>CM070480.1:50735142-50861841 GCA_036324585.1 Champsocephalus esox | reverse complement strand
GCATTTTCCTCCGGTCGGATGTGATATAAAAACAAAGCGATTATTGTTGTTGTTGTTGTTGTAAACTCACGTGGATTACATTTAGTGCATTAATTTCAACTCGCGAACATAGATACATTAAATGATCGCGAGGATGATGATCGAACATCGTTTGTTTGACCCTGGATGCATTTCCTGATCTAAAAACATAGCGATGGTTTTGTACTTACGCCAACGTGAATTAAACATTATTTTGTTAAATAAAACATGGTGATGTTTAGTAAATGATTACATGTCTCTTACTTAGCACAGAATATTATCCTATCCGTGACATATGGATCTTAACAAATATCCGCTATATCAGATACCTGTAGATCAGCTGTTTATTTCACATGAGTTTCAGTGTGGCAGCTTTTCACGGCTCCCCCTGGTGGATCCATGATACATTGCAGCTGGTTTCATTATAATTAAATGTATTTATCAAGGGGGCGTTTCAAGTCCTGCGGGGGGTTTTACTTTTCAGCAGGGGCCCACCCCGTGCCGATCACGGACCCGCACGGGTAGGCGTCTGAAACGAAGCGCTACATCTGTAAGCAGCCAGTTTGACATTAGGACTTGCTTGTCATTGTATTTTCATGTTTTTTTAAAGAAAAATGAACTTGTCCACATTGCTTGCCGAAAGGGCAGATCTGCTGGCACTAACAATGTCTCCTGCTGTGGAGAAAACCCTCGCTAGGGACAGAGGTAGCAGATACAGCCAGGTAGCGCTTTGCTAACATGGCAACATAAGGATATTTGGCGTTTGTAATAGCTTTGGCTCGGTCTGAACTTTTTGCGAGTGGTGGAGGCTTAAATGCTAGTGGGAGTTGGGTTTGCACTTCATTTTTTTTTCTTTTGGTACCGGTGATATTCACGTTCGGGTGATGCCTTTTCAAGAGTGTGCACGTTTGATGTATTGCCAGCCGCGTAACCAATTTTAGTTGAACAATGCCGACAAACAGCTTTGGTTCGGTCCACCTGTCTTTGTCCGCATCCTTGTACGTAACTGCGAAACCAAAATGTTCCCAAACCGGAGACTTCAATGATGCTGGAGGATTTTCGAGCTCAACTTTATCTGCGTTCGCCATTCTTTTTTGACAGTTCCTCAAATTAATGACTACATTTGAACGCATCCCTCTGACCAGCTCTCATAGTATGCCTCTCATCCAATGAAATGACCTGCTCGCTCTATGACGCGTTGAACCCAATGTGAGCAAATTACTCTGAATGCTGCGACAAAGCACCTGAGATTACTTCCAAAAAGTTGTTCACGTTCTCAATTTTTTACGTTTAACGTTATATTTGTTCGGTACACTTCGGTACACACCTGTACCGAACCGAAGGGCCCGTACCGAATAATTTCGGTACGGGTACCGTTACACCCCTAACACCTGTACCCATGGGACTGGTCAGCTTTCTGTCCCCAGAGTCAGAACTAAACATGGTAAAGCAGCGTTCAGTTTTTATGCTCCAAATATCTGGAACAAACTCCCAGAAACCTGCAGTTCAGATGCAACTCTTACTACTTTTAAATCCAGGCTGAAGACTTTTCTTTTTGTCGCTGCTTTTAATTGAACTATTCATATCTTAAACTGCACTGTAACTTTTATCCATGTATTTTTTCTTTTAATGTTTATTTTATTAGCTTTTATTTTTTAATGCTTAATGTCTTTCATTTTTTGTAAAGCACTTTGAATTGCCTTGTGTTGAAAAATGCTATATAAATAAACTTGCCTTGCCTTACCCAACATCACAGCCATTGATCCCATATGTGTCATGTCATTAAAAAAGTGAATATCAGCCTGCTGGTGGACACATGGGAAGTGAATAGATAGAATATGACTTACATATTTCATTACAGTAAATGTTGTCATAATGATACTTAACTGAAACAATATTTTTTTAGGGGAATCTGTAATGATCAATCCGCCAATGTTCTATTTTACTAAGGTTTGGACTTCTGACTGTTATATAGGTCTAGACCTATTTTAAATCTTCAATAGATTGTTTCATTTGGAAAAACTGACAATATTTGTATTTTTTATTTCAATCAATGTTTATTTATATAGCCCAATATCACAAATGTTACATTTGTCTCAGTGGACTTCACAGTTTGTACAGAATATCAGTATGACAATACAACACCCTCTGTCCTTTGACCCTCACATCGTACAAGGAAAAACTTCCGGAGAAAACCTACAGTTTAAAGGGAAAAATGGGAGAAACCTCAGGTAGAGCAACAATCAATCAATGTTTATTTATATAGCCAATATCACAAATGTTTGTCAAACCTCAGGTAGAGCAACAGAGGAGGTATCCCTCTCCCAGGACGGACAGACGTGCAATAGATGCCGTGTGTAAATTGAAAAGATAATACATTTTCAACATAGGTAATCCAAATGTTTGGAAATGCATGTGTGTATAATAGGAAGATGAATCCACGAGGATATCCATCCAGGACTTATGATCCAGGACCACAGCCACGACTAAAGATCCAGGGCTCGCGATCCAGGACACAGGACCGCAGGATCATACATGACTCCGGATCCCGGCGTATATAGACACCAAAAAGAAAGACATTTGGGGAAGCTGGGTTAATCGGAACATGAGAGTACACAGGTATAGACAGAGAGAAGGAAGAAGTAAGATGTCCCCCGATAAACTAAGCCTATATCAGCAAAACTAGGGGCTGAATCTAATCAGCCCTAACTATAAGCAGTCAACAATTCTTAATCGTAGGTCTTCTGAGAGCTCTTTTGTGCGAGGCATGGTTCACATCTGGCAATGCTTCTTAAGAATAGCAAATTCAAAACTGGTGTGTATTTTTTATAGGGCAGGGCAGCTTTAACCAACACCTCCAATCTCGTCTCATTGATTGGATTCCTGGTTGGCTGACTCCTGACTCCAATTAGCTCTTGAAGAAGTATTTAGCCTAGGGGTTCACATACTTTTTCCACCCTGCACTGTGAATGTTTACATGGTGTGTTCAATAAAAACATGAAAACATATAATTGTTTGTGTGGTATTAGTTTAAGCAGACTGTGTTTGTCTATTGTTGTAAATTAGATGAAGATCAGAACACATTTTATTACCAACTTATGCAGAAATCCAGGTAATTCCAAAGGGTTCACATGCTTTTTCTTGCAACTGTAAGTGCTCTAGTCTTTGCAATAGGACAGAGGGTCGGCAACAGGCGGACCGCGGTCCGGATCCGGACCCAGACGCCGACCTATACGGACCCGGAGCTATAATCAATACATTAATATGGGATTTTTCGGCTCCTCCCGCTTTTTTTAACGCTGATTTGGGTGACTTGTGTAATTCGTGGAGAACCGAAGAGTTTTCGTTTTGGGGGGGGTAATTAAACAAGCGAGTACCTGTTTTTCCTGGCCAAGGACAGGTTCCTTGAACACAACACGAGCGTAACGTGTCTTCACGTGGTATATGTCTCGTCTTAAAGGAGTGCTGACAGAGAGCACCGGAACGCTGCTCCAGCCCTTAAAATATTGCAATACCCATAAGGAGCCGTACACATGCCGCAGTGTTTGCGTGGCTGTGTCTTTAGTTGTAAGCACAGTGGCGATCTGTTGTTATTTGCATCTGGTTAGCTAGCTATGCTAACGAATTTAAAGCGCTTTTCTACAACCAGGTGGAAGAGTGCCCACCTAGAGGAGGTTAGGTCCCCCCCACTTAAATCATGCTGACATGGATAGGATACTGAATACATTTGCACACATCTTGTGTCGATATATTTCTGTTTTGGTGGTCATGCCACACCCTGCACATACATGCATACGTGAGTCATGGTGAGATATCTGGATTAAGAGGTTGCTTTTTCTTTGCACAGCATGCAAGAAAGGCCAAATGAATGGGCTGTGATTTTTGTTTTTTTAAGCAGAGGTTGATTTCAATAATTTGTACGACCCTCGGAGGATGTTGTAAAAATTGAAAGGAAAAAGGTTTCCCACCCCTGCTGTAAATAATAATAAAAACCCTTGATTTTTAACTTAACATCTCTGTCTCCTGAGTATATTATAAAGAATAGCCAGTTAATTGAAGCATTATAGCACAGGCCTTTGTCAGATGGTATATTACGCTGTTTTCTTTTCTGCTTCGAATAGTTCTCTCTTTTTTCACCATACCTGTGTTTGCATCGCTGTAACCAATGAGCACCTGCATGTGTGTGTGAGAATGGCCCTGACTCAATTTCAGCCCAGATGTACAAACTCCTGGCAGGACAAGCTCGAGCTCAATTCTCACACTGAATTTAAAAAAAGTGAGTGAGGGACTGCAATATAAGAGGGAAAGAAATAGAAACTTTAAACTGTTCAAATGTTATGATGTGTAAAGAATGATATTGTTCTATAATCGTCTGAAACTGTTAAGTCATGATGTGAAACGGTTAACAAAGAGAAAGGGAAACTCAAGCTGCTGCTACACTTTATTTTATTTATCTAAAATTAAGCACTTTTAAGATGCACATATTTTCAAAAGCTATTTTATTTATTTTCTCTATTTTATTTGTAAATGCAGCCCAAGAGGAACATTACACATATCCACAGTATAGTTCAATGTTAATTGACAATACATATTGTTGTTTTTGAATTGTACTTTTATTTGATTGGCAGTCAGTTGTTGATTACATGCAGACATTGATAAAGCTACAGGTCACTTCAATATATATCCCACTAATTCATGAAGCAAGTTAGACATTTTGATGTTCCGGACCTTTGCATGGGGAGATTTTCTCTAACTGGACCTCGTTGAATTTTAGTTGAAGACCCCTGCAATAGGATATCATGGTCAATTGTATCAAATGCAGCACTGAGACCGAGCAAAACAAGAATAGATACAAGTCCCTTGTCTGAGGCTATTATAATGTAATTTGTGACTTTAACCAGAACTAAAGCCAGACTGAAAATCTTCAAATAAATCATTGTTTTTTAAGCAATCACACAACTGTTTTGCGACTGCTTTCTCAATAATTTTTGAGAGGAACGGAAGATTAGAAATAGGTCTATAGTTGGCTAAAACCTTAAGAAGCGGTTTTAGATGAATCCACGAGGATATCCATCCAGGACTTATGATCCAGGACCACAGCCACGACACAGATGTACTTACACATTTAGTGTAGTTGTGTTTCAAACAAACTTGGAAATAGCAAGTGCTTTGTGGCTTCCTTTGCCTAGCTTTAGTGTTCTAGAATGCTCTGTGAATGTATTGTGGAGACTTTTAAAGTGCTTCCAAGATTAAAGCAAACTCTAACTGAATATGACATAATGAGTGCCAGCAAGAAGTGAAAAGTCTAATGCACTCTCTAATTGGTTTGTGCTTTGGCATGGGGGTGGAAGACCACCAGAAGGATAGAGCACAACTGGGGATAGAAGCAATAAATAGGAAGGAGCAGATGGTCTACTCCAGAGGACAGACACCCAAATACATGCAACAAACTGGACACCATAAACGTTGGAAAAAAGGTGTATGTGTGTGCGTGCGTGCGTGCGTGTGTGTGAGCATGTATGCCAAACAAGTGTTCATGGTAAATTCAGATTAATTACTGTTTTATATTATATTTCTAATAAATATAATATAACTCGGAGGGATGAAACGAAGGGATGCATTTAACCGATGCTAGTAGTAGGAGCCAAGTGGGCAGCTATTCTACAGCATCCGGGGGGCATTGGGAGTGAGGGGGAGGGGGATGTCCTGTGCCTTGCTCAAGGGCACCATGGCAGGGCCCAAGAGGTGAACTGGGACCTCTCCAAGTAGCAGTCCACGCTCCATATTTAGGTCTGGTCGGCGACTTGAAATGGCGACCCTACAGCTCACAGTCCAAGCCCCTACTGACTGAGCCACTACAGTATCTAGAGAACACCATGCCCCTGAATTGAGTCTTTAAGCATGAGGCTGGTAAAATGTAATATAGCATACTGTGTGTGTGTGTGTGTGGTGTGTGTGTGTGGTGAGAATGTATATAATGTGTTTAATTTCATTCTCTATGAATTATATATCCAAACTGATAAAGACCACAGATTATTCTTATTCAGTTTCAATTGTACAGAAAGAAAAAACATCAATACGGAATAAAACATTATCAAAAGCTCTTTTTATATTTAACTACATTTTCTCAGACATTTGCGGCATCTAAAACACCAGAGGCTAATTTTTTTTCTTAAATGCTACTGTAAAATGTGCCCTCTTTTTGATGGATTTTGCCTCTATTTTTGAAAATATTTAATTTGTTCAACAACGGGAAGCATGAAGCTTTCGCATACTACACTTAACCACCCACCTGCATCACTGGTTTCTGTTTGAAATTACCTCCGGCAGTCAGCATAGAATTTGCGGATCTTGCAATGATACTAGTAATGAGTCATCGAGCATCACACATAATCTGTGTGTAGCTGTAATAGGTGTACTTTTTATTTTATAAATAAAGTGTTCACCTTCAGAAAAGGGTATTATAGATTGACGTGACATTTAGGAATCCTGCTGTGTAAAAATAAATCTACTTTACTTTTGTTGTCTTGATTAGATCTGCTGCATGTGGGGAATGGGCATGGTATCGCTGTTGTTTTGGCAATAGATTTAGTCCGCAAACAGGCACAGGAGTGATTTACCATAATTATTTGTAATTCAAACTTTACAAAAGCAAATTGCAAGGGTTTTTCTTGTTGTTGTTTTTTTTATATATATATAAATAATGTCTAATGGGGATGTAGAGAAATTATGATGAGAATACTATTGTTACGTCCCGACTAGTGGAAGAGGAAAGCAACATACACCAGATTGGAATTGGTAATAATTCTAAATGGCTTTATAATAAAAGGGTGAAACAAAATGGCAGGCAAGCAGCCTGAAACAAACAAAAGGGCCAAAGGGCGCCGACTTAACTAATAAACAAACAAAGGAGGACTCCAAAAGGGAGTTTGACAGATCATACAGAGTAATAATTAAATAAAAGGGAAAACAAATACCTCACGTTAAACGTGGTACATGTAACTGAAAAGGCTGTTCAAAAACCACAGCTGCTGCTGATCGACAGGTGCTAACCGTTAAGCTACCCTGGAACCTATTTACACAGTAATCTCTTATCACACACAGAAGCACTGGGTTTAACACGCTGCTAAACAGTACAACTTTAACACATAACACAAAAGCACTAAACGTCAAACAAGTAAATGCACCAAGAGGCTAGAGGCGTCTGTCCAACATCACAGAGCCTCCAGAGTGATGATTGTCCCCAGGCTTTGAAGTCATCTCCAGCAGGTGTGCTGCGATTGGAGAGCGTCGGGCCCGGCGTGCTCCAATCACAATCCCCAGGGGGCGGACCAGGAGTTGGCAGCCAATGACATCAGGGCAATTGCACTGCTCATTTATATACCACACAGATTAATACAATAAAGATGACCCGGAAGGCAGCAGCCGTAACGACTATGGATACAGTTGTGCAGTTTAATTGATTGGTAGGCCTATGATAGGACACGTGTTGGCACTAAGGTGTAGGGTAAGGACTGCCAACACCACATTGAGCTATTGAAGCTCATGTAAAGTTATGCATTTAGAATGCAATGTCTCTTTTGGATTGAAAGAAGCTATACAGTCTGTTTCACCTATTATATGGTCATCAATCAACCATCAATCCACACAAGGACAAATAACTGAATTAAAAGTGTGCAAGAGGGCAGAGGTATAAATACAGTTATTTCTTAGCACACTTACTAACTAGGCTGTGATTCTAAATGACATTTAGTGTTACAACATTTTCAAAGTGCTAGGCAGATGGTGTGAACACCTGATGTGATGTGATGCAGTCTCTCTTTTGAAGGAGACCAGACAGACTACGGTTGGAGCACATGTTCCTCTCCATTCCGGCAGACGTCAATGTCTATTCCACAGGTAATCCAGTTGTTAAATATGTTTTTGGATTCCTAGAACTATCCTTTCTGGTCTGAATAGTTTTTGGCCGAAAATAAAAACAGTAACTCATGTGAAGATTATGAAGATATACACCCTTTCACACATAAATACAAACACACGCTGATTTCAAATAGAAAATAGGTTTAGCCCTTACAAAATGAGTTAGTCCACAAGCATTTTAGCAGCAAACATTTGCAATGAATATTTGTTAGTGATTTAATATGACAGCTCTTGCATTCTTTACACTGTGTGTGATTGAAAACCTTTCATTATGCTGCAGGACTTAATAACTCAGGAATATAGTAGAAGAAATACAAAGTGCAAACGGTTAGAAACAAAGACAGTGTGCTCAAGGACACATCAGACAAGGTGATCATACATGCAGAGTTGAAAGCATTGTAGGGGGACACCTATTGAAAATATGGATGTTCAGCCTGCAAAACCTTAAAAATGCACATGATTTGCTCAGATGACAGAGAACCGCAGTGACGCGTTCTAAAGCCCGGATGTAAACTCCTTCCGGTTCCTTCGTGAAAAACGCAGTGCAATTTCTCCATAGGATTTTGGAAAATAGCTCGAAATAAGGTCTGTGGTTGACACACATTTAAGAGACGGATCACGTTTTGTTCAGCCGGATAATATCCACATGTCTATCCTACTTTTATAATTTTTGAAGCATAAATCTAGTCGCAAGAAGCAAAATGCTAATGTTATGCTATAAAGGAACTACAGCAGGGTCGCTGCTTCAACGTCACGCCAACTTAAGATCCATATTCAAACATACAGACTCATGCAGTGTTGAACAGCTGAGGCCTGGTTCCACCTTCTCTGCTCTGCTGTGCTGCTGTAGCCTCGTTCCACCTGCTCTGCTCTGCTCTGCTGCTGTAGCTGATGCCTCGTTCCACCTGCTCTGCTCTGCTGCTGTAGCTGAGGCCTGGTTCCACCTGCTCTGCTCTGCTGTGCTGCTGTAGCCTCGTTCCACCTGCTCTGCTCTGCTGTGCTGCTGTAGCTGAGGCCTCGTTCCACCTGCTCTGCTCTGCTGCTGTAGCTGAGGCCTGGTTCCACCTGCTCTGCTCTGCTGTGCTGCTGTAGCTGAGGCTTGTTCCACCTGCTCTGCTCTGTTGTGCTGCTGTAGCTGAGGCCTGGTTCCACCTGCTCTGCTCTGTTGTGCTGCTGTAGCTGAGGCCTGGTTCCACTTTCTCTGCTCTGCTGTGCTGCTGTAGCTGAGGCCTGTTTCCACCTTCTCTGCGCTGCTGTAGCTGAGGCCTGGTTCCACCTGCTATGCTGTGCTGCTGTAGCTGAGGCCTGGTTCCACCTTGCTCCGGGAACAGCGTGGATACTGTTGTGCTGGACTGGGAGAATGGCGGGTGTCGTGTTTCTGCTGTGCCTTTTCTTGGCTGTGCTGGACAAGGAGAAGATCGCTAGTCGTCCTGAAAAATCTACTGGATTCGGGTATGTTCTGCCACCCGCAGTGGACATCTCCTGTACAGTTTCGGAGGTGTTACACAAACAATTGCTGGTTGCACTGTCGCGGACATTCATTTTGGAAAATGTTTGTCTTTCTCACATGCCTGCCACGATGGTCCTTCATCCACTAACCAACAACCAAATATTCACTCTTTGTCTCAAAGATTGGACGAGCCCCCATGTTACGTTCCCTGGTAGATCTAGGGGTACCAAGGGAAGTAGCGACACAAAAGATAGCTGGACGAGAGAAAAAGGAGAGGAAACTCAATGCTGAAGGAGTTTAAGTGAGGTTTTAATAAGAACATAAGTGAGGCAGCTCACCAGCCAAAGTACAACACAAGACTACAATAAACACCACCCTATGCTGGATCTCACACAGAGACAGGCTGCACACATGCAGCCAGACGAGAAGGAGAGAAAAGGGAGGGGCCTCACTGCCGTCCTCCTCCGGTCCTATATGGAAGCCGTGATTGTCGATTAGGATCACCTGGGGAGAGGCTGCACCTGGGGACAATCAGAGGGAGAGAGAGGAAACACACACACACACACACACTACGGCACGTAACAGCCTGCCACGATGGTCCTTCAGAATTGTTTTTTAAACTCTAATCTCACTTTCGCAAAGTTTTCTAGTGACTCTAGAACAGCTGACAATGTATGTATGTTGATTAAGAGGAAAAGGTGCTTGGTATTTTTATTGTTGTTACTATCAGGAAATGTACAAGGCAAGGCAAGGCAATTCAAAGTGCTTTACAAAAAATGAAAGACATTGAGCATTAAAAAAAGAAAAGCTAATAAAATAAACATTAAAAGAAAAAATACATGGTTAAAAGTTACAGTGCAGTTTAAGATATGAATAGTTCAATTAAAAGCAGCTACAAACAGAAAAGTCTTCAGCCTGGATTTAAAAGTAGTAAGAGTTGCAGCGGACCTGCAGGTTTCTGGGAGTTTGTTCCAGATATTTGGAGCATAATAACTGAACGCTTTTTTACCATGTTTAGTTCTGACTCTGGGGACAGAAAGCTGACCAGTCCCTGAAGACCTGAGAGATCTGGATGGTTCATAATTTAGCAGGAGGTCAGTAATGTATTTTGGGCCTAAACCATTCAGTGCTTTATAAACCAGCAGCAATATTTTGAAATATATTCTTTGACACACAGGAAGCCAGTGTAAAGACTTCAGAACTGGAGTGATGTGATCCACTGTCTTAGTGTTAGTGAGGACTCGAGCAGCGGTGTTCTGAATCAGCTCCAGCTTTCTAATATATGTTTTAGTGAGACCTGTGAAGACACCATTGCAGTAGTCGAGTCTACTGAAGATAAAGGCATGGACAAGTTTTTCCAAATCCTGCTGTGACATTAGTCTTTTAATCCTAAATATATTCTTTAGGTGATAGTAGGCTGATTTAGTAACTGTTGTAATGTGACTGTTGAAACTCAGGTCAGAGTCCATGACTACACCTAGATTTCTGGCTTTATCTGTTGTTTTGCACATTGCACACTGAAGCTCAGCGCTGACTTTTATACGTTCTGACTCCAAAAACCATTACCTCAGTTTTATCTTTGTTTAATTGGAGAAAGTTCTGACACATCCAGTCATTGATTTGTTCAATGCACTTACTCAGTGTTTGAATTGGAGCATAGTCTCCTGGTGAAATTGTATGTACATTTGTGCGTCATCTGCATAGCTATGGTAACTTATTTTGTTGTTCTTCATTATCTGAGCCAGTGGTAGCATGTAGATGTTAAAGAGAAGAGGCCCCAAGATGGAGCCTTGAGGAACCCCACATGTCATATTTGTCAACTCAGGTGTATTTACCTATAGAAACAAAGTTTTTTCTGTACTTTAAGTAGGATTCAAACCAATTTAGAACTGTTTCCGAAAGTCCCACCCAGTCTTCCAGTCGGTCTAGTATATGCTGTGGTCAACAGTGTCAAACGCAGCACTGATATCTAATAATACTAACACTGAAGTTCTGCCACTGTCTGTGTTTAAGTGGATGTCATTAAAGACCTTTACAATATAAACAGTTATTTAAATGCAATAAATTACTCAACTGTTGAAAAACAACTTTTTCAATGATTTTACTTAGAAATGGGAGGTTTGATATGGGCCTGTAATTGTTCATTACTGAAGCATCTAGATCAGAGGTGCCCAGTACGTCGACCGCGGGCGACCGGACTTCCGCGGGGGCAATGCTGGTAGACCGCGAGTCATTCATATCAAGCTCCGTTAAAATAGACAAAACAGGTTTTGATCCCTCATCCTTTGTCCTCCCTGCCACTTAATTCAGGAGTTTACTTGATTGACAGAAAAAGCGACCTATCGCTTTCCAGTCTGTTAACCCAGAATGCAAAGCGATATAACATCAGTCAAGTGCCGGGTAGTGATGGGAATTCACCTTGACTGTTCTACTCGTTTATTGTATTCCTTGTACTTATATCTGTGTTTTATGTTTAAGATTTCAGGACATGGAGAGTGGTTTCTTAGCCTGCTTGTTATGTGTTTCTTAACAGAGAGAGAGAGAAATAGAGGTTAACATGCCATTTTAGTTTTATGTATTCATGTATTTGTTTCTGTTCAAGAACCCAAATAGCGTTGTTGTAGTTATCCCATGTATACATAACACGTGTTATTCAGCTCCTTGCAATTTGGGATTTTATTTTTGGTTGGTAGACCTCGGTGAGCTGGTCATTTCAAAAGTAGCCCACCGGCCCAAAAAGTGTGGGCACCCCTGATCTAGATTATTCTTTTTTAAGAGTGGTTTAATGACTGCAGTTTTCAGAGCCTGTGGAAAAATACCTGAGTGAAGAGATTTGTTTACTATATGAAGTAGTTCTGAGGCCATGCAAGGCAAAACATCTTTGAAAAATCCTGTTGGAATAATATCAAGGCAGCAGGAGGAGGATTTCAGAAGTTGTATAATGTCCTCTAGGTTTTTATCATTAATTTGATGGAATTGTCTCATGATGTCTGAATTGATGTTAAGTGGACACATGGACAACACATTTGCTGATGCAGAGGCACTGACTGCTTGTTTGATTTTCTGAATTTTGTCAGTGAAAAAGGAGGCAAAATCATTGCACGCCCTGGTGGATAGAAATTCAGAGGCTACTGACACTGGGGGGTTAGTTAGTCTGTCGACGGTAGCAAACAAGGCACGTGCGTTGTTTTTGTTGTTGGTAATGATGTCAGAGAAGAACGATTGTCGTGCGTTTTTCAATTCCAAATTATAAAGGCCAAGTCTCTCTTTATAAATGTCAAAGTGAACCTGGAGATTTGTTTTTTGCCACCTGCGTTCAGCTTTTCGACATTCTCTTTTTTCTGTTTTTACGGTCATGGCCTTTCTCCATGGAGATATTTTCTTCCCATTCACTTCCTTTACCTTAATTGGAGCAATGGCATCTATAACATTTTTAATTTTTGAATTAAAATGATCTACTAGCTCATTTACTGAGGTGTTAGCAGGGGCAAGTGTGGTAGAAACATTCTGAGTAAACATTTCCCTAGTATTTTCAGTTAAATATTGCTTTGTGGTTACCTCTTTTTGAACATTTGTGAGAACAGAAATATAGCTCTCAAAGAAAACACAGGAATGGTCAGACAGTGCAACATCAGTCACCACAACCTTAGAGATATTCAGACCCTTTGAGATAATTAAGTCCAGAGTGTGCCCCTTATTGTGCGTGGGCTCCGTCACATGCTGAGTCAGTCCATAGCTATCAAGAACACAAAACAGTTATTTAGCCCCTCTGTCCTGGGGGTTGTCAACATGGATGTTAAAATAACCAACAATGACTAGACGGTCAAAGTCAATACACACTATAGACAGCAGTTCAGTAAAGTCATCAAAAAAGCTTGCACAGTATTTGGGTGGTCTATATTTAGGAACAGAGCTCGAGAGGAGCATTTCAGCTGAAGGGCCACATATTCAAAATAATCAAAGTTTCCATACAATGTCTTCCTGCATTGAAGGGAATCATTGAACAAAATAGCAACTCCACCCCCTTTCTTATGCATTCTTTCCTGACTCATAAAACTAAAGTTGGGAGGGGTTGATTCGATAAGAACCGCTGCACTGTTATTTTGTTCAATCCAAGTTCCTGTTAAAAACATAAAATCGAGATTGTGGTCAGTGATAAAATCATTGATTCAAAATGTTTTTCCTGCCAAAGACATGACATTTAATAAAGCTAGTTTAAGTTTGTTAAACACACTGTCATGTTTTTTGTAACAAGCTGTGGCTGACATGGAATCACTGCTAAATTAGATAAACTCACACAAACGTTTGGGCGCTTCCTGTTTCTAAGATGATTCACCGCTCTTAATCTATTACCTATCAACACAGATATCGGCAAAGCTACTGGCAGGCAGGGCCCCGACATGTCCTGGAAAGAGTTGAGAGTGCAGTACGCCCATGAGCCTGGACCCCACACATATCAGTAAGAGTTTGTTGTGTTTTGTATACACACATTCTTATCAGGCTTCGGAAACTGCAGATGCTTTCTTGAAGGGAGGGGAGGTGGTTGACATAGGCACGGTGATGGAGACGGGGGAGATGGTGCGGGGGTAGAGGACATGCTGCCAGGGTGCGGAGGTGGTTGACGTAGGCGCGGTGATGAAGACGGAGGAGATGGTGCACGTCTCCGCGGTGATTTTGGTGGGCGTCGTTGAGGAGCGGGGGTAAAGGACATGGTGCCAGCCCTGCGTATCGCCTAGGTTTGGTCTTTGACCTCCAGGAAGGAATCGGTGCCAACCCTCTGTATCTCCTTTGTGGGTTCAGCGATCTCCAGGAGGGTGGGCGAGGGTGAAAGGGTGAACGGAGTATCCTCAAAGGCGTTGACAGGGGAGGGGGGTGACGGGCGGTGGAGACTCCTCCGTGTGTCTCATATGTCTCCCATAATCAGAACATTCCTCAGGCGGGTGCAGTGATAATTATTCAGGGTTTTCTGAGCGATGTGTTGTGTCTTTCTCCTGTTTTGATTTATCTTGCCGCTTGTCCTTGGCAGAGGGAACAGATTGATGACACAGGCAGTTGAATATGTTAGAGATCAACAATTTCACTCCTGACTTGTTCATGCAAACTCCATTTGCCTTGAAAAGATGTCTGCGGTCCCAGAAAAAGTTAACATTGTCAATAAAATGAACAGAATGGTCAGTACAGATAGTTGAAAGCCAGGTGTTCAGTGCAAACAATCTGCTGAATCTCTCCACTCCTCTTCTGACTGGCGGTAGAGGGCCACTGATGAACACATCTGCATTTAGAGAACTGGCAGTTTCCAACAAGCATTTCAAGTCTGCTTTCAGCACTTCTGACTGTTGTTTCACAACATCATTTGTTCCAATGTGTAGTACCACATTCTTCACTGTCAGATGTTCAGCCCCAATATGCTTGATCTTCTCAGCCAAGTCAGATACCACATCCTTTGGAAAACAGAGTACTTTGGTGTTGTTCTTATTACACAGACCTTTTACATCTCTTACAGCAGAGTCACCCACAATCAGAGTTTCAGGCCCAGTCGTTAGCTTTTCCTCTAGCCTTTTACTTTTGGAGTAGCTATTGGTCCTTACCCTGCTATGTGAAGAGGACGGGTTATCCAGGTCATCAGAAAGAGATCTCCGGCTCTCGGTCAGTGGAGTGTATCTGTTCTGGATTGGAACACTCTGTGGTTTAGGAGGATTGTTTGTAATTCTCCCTTTAGCAGCTGTCCACGGCTGTTTAGGGGTTGAAGAGGCGCTCTTCCTGGGTGATAACAATGCAGGCTAGCCTGGCGCATCACAGATTTCTGAGCGCTGGGCTCTGCCTGTTATCCGTCCTCCCAAATCCCATGAAAATGATTTACTGGTAGGCTTTGCACCCAGAGAGATCCAGGGAGGACTACCACTTGTAGATTTATTACCCGGTACACAGCCCTCCTGTTCCTTGGAATCCTTGTAGCTGCTAACTAGCTGTGAGTTAGCATACCCTTTTTCATTATTTTGCAACACTGGTAAAGTGGTGTCATTCCCATGACATAGTCCATTCAGTTCCACATTAACTTCCAACCGTTGCATTTTCATTTCCAACACAGCCATCTTCTGTAGAAGTTTGTGGAAGTCATCTGTGGAGAACGGAGGCATTTTGCTACCAACTAGCTTAAGCTAAATAGCATGCAGTAGCCTACCAGGCTTTAGCTGTTGCTAGGCCACGCTACTGTAAGACTGAGGTCGTCGTAACATTTTTGAAATATGGCTGAACAGGGTCGGACTGGGACAATAAGTCAGGCCGGGAATTATACACCCAGCCAGGCCACTACAAGTTTTTTGTGCCATTTTGCTGGATTTATTTGTCAATATTTACAGCGTTGCTGCCCGTAGTGATAGCCCTCTAAATCTACTTTTAAAAAATAAACATGGAGATGGGTTACTATTTAAACAAATGTGCAAATCTATTTAGGAACCTATTTATGTGAACATATTTTAAGTGGGAGTGGACCTCAAATCCTATAGGGGGGTCCGGGGGCATTCTCCCCCGGTAAGATTTTTTTTTAAATGTTGGACTTAAAGTTGGGGTAGGTCATTTTGGAGAAACCAGCTGGAGTGCACTAGAATTTGAAAATACACAACCGGAACAAATCTGCCACTTCCTCACAGAGCCCCTCCTCCAACACACACGAACGCTCACATGACCAATGAGGGCACGAGATAAGTGTGTGCCCAGATGGAAGACAGACAGGCCATCCAGTTACTTTAGCCGGGCCGGCTCAGATGATTGGTCGTGCTTTTTACAGCGCCACGGCTTCCACAGATGATATTTTTTAATGGATTTGTTGTCAAAGCACTTGAGATATTCATTGCTATCGAGATGTTATGAGCATTCCATGGAATATAACAAAAAGTGTATCTTGAGCCGGTTTCTCAAACTTACCTACCCCACCTTTAAATGCATCAATCTGGTTCACTTTGAGGGGGAAATAAAGAGAGAGACTACACCCACATGAAACAGAACTGTATACATTTAAATAATCATAACATCATAATAACAAGGCCATAACCAATAATATACCATATCCAATATGATAAAACATTGAAACTTGTTTATTTATTTGTTTTTGGTTCATTTATAGTTGTGAGTGTGTCTGGGCTCCTGAACCAGCCTCACCTGTCTCCCCCCTTCTCCTCAGCAAAGACTAGTTGTAGCTCTCAACAAGTTTTTAAAGTTTATCTTAAATGTTTTCACCTAGTTAACGTTTTTTTATTATTATTCATGCATATTTTACTAATCACTCTCCCTTCAAATGGAAATATGTGTTTACATGAATGGTGACCAAACCGTGAGACCCACTGAGAACTAAGTTAACTATCTAAACACGCAGCAGAGTCCTTTACCTCACCTGAGCAGTAGTTATCAGCCTCTCAGTCTGACAGGAGAGGACTCTCCTCCACCTTGTTGTTGAAACAGCTCCTTATATCCGTTAGCGCAGCTAGCTAGCGCCAGATGCTAACAACAACAATAGCCTACACGTAACCGATGCGCGCGCTTTCTCTCTCTTGCTCACTTGCGCCACACATACACACACACCCTCCCGAGCTTGAATGACACACAGAGACCAATCGAGGGCATTAGTGTATGGTCTGTATGAAAGTGGCCATGTGGGCAGGCCACATCATGTAGACAGCCAGTCACCCTTAGTGAGGCAGAGTCAGACCCACATTTGCGCAGCGTTGCGTTCACAATACATACATAGCAAAAATCCTCAGGCCAGCAGGCCACTTAGCAAGCCAGGCCATCGGGAAACCTCCCGGTGCTTCCGATGGCCAGTCCGGGCCTGTGGCTGAAACCCTCCGTCTATTTACGAAGATGAACTGTCCCAGTGATAAGTTAATGTCCAGGAGCCGCTGCTCAACGTTTTCAGAGAATAAGAATAGGAAAATCAGCATAAAAAGTAAGCAGAGGCAAGAGCAAGCAGAAAAGCGTCTGCACTGTAAGAAAGATAAGCAGATACCAAATCAGCCAAATCCAGGTCCACTTAGCAGTATTAGTCAAATAGCTACTCCTGCTGATTTTATATCTAGATCTGGGCTAGGTTTAATTCATTTAAATGTGAGTAGTCTGTTACCTAAATTAGATTTTGTCGTATTTGAGCGAGTTTGACTGATGCTGATGTCATTGTCTTATCAGAAACGTGGCTAGATAAATCCATTTTCGCCTCTGACATTTACATAAATGGTTACAGTGTATATCATACTGACCGGCCTAAAAAAGGCGGTGGCGTTGCCATTTATGTGAAAAATATGTTTTGTGTAACTAATATGGTTTCAAAATCTGTTAGTAAACAGCTAGAATTTGTAGCCGTGAATATTGAGGTAACAAAGGGTCAACAGGTCATGGTGGTGGGCTGCTACAGGGCCCCCTCGGCTGTCAAGGACTCTTTATCGTCATTGGCAAAACTGTTATCAGAACTTTCCTACAAGGAAATAGTGCTGCTTGGTGATTTTAATTGGGACTGGTTAACTTCTGTGTCAGAGGATTTAAAAAAACCTGTGTACCTCTTTGAATTTTACCCAGATTATAGACAGTCCTACTTGCCTAAATATGAAGTCCCCAAATAAATCCTCCTTAATTGATCTAATTTTAACAAATGTTCCACATAAATACTCATCTGTGGGAGTATTTGCTAATGATGTGAGTGACCACTGTGTTGTAGCTACAATTAGGGACACTAAGGTCCAAAATGTAAACCATGTATCATCACAAAGAGAGACAAAAAACACTTTGTGGAGCAGGGTTTTTTACATGATCTGTTTGATTTTGATTGGGGTAAAATCAATCTGTGTGCTGATGTAGAAACTGCATGGTCTTATTTTTATCTTGGTTTTATGAAAATTATAGATAGACATGCACCTCTGTGTACTTTTAGAGTGAAGGGATGAAACAATCCCTGGTTTTCTGCTAAGCTGTCCAGTCTACTTCATGAGAGAAATAATGCTTGGGCTAAGGCTAGGAAATCAGGCTCAGAGGTAGAATGGCTACGTTTTAGGCAGCTAAGAAATAGCTTCACATCTCAAATAAAAAGTGCTATATCAAAGTACTATTTGTCAGTTACCACAGAAAACCTGAATAATCCTAGGAAATGTTGGAAAGCCATAAAATCGATTTCCACTGGTGATATCCCACATGAGCTACCTCCGTGCCTCACCACAGCATCTGGCATTATATCGGACAGGGCTACTATGCTAAATTGCTTTAATAAGCATTTTGTGTCTTGTGGCTCTCCGTTTGATTCTGTCACTGACTGTACTTCTGCTTCTGTGAACGCTCCCATCCTTGACTCTGAACAATGTGGTCTGGAAAATCCTTTCAGTTGTACTCCTTTAACTATTGGTATTGTTCATGAAGCATTATCCAAGTTAGATCCTAGGAAACCGGCTGGCCCGGACAACTTAGAACCTTTATTTTTAAAGATAGCTGCAGATTGTATTGCTCCACCTCTCACTACTCTTTTTAACCTCTCCCTCAGCAGAAATACAATACCAAAAGTATGGAAGTTAGCTTATGTCTTACCTTTACTGAAAGGAGGGGAGGCAACTATTTTAATTGGCCAGTCTCTAAATTGTCAGCTCTGGCTAAGGTGCTCGAACGACTTGTGAGTGAACAAGTAAAGGAGTTTTTATGTATAAATGATATCCTGTCTAAACATCAGTCAGGATTCAGAAAGAAACACAGCACCATCACTGCGACAATGAAAGTGGTAAATGACATTACTAGTATTTTAGATAATAAGCAGAGTTGTGCAGCTCTGTTTATTGACCTTTCCAAAGCGTTTGACACCATTGATCATCGCATCTTAAAGCAGAGGCTACTCAGTATTGGCATATCCAGCCTTGCAGTGGGGTGGTTTGTGAACTACCTCCCTGAAAGGTCCCAATGTGTTCATTTTTGATGGACTGTCTTCTGAGTGGTTAAACAGTTCTAATGGTGTACCACAAGGTTCTGTTTTAGGACCACTTTTATTCTCCATATATATTAACAGCGTAGGTGATAATGTGGATGAAGCTACTTTACATTTTTATGCGGATGATACTGTGATGTATTGTGCAGGTCCCTCCATTAAAGAGGCTGTTGTTAAATTACAGGCTGTTTTTAACACTATTCAGACTCAGCTCTCTGAATGACAGCTTATTTTAAATGTGGATAAAACCAAGGTAATGCTCTTTTCAAAAGTAAAAAAGACACCAGAGCCTGTTTTAGATATTGGAACTACGCAAGGAACAAAACTTGAAGTTGTTGCCTGTTACAAATACCTTGGTATCTGGCTTAATGATTGTCTCTCCTTTAAACTTCATGTCAATAACCTGCTTAAAAAACCGAGTGTTAGGCTAGGGTTCTTTTTCAGAAACAAGTCCTGTTTCTCACTTGAGGCCAGGAAAAGGCTAGTCACTGTGACCTTTTTACCTGTGCTGGACTATGGTGATTTGTTGTATATGAATGCACCTGCCAATTACCTGAGTAAATTGGATGCTGCGTATCACAGTGCTCTGAGATTTGTGCCAAATTGTAAAGCGCTTGCACATCACTGTACACTGTATACCAAGGCAGGTTTACCATCACTCTCTGTACGGAGGCTCAGTCATTGGTACACGTTTATTTATAAAGCTTTGTTGGGTGAACTCCCGTATTATATCTGCTCTCTGATAACACAGAGAGTTGCAAGCAGCTATTGTCTGAGATCACATGATGTAGTCTTGTTAGATGTGCCAAGAGCCAGGACTGTCTTAGGTAAGACAGCTTTTATGTGCGCAGCTCCACTTGCTTGGAACAATCTTCAGCAATAATTGAAACTGAGTAATCTCATTCCTCTGCATGTTTTTAAAGCTAGGCTAAATGAAATGCTTGCTGATACAATGGGCACTTGTAAATGTCTATTTTGATTTAATTTCAAACCTTTATTTATCCAGATTGGTCCCATTGAAATCATAGATCTCTTTTTCAAGGGAGACCTGCAGCATATAGGTTCCACATGAAACATAAAACAATAAAGGACATTATATATTATATTTACAGGATACATAGTTATAGACATTTACAAGTGCCCATTGTATCAGCAAGCATTTCATTTACCCTAGCTTTAAAAACATGCAGAGGAATGAGATTGCTCAGTTTCAATTCTTGCTGAAGATTGTTCCAAGCAAGTGGAGCTGCGCACATAAAAGCTGTCTTACCTAAGACAGTCCTTGCTCTTGGCACATCTAACAAGACTACATCATGTGACCTCAGACAATAGCTGCTTGCAACTCTCTGTTATCAGAGAGCAGATATAATACGGGAGTTTACCCAACAAAGCTTTATAGATAAACGTGTACCAATGACTGAGCCTCCGTACAGAGAGTGATGGTAAACCTGCCTTGGTATACAGTGTACAGTGATGTGTAAGCGCTTTACAATTTGTGACAAATCTCAGAGCACTGTGATACGCAGCATCCAATTTGCTCAGGTAATTGGCAGGTGCATTCATATATATCAAATCACCATAGTCCAGCACAGGTAAAAAGGTCACAATGACTAGCCTTTTCCTGGCCTCAAGCGAGAAACAGGACTTGTTTCTTAAAAAGAAACCTAGCCTAACCCTCAGTTTTTTAAGCAGGTTATTGACATGACATTTAAAAGAGAGACAATCATCAAGCCAGATACCAAGGTATTTGTAACAGGCAACAACTTCAAGTTTTGTTCCTTGCGTAGTTACAATATCTAAAACAGGCTCTGGTGTCTTTTTAGCTTTTGAAAAGAGCATTACCTTGGTTTTATCCACATTTAAAAGAAGCTTTAATTGAGAGAGCTGAGTCTGAATAGTGTTAAAAACAGCTTGTAATTTAACAACAGCCTCTTTAATGGAGGGACCTGCACAGTACATCACAGTATCATCCGCATAAAAATGTAAAGTAGCTTCATCCACATTATCACCTACACTGTTAATATATATGGAGAATAAAAGTGGTCCTAAAACAGAACCTTGTGGTACACCATTAGACATGTTTAACCATTCAGAAGACAGTCCATCAAAATGGACACATTGGGACCTTTCAGAGAAGTAGTTCACAAACCACCCCACTGCATTGCTGGATATGCCAATACTGAGTAGCCTCTGCTTTAAAATACAATGATCAACGGTGTCAAATGCTTTGGAAAGGTCAATAAACAGAGCTGCACAACTCTGCTTATTATCTAAAATAGGAGTAATGTCATTTACCACTTTCATTGTCGCAGTGATGGTGCTGTGTTTCTTTCTGAATCCTGACTGATTTTTAGACAGGATATCATTTATACATAAAAACTCCTTTACTTGTTCACTCACTAAGCGTTCGAGCACCTTAGCCAGAACTGACAATTTAGAGATTGGCCTATAGTTATTTAAAATAGTTGCCTCCCCTCCTTTCAGTAAAGGCAAGACATAAGCAGACTTCCATACTTTTGGAATTGTGTTCGTGCTGAGGGAGAGGTTAAAAAGAGAAGTAAGAGGTGGAGCAATAAAATCTGCAGCTATCTTTAAAAAGAAAGGTTCTACGTTGTCCGGGCCAGCCGGTTTCCTAGGATCTAACTTGGATAATGCTTCATGAACAATACCAATAGTTAAAGGAGTAAAACTGAAAGGGTTTTCCAGACCACTTTGTTCAGAGTCAAGGATTGTAGCGTTCACAGGAGCCACACAGCCAAACAGAGAGCCACAAGACACAAAATGCTCATTAAAGCAATTTAGTATAGTAGCCCTGTCTGATATAGTGCCAGATGCTGTGGTAAGGCATGGAGGTAGCTCATTTGGGATATCACCAGTGGAAATCGATTTGATGGCTTTCCAACATTTCCTAGGATTATTCAGGTTTTCTGTGGTAACCGACAAATAGTACTTTGATTTAGCACTTTTTATTTGAGATGTGAAGCTATTTCTTAGCTGCCTAAAACGTAGCCATTCTAGCCATTCTCTGAGCCTGATTTCCTAGCCTTAGCCCAAGCATTATTTCTCTCATGAAGGAGACTGGACAGCTCAGCAGAAAACCAGGGATTGTTTCGTACCTTCTAAATGTACACAGAGGTGCATGTCTATCTATAATTTTCATAAAACCAAGATAAAAATAAGACCATGCATTTTCTACATCAGCACACAAATTGATTCTACCCCAATCAAAATCAAACAGATCATGTAAAAAACCCTGCTCCACAAAGTGTTTTTTGTCTCTCTTTGTGATGACACGTGGTTTAACCTTTTGGACCTTAGTGTCCCTAATTGTGGCTACAACACAGTGGTCACTCACATCATTAGCAAATACTCCCACAGATGAGTATTTATGTGGAACATTTGTTAAAATTAGATCAATTAAGGAGGATTTATTTGGGGACTTAATATTTGGGCGAGTAGGACTGTCTATAATCTGGGTAAAATGTAATGAGGTACACAGGTTTTTAAAATCCTCTGACACAGAAGTTAACCAGTCCCAATTAAAATCACCAAGCAGCACTATTTCCTTGTAGGAAAATTGTGATAACAGTTTTGCCAAAGACGATAAAGAGTCCTTGACAGCCGAAGGTGCCCTGTAGCAGCCCACCACCATGAGCTGTTGACCCTTTGTTACCTCAATATTCACGGCTACAAATTCTAGCTGTTTACTAACAGATTTGGAAACCATATTAGTTACACAAAACTTATTTTTCACATAAATGGCAACGCCACCACCTTTTTTAGGCCGGTCAGTACGATATACACTGTAACCATTTATGTAAATGTCAGAGGCCAACATGGATTTATCTAGCCACGTTTCTGATAAGACAATAACATCAGCATCAGTCGAACTCGCCCAAATACGGACAAAATCTAAATTGGGTAACAGACTACGCACATTTAAATGAATTAAACCTAGCCCAGATCTAGATATAAAATCAGCAGGAGTAGCTATTTGACTAATACTGATCGGTGGACCTAGATTTGGCTGTACATTTCCTGATAGTAACAACAATAACAATACCAAGCACCTTTTCTTCTTAATCAACACACATACATTGTCAGCTGTTCTAGAGTCACCAGCAAACTTCGCAAAAGTGAGATTAGAGTTTAAAAAACAATTCTGAAGGACCATCGTGGCAGGCATGTGAGAAAGACAAACATTTTCCGAAATGATTGTCGCGACAGTGCAACCAGCAATTGTTTGTGCAACACCTCCGAAACTGTACAGAGGATGTCCACTGCGGGTGGCAGAACATACCAGAATCCAGTAGATTGTTCAGGACGACTAGCGATCTTCTCCTTGTCCAGCACAGCCAAGGGCGGCGAGAGGAGAGCCGGGACCACACTTCCGACTCTTTATCTCTGCAAGAGTTGCTCCCTCTCGTGCTAAATCCACTCGGCGGGCAAAAGTAGGATCCCAGAAGTGATTAGCCCAGTGTGGAGTGGCTCCTGAAACCCTTCCCGACATGCCTTTAGTGGAACTCGGGTCTGCTGTGGTGGATGAGGTTGAACGTGGCTCTCATCCGGAACTCAGCAAAGGTGGATCACGTCTCAGTGCTGATGGCGTGTAACCTGTTCCTCAGGTGAGTTTCAGAGCACGAGCAGCAGCTGTGAATGAGCAGCAGCTGTGAATGAGCAGCAGCTGTGAATATAACTATGTATCCTGTAAATATAATGTATAATGTTCTTTATTGTTTTATGTTTCATGTGGAACCTATATGCTGCAGGTCTCCCTTGAAAAAGAGATCTATGATCTCAATGGGACCAATCTGGTTAAATAAAGGTTTGAAATGAAATGAAAATGGTACGAGTTGAAGCGTTTGTTTGAACAGTTTGCAGGAGGCAGGTACTTGCTTTCAAGCAGAACAGGGCAAACAAACTTAGCGGGAGTGTTTTATGTGTTCGGTGTAATGACGTAAAACGGCCTGGACAACTTCTGTAGTCCTACTCAGCGACTTGTTAACAACCATCGTTTTTCAGACACGTAAACTCTTCAAACATCACCAGCGGGGTCACTGCTGATGTATTTAATGTCGTAGAACAAAACGTGATCTGTCTCTTCAATTTGTGTCAAACACAGACCTTATTTGGAGCTATTTTCCAAAATCCTATGGAGAAATTGCATTGCTTTTTATCGAAGGAACCGGTCGTGGTAAAAATGCTAACTTACTTCCGGGTTTTAGGACAACATGATGGCAGTTTGATTCAGTAGCCCTGGATCTCTGAGCGCAGGTAGAGCCCTCCAACAGAGTTACAGACAAATAAATGTGCTACACCTCCCAACAATCCCAATGGCCTGTTCAATTGCCAGGCAGTAGGTAGTACGGGATTCTGATGAGACCAAGGCAGACAGAGTTGTAGAGCATCTTCAGAAAGATGACATGACCATCTGTTTCCAAAGGTTATTATTTTAGTTGAGGGGTTGCTCTGGTGTTGTGCATTCTTCTTAACCATTTTCAAATATCAATTACAAATTGCAATAGGTCTTCACCTCCGACTTTGTCGAGCTCAGGCCCTAATGACCGCTGAATTCCATTAGGAAATGTACCCATTCCAATATTAGTAGTAAAACAAGGTTTTGTTGTGGCTTGTAAAAAAGGAAAAATACTTTTTGTTGGTCATTAAAAGCTTTGTGACCATATCTTAGAAGGACTATATGATTCTCAAAAAATGTCTTATTTCAAGTTATTTTTTAATACTGAATGTGCAAACCTCCACTGCTGTTACATTTTTTCTTTTTTTTCTTTTCTTGGGGTCTGCATGCAGTTGTGACAGACAAGAGGCTCTTATTTGGTTGAAGGCAGTATCATGCTTTTTGCTATAATAGGCATGTTTGTAGCTCACATTTGCACAGCGGCAGAATTATTAATAGTGTGCTTACTAACTTTGCCCAGTCAGGTTAGATTTCCCTGAATTACATGCTGACTGTTTCACACGCCCTGCATAATTTCAACACACTGTACGCATGCAGTATTTACAGTAGGCACTGCATCACACCAATCGTAGTTTAGTCTAATTAATATGCTATTAATGAATGTATGTATTTAGCATATTTCCCAACAGACATTTTAGATGTTGATAATTCCATCTACCAGAAAAGATGATACCTGCCAAAACGCTGACATATGCAGGCTAACTTGAAGCCTTTGTGGGACTGAGGTAGTAACACAATTTCACATTTGAATAGCTGATGTTGTTTCAGGATACTATATTGAGGTTTTATGTGTGTGTATCATTAAAGCAAATATTCTGAAAGTAGTGTGAAGGGCAGTCATCTTTACTAATAATCTCAGCACTTATCAAGAGGGAAAACAACTAATCAGTAAACACACCTGGTGCCATGTCTGGAACCGATGATAACCTGGACTGTGTCCAAAATCACTTGTCCCTATACTCTAAGTAGACAGTCAATCATTTACGAGTAAATTAAGATTGCTTGAATTCAACAATGCAGTTTTTTTTTATCAGTTTTTTGTGGATTTCAGAAATAGATTTATCATCTCATAGTAAAGGCACACTCTGGCCCAAATATATCTTTAAACTGTTTAATTGTTTCAGGTCACAAATTGCCGTCTCTCACATAAAACATGACTTATTGTACACACCACATCCACAGTAAGCCTTCCCGTCATTATAAGGGTGTAGAACTCTATACATCGGGACCTAAACCATGCCACGTACATTGTGAGCATTTAAATTGTCCAATATCAACCTAATTATATGCGCCAATACTACAAAAAACAAACTGATAATTGTATACATAGTGCCAAACTACTGTCAACAGCCCCCATCTACTGCTATTTCAGTTCTCATTCATAACACTCCGTTCGATGTCTCACTATGGGATGCGCCTCATCGCGGAGCAAACAGAAGCATCAATCTCATTACGCCAATCCTGATTGGCTGGTGATCTTGACTTCAGCGTCAGGGAATTCACCCCCTATAAGTAGCTTGCGCCACAACGCATGCGTCATTCAAACACCTCTTCTCGCTTCAGAGCATATCTCTACAGCAGTGGCGAGCCGTGACTTTTATACCTAGGCCCTCTGACCCCCCTTCCCTCGAGAAAAAAAATAAAAGATATTACGTCTCAACGTATACTTCAGCGGAATATCAAAACCGCGGCCCGGGCTGCAAAACGCATCAATGACAGCGACCCTTTACCACACAAAACAACACCATTTATATAAAAACCTATCATGACAGGGCACCCACAGCCAAGTAACAATTACAAATGAATTAAGTCGGCACGGCGGCCCGCATTGAAAATGACTTAGGCCTACCTTTGATGATCCAATCATTTCAACACAAAGTCCATCCTCCTGTCCTTTTGGATGAAGCACTTGATGGCGGGTCATTCAGCTGATCCTTTGCCACTCCAGTCTATCATTGTAACTCAATCTTGAAAATGACTCGGTTCATAATTTCGCAACGGTGTCATCATCACTATCACTGAAGTGAGCCATCATGAACAAATGTATGCTAATTATAAATCTATCGATCCTAAATCTATTGATCCTAAATCTATCGATCATAAATCTATCGTTTAGATTCGAAAATAATAAAAGTAGGATAGACATGTGGATATTATCCGGCTGAACAAAACGTGCATTTATCTAACAGGTTCGTTTTCCACAGACCTTATTTCCAGCTATTTTCCAAAATCCTATGGAGAAATCCCGTTGCTTTCTGTCGAGGGAATCCGAGCGGAGCTTACTTCCGGGTTTTAGGACGCGTCACTGCACCACTTGCATAGACCTCACAGCGGGCGGAACTTGTCATAAAGTCCGCGAAAATAAAGTCCGCCCATTTAGAGGGAAGATATGATTGGTCAATTGTACTGTCATTTGACATTACTCTCTCGTTGACTTACTATAGCTGGCCCTCTGTGAATCTACAGAGGGACCAACAAGCCCTCCCGTCTTCACATAACTCGCAGAGACGGCATTTAACCCTTCACAACAGAAACTGAACAGGCAGATTTGAAGGATTTTTTCTTTGGAAATATTATTTTAAATACAATTAAATCAAGTTATTTTGGTAAACCTAATGAAAAATGTAACGAAAAAAACATATTAAAAATTTTTTTTTAAAAAAAAACGTTTTTTTTATGTTTTCAAATATAATTTTTTAGAATGTCTTAGGCCCTCACAGAGGGCCTAGAGGGCCCTGGCGGCTCGCCACTGCTCTACAGTAGCCGGACAAGCTTAACGGTCCACAGACTGAACCCAAATACCCATTTCGGTCGACGGGCGCTCGCCGGCTTCGCAGGAAGACGGTAGTACTAACGCAGTTAGTATTAAAATCGACCTCGCCCTTCTCTCCCCGAGAAAGTAAGGTAGGTCTGATTTTTTAAGCTAGCAACACACCTGTTGCTAGCTCGCTCCCTCTCTATCGACAACACGGTAGCGAGGAAGTTTTTTCTTTTCTCCTCTCCACGGAGGAAGAAAGGATTAAAGGAGCATACTGTCACACCAGTCAGTATTCTCCGGGAATAAAATACCCACACCGTCCTTTTCTCCGGATTAAGGACAGGGAGTTAACATATTTTTTCTCCCATCCTACCTGTCGAGAGCGGGCCCTCTCCACGCCACGAGGTGAACAAGATGGACGCCCCTCTCCCTCACACCAGAGGAGTCAGGGACTCTGTGGCTCGACTCGGTGGCTCGACTCTGCGGCTGCGGCTGCGGGTTGAAGATCTCGGGCGCAGACACACACCAGGTCTGCTCGTCCTGCCTCGGGCTGGAACACGCTCGAGGCGCTATCGACAACCCCGGCTCTTGCGGACATTGTGTCCGCTTCACCGTCAAGAGCCTCGGCCGACGGTTAGCATGACAAGCTAGCCTGTCGGAGCAGGATCCCCCCATGTCCACTGACCCGCCGGCTGGCAGTCAAGACACGGGGGCGTCCGCCACAGAGAGTAAACCCCTCTGCGTGTCGGTCTGGGGCTCATTATCTGTGACGACCACAGAACCGGAATCCTGCGCCCTTGCAGGCCGGGACCCGGTGACGGCAAGACACGCTGGGACGGGTCCCCACGCTTTACCAAGCTGGGGATCCCGGTTAGACCTCACCATGGTCTCACCCGCGGGGGATGTCCTCGAACTAGACTACGAGGAGGACGAAGAAGAGGACGCCTTGACGTTCCTCCTGTCCGAGTCGAATGAACAGGAAGAGGACACCTTCCTGTCATCGGCTCAGGCTGCAAAGCCTGGAGCGAGGGCTGCTCTCCCGGGCGATAGCACACCAGCTTCGCCCGGTTTGAGCATGGACCTGCAGGCCGGGTGTACATGCGCTGCGGCCAAGGAGACCTCCAGGTCCCGCTACGAGAGGAAACATTTTCCCCAAGCAGTGGGGAAAAAGAGGGCAACTCCTTCCGGTCTTCCCGGAGATGTTGGATGAGGTGTCGGTCTCGTGGGGAGACCGGCCCTTCAGCAACAAGGTCCCAATCCAGGGTGCCTCCTCCCTAGACTGCGACGGAATGGAGAAGCTCGTCCTGCTCCGCATACTGCCCATGGAACCGCTGGTATTGGCCCACCTCCTACCGAAGGTGGGCCCGTCACCGAGCAAGAACCCTACGCTGCCAGCAAAGTCGGACCGTTTTCAGTCGACTGACTGAAAAGTCCTACAAAGCTGCAGCGTTGTCCGCCAGGGCCCTGAATGTGTCCTCGCTGCTAACCGCTTACCAAGCGGAGCTCTGCGAGGACCTGTCGGGTAACCCGGGGGCAGCCACTCTGGGCAAAGATGGCAGCGGTCACGGACATTTGTCTCTGTGTCCAACGCTGCACCGGCAATGGGGGATCATGGTGGTGCACGAAAGAGCGAGATGGCTCAACCTCACCAACCTCCCTGACCGGGAAAAGGAAGATGTGCTGGATATGCCCATCATTCCCGAGGGACTTTCGGCTCCGCTCTCGCCTCCATGCAAAGGAGGTGTGAGACGAAGAAGAAGGAGGACAAGGGACTCCACATCTGCCTCCCTCGAAGGGTCCAGCCGCTGCCTTCGCAGCGGCAGTCCTTTGCAGCAGCAGTCCTTCGCAACAGCAGTCCTTCCCCCAAAATGCCTCGAACTCTGCTCGGTTTAAAGCACCGAAGACGCAGAGGTTTCAGCCGGCCCCGAGTCCCCAGCCCCAGGCTGGAGACAAGAGCAAGCTGGCCCAGAAAATCTCCTGTTCCGGCTGCAGCTCAGGCGCAGCCAACCCAGAATTTCGGCCAGCAGTCGAGGAAGAAGAAGCAAGCGGCGTGACAGACTCTCCTTCTTCCCTCTGTGACAGAGCTGGAAGTTCATTCCCCAGCTCTGAATGTGTTCTCGCCGCCTTCGAGAGATGCCTCAACACCATCCTCAAGTCCGCACAAACACATGTCACACATTGATTGATTCTTCTGTTATAAAACATTTTCCGCTGACGCAGTTCAAAAAAATGAAAAGAAAATCAATAAAACCAATGAACAGCCCGTCAACTGTTCCCCTTCTGAGAGCAGCTAAGGCATCTCTCAAAAGGCGGATTACTGACGGGTCTGTGAAGGCACCACCGCCACGCGCATGCGCAGTGCCGGCTGGGGCTTTAAGGGCACCACCGTCACGCGCATGCGCAGTGCCGGCTGGGGTTGTGAAGGCACCACCGTCACGCGCACGGTTTTCAAGACAGTAACACGGGGCTACAGACTCCAATTCGCTGTCACCCCCCCTCGCTTCTCGGGCATTCTGCACTCGCAGGCCCGAGGAGAGTCAGCCCTCATTCTGAAGAAAGAGATTCTCTCACTCCTAGAAAAGAGCTATATATATTATACCCGCCGAGCAGAGTCAGGGTGGCTTCTATTCCAAGTACGTCCTCGATCCCAAACGGGGAGGGAACGGAATTCGGCCAATACTTGATTTGAGGGCTCTGAACAAATATCTAAAAAGATATAAGTTGAGAATGCTCGCTCATACATCTCTGCTGCGGCTTGTGCGTCAAAACGACTGGTTTACATCAGTCGACCTGAAAGATGCGTATTTTCACATCCCAGTATATTACCCTACACAGGGAATATCTGAGATTCGCATTTCAGGGGATCTGTTATGAATACAGAGTACTCCCCTTCGGTCTGTCTCTCAGCCCAAGGGTGTTTGTATGATGTACGGAAGCCGCGATAGCCCCGTTAAGATAACAGGGTATTCGCCTGGCGACCTACCTGGACGACTGGCTGCTTCTCGCACAGTCGGAGCAGGAGGCTGTTACGCAGACAAATGTCCTCGTAAAGCACCTGCTCAACCTGGGTTTCATAATAAATACAGAGAAGAGCATGTTGTGCCCCGCGCAGACTATACTCTTCCTGGGTTTACGCCTGAACTCGGTGCCCTTTTCAGCTCGCTTGTCAGCGGAAAGAGTGAAAGCTTTCAGAGCTTATCTTGCTCTTTTCCAGCTGTGCAAACATGTTCTCTTCAGATCATGCCTGCGATTGCTGGGGCTCACGGCGTCAGCCATCCTGGTCGTACGACTGGGACGCCTACACATGAGGGACTTTCATCGCTGGGTGGCCGCCCTAAAACTAAACCCCACGCGCCATGACGCGCGGAGAGTGATTGTTACTGTGAAATGCGTAATGGCACTGCGCCACTGGCTGCACTCGACTTTTCTAGTACGAGGTGTGCTTATGGGTGCTGTCCTTTCACGGAAAGTGGTCACCATGGACGCATGTCTGACAGGTTGGGGAGGTATTTATGAAGGTCGCCCGGTGAGGGGTCTCTGGAGCAGAGACCTCCAGTGGGCGCACATAAATTACCTGGAGCTTTTAGCGGTGTTTCTCAACCTGAGACGCTTTCTGCCTTTCCTCAGGGGACATCACGTCCTCGTGAGGACAGACAATACAACCACATTATCGTATATTAACCGCCAAGGGGGTTTGCGTTCTCTTCAGTTACACACACTGGCGCGCAAACTTATCCTATAGAGCGGTAGACGTCTCCTCTATCTGAGAGCGACGCAGGTACCGGGGCAGATCTACTGTCCAGAGGTACACCACTTCATGCAGACTGGACTCTACATCCAAGTATTGTGAGCCAGCTGTGGGTGCGTTACGGCAGAGCCGCGGTGCATCTGTGCATCTGACAACGCTCAGTGTCAGCTGTTCTTTTCGATGCGTGATCGAAATGCACCGTTAGGCGTGGATGCACTCGCGCACGACTGGCCCCCGGGCCTTCTGTACGCATTCCCACCCCTGGCTCTTATAACTCCAACTCTGGCCAGAGTCAGAGAGCAACGCCACACACTTATTCTGATAGCCAGCTATGTACTGGCTAGCGGAGATATATCAGCTGCTGTGCGGGCAGCCATGGCAGCTCCCACTACGCAGGGACATACTGTCCCAAGCGGGGGGTGGGATCTTTCACCCACACCCAGAGCTCTTGGCTCTATGGGCCTGGCCCATGAGTGGTACAATCTGAATACACAGGAAGCTGACACTGGCAGCTGCAAAGCAAGCCAGTGGCACTCATGCTCTATCTGTACAGTCTCGGATCGCCCCAGAGCAAAACCCAACCTTGCCTTATTTTAAGGCGGTTGGTTCAGGTATCATATTTGACATTGAGGCATCCTCCCCGCCACTGTATTCCTCCGGGGAACAGCGGCCGGATTTGCCGTGTCCAGCCCGTGCTTTACGCACGTACAGGAACCGATCAAGGAGGCTTTGTCATAATGACCACCCCCTTGTGTCCCGGGCTATCCCTTATAAGGGCAATCCTTTTACTAAGCAACGGCTCTCCCACCGTTTGTGGAAGCAATTGCTGTGGGGCCCATACGAGTCAGAGTTTGCAGGCACCCTCGGGTCCGCGAGCTCTTTTGACTCAGGGTCTGGCTGCATCTTGGGCTCTGTCCAGGATGTCTCCCATCCAAGACATTGGTGCAAGCGGCGAGCTGGTCCTCGCCGCTCACTTTTGTCCGCCTCTTAACAGTCTGGACGTTCTACTCCCAGAGTGACTCAAGCAGTGCTGGGCACCTGGTTGAGTCAGAGCCCTACCAGTTAAAGTTCTGGTCGGTTTGGTGATTTTCGAGATAAGCTCGTCTGGCAATACGGGAGCTACAATTTCCCATAGTGAGACATCGAACGGAGTGTTATGAATGAGAACTCTAGGTTACTTACGTAACCCCAGTTCTCAGAGTAACATGAAGTGAGATGTCTCACCAGACGGCCCTCCTTGCTATGGTGAAGCGAGAAGAGGTGCTTATTTTGAATGACGCATGCGTTGTGGCGCAAGCTACTTATAGGGGGTGAATTCCCTGACGCTGACGCCAAGATCACCAGCCAATCAGGATTGGCATAATGAGATTGATGCTTCTGTTTGCTCCGCGATGAGGCGCATCCCATAGTGAGACATCTCACTTCATGTTACTCTGACTCCTGGGTTTACGTAAGTAACCTATAGTTTTAATGAAAGATAAGTCATAAGTCTGACTAAAGAAAGGTTGTACACAGATCTTATTGAGCTATCCTGCATTACATATCCATGCCACTAAAGACAACCAGTGAGGAAAAGCAAGAATTAGGAGTTATATTTTATAATAATATTGTATAAAGGCTCTGCTTCATGTTCCTTCTGTTACTACCTACTTATGTATGCATGGTCAAGCAGCGGCAGAGTCTGCTCGTTTGTCTCATTAGTGGAGAAGACAGAAAGAAGTATGACTCTCCTGAATTACCTGCCCTTGCCCACATCTCAGGGCAGGCAGAATGAAATATGACTATATTGAAATACTGCTTTTGATTGGTTTTATGTATATGACACATCAATAGAAAGTCTAAGTGAAGAGTTCTGACACGTTGTTTTGTTAGTTTACGTTATTGTCTTGAATATAACACTTATCCTTGCAAGAAGGGAATTAGTCTTTATGTGGTGGCGTTTCACATTTATGCTTCATTATTTATTGTTCTAACTGAAGAGAGAGTAAATCAAATTTTGATTAATCAGGCCCAACTCAAGTTTGAATGGGATGAAAAGAATGACAGATGAGCTGAGTGTAAAATGTTCAGTTATGATTTATCTTCTCAAACTGAATTTAAAATGAGCAAACTTATCAACACATCATTTAGTATGTATAAAGCACATGCCTCTGCACCTTAATAATGTACAATTTTGTTATGAAAAAGTTCATGATAAGCATCTGATAATAATCACAGTCATAATCATAAACCTCCAAGAGGTCATACTCATTAAAATCAGAAACAGATAAGTCACTTTACACACTGCACATGTACATTCTAAACTAAACACACTCTATCCACTGGTAAATGAAATGAAGGATGAAAGCTCTGGAAAAAGTAAGTACATTAAATAAACATTGTATATTTAGTGTATTTAGTATTTAATGTATATGTAGTGTATTTAGTGTGTTAGTGTGATGGTTTGTATACCACTTTGGTCCAGACAACAACTATTGGACAGATTACCATGATATCTGACAGGCATTCAAGGCCCCCAGAGGATACATCCTACCAATGTCATATTTTTAAACCCAAACCACAATCTGCCTACTAAACCTTAACAAGATATAGACTGACACCTACCTACAGATAGAGCTTCAATACAAAGAAATGTGAACAATCTAAAGAATGGTGGGAATCACTTGAGACACATGGCTTTTGGTCCTCTAAGTTTGACTGTGAATTCCAATCTTAGTTTTCAAAGGAACATGATCATGTATTTTAGTTGCAACATTCCTTATGAAATGTCTGTGCTTTACCATGAAAAATTAAATGTATTGTGAATTTCATATCACTTTTTAAATCAGGCAACAATTCAGAGGAATAAGTCTGAACCTACCAGGTGTCCAGAAATGTTAATGTGTAAACCTTGAAGATTGGAAGTAAATGTGTGTGCACAGATGTAACGCATAGGATGCAGGGTTTTCTTTGAAGGCACTCCAGATGTCTTTTTATATACATTTTACATTGGTTTAGAGGTAGCCTTCTTTCATGTCAAAAGCTCATAGAAAAAAGGCCATGGCTTCAGCATTCATTATAGATAGCTCTTGAGAACATTCTCATGAATAAAATAGTGGCTTATACTTGATGAAAAACTTTTAACTTGTGGTTGACTTGCAATGGTATGCTGCAACTATGACCCAGTACCCCAAATAAGGAGCAAACAAAGTATATGTATTTATAAAGCATCCAGTATATTTGAATTGTATGAAAAAGGTAGCTTTTCTGTTTTTTATTGTTGGTTGCTTTTTTTATTTATATTAAGGTAGACTGACATTTTGGACGCATGGACTAACTAGAGTCTGATTCACATTTAACAAGGAAAGACCCTCAAAGGAATGCAAATATTTGTAAATGGCATAGTATCTACAGTATGTCTTAGGCCTGCTGCATGGTTATTGCACAGGTATTGCTGGGGAGTGCACAACTGCAAAGGAGATGTGACAAAAGGAGTGCTTTAACAGTTACATGCATTTGAAGCCTCTGTAATGTGAAATAGGACTCTGGTCAAAATTAACACAATGAAGTTTTAAATATATGTTTGTAAACTCAGTGAGATTAATATGAATCAAAAAAGAAAATGTATTGCCAGCTAAAGAGTGAAAAAACATCTTAAACTGGCCAATACTATTTTGTACATAATATAATGTGCTGCAGAATAAAAATTATTAACGGACATATTATTGCAGGAAATAAAGCAGTAATACAAGTATTTTTTTCCAAATAATTTCCGATAATACAAACACTCTATAAAGTGTTTGGAAAACAAACGGATCGCAACATTCCGCCTCTGTGTATACTTTAAAAAGTTTTAATTTATAGCTCAACAGATGGCTGATGTAAACACAGGCCACGACCATGCTACTTCCCTAGAGCTGCGTCTAGGTGATGAATAGCCACAGTGAGCACTGTCTGCTCGACCTACTTTGTCTTCAATTGACATAACTCCAGTTTATGATAAAGGCAACATCTATCATTGACTGCAAACTACAGAGTAGTACTTTATCCCCCAGTTCTACTATGGTTGAAGAAGAATCCATAATGATTTCTGCTTGATTTAGATTTGTTATTCATCTGTGTGCATGCAGGGAGACCATGTGACATAAGAAATAGTGTACTATATGCTGGTAGTAGTACACACACTTGTATGTTGATACAGCTATAAACTGACAGCATGGCGGACTAGATGGAAACATTGACTAACACACAAAAATATTCCCACTGACAAAATATAGAAAAATACAGCTAAACATACACAAACTCTCAATGCATCATCTGCGACAAGATGTCCCTTTCTTGAGACAGAACTAAGGAAATTGTTTATTTATTTTGGAATTACATTACATTACATTGCATTTAGCTGCATTCGACCAACAAGATACAAACTTGAAGAAAACAGAATCTTATAAGTACATCAGGTTTCATAGAGCTAAAACATTTCAAGTGCTACTCAACTGGCTTTAGATAAGCTAGTCCTTTATTAGTATATAAGTACTTTGTTAGCAATTCTTTGTTAGTAATTATATCGCTCGAAGTGGAGTCGAAAGAGATGAGTTTTCATTCTGCGCCAGAAGATGTGCAAGCTATCTGCTGTCCTGATTTCAATGGGGAGCTCATTCTACCATTTTGGAGCCATAAGTACCCTGTATCAAGATTGATGCAAAACAAGTGATATTTTACCTTTTCAAACAGATTTAGCAAAAATAACCTCTTCTGGGGCCATTTGGGTGGATTTTCCTTATCTCTGGCCCCCCTTCTTCGATTTTGACACATGACATCTCTTTCTGAACGTTAGATCCAATATAATCGAAGGGAAATCGTCCCGCACACACTCATGTTAAAAAAAAGATCGCGTCTTCGCGCAAGCAGTTTTGCTCCATAGTGAAGCTGTCTCTAGGTCTGACATCTCAAAACCGAAAAGCAGTTCTCATTCATAACACTCTGTTCGATGTCTCACTATGGGATGCGCCTCATCGCGGAGCAAACAGAAGCATCAATCTCATTACGCCAATCCTGATTGGCTGGTGATCTTGACGTCAACGTCAGGGGAAATCACCCCCTATAAGTAGCTTGCGCCACGACGCATGCGTCATTCAAACACCTCTTCTCGCTTCAGAGCACATCTCTAATGGTAGCCGGGCTAGCTTAACAGTCCACAGACTGAACCAAAGCTAATTTCGGTCGACGGGCGTTAGCCGGCTACCCTATTCTCTCACAGAAGAGTATTATAGTCAACCTCGCCGAATTCTTCCTCTGGAAGTAAGGTAAGATTTTGACTTTCAAGTTAGCAACACACCAGTTGCTAGCTTGTGCTTTTTTCCCTCACTGCCGACACCACGGTAGCGAGGACGTTTTTCTTCTTTTCTGTTCCCCGGAGGAGAAAAGGATTTAAAGAATATTGCCACACCAGGTAATATTCTTGGAGAGGAAAAGACCCACACTACCTTTTTTCTCCGGATAAAGGACAGATTGGGACACTCTTTCTCGACGTACCTGTTAAGAGCGGGTCCTCTCCATGGACGCCTCTCTCCCTCACACCAGAGGAGTCAGGGACTCGAAGGCTCGGTTCTGCGGCTGCGGGTTGAAGATATCAGCCTCGGGCTGGAACACGCCCAGGAGGCTATCGACAACCCCGGCTCGTGCGGGCATGGTGCCCGCCACACCATCAAAGAGCCTCCGCCGACGGTTAGCACGACAAGCTAGCCTGTCGGGACAGGATCCCCTCATGTCCACTGATTGGCCGGCTGGCAATCAAGACACGGGGGCGTCCGCCGCAGAGACTGAGTCCCTCACCTTCACGGCCTGGGGCTCATCAACTGCGGCAGCCGCGGAACCGGGTTCCCGCGCCATATCAGGCCGGGACCCGGTGGCGGCAAAGGACGCGGGAACGGGACCCCACGCTATACCAAGCTGGGGCTCCCGGCTGGACCTCACCATGGTTTCACCCGCGGAGGATGTCCTAGAATTACATGGAGGACGAAGAGGATGCCTCTGAGTTCTTCCTGTCTGATTCGAACGAGCAAGAAGACGACGTCTTCGTGTCACCAGCTCAGGCTGCAAAGCCGGGAGCGATGGCTGCTCTCTCGGCGATAGCACACCAGCATCGCCCTATGTCAGTATGGACCTACAAGCCGTGTGTCAGCCGCTGCGGCCAGACGAGACAAGTTGGCCGAGAAAATCTCCGGTTCCGGCTGCAGCTCAGGCTCAGCCAACCCAGAATTTCGGCCAGCAGTCGACGAAGAAGAAGCGAGCGTGACAGCCCCTCCTTCTCCCCTCCGTGAATGTGTTCCCGCCGCCTCGAGAGATGCCTAAACGCCATCCTCAAGTCTGCACAAACACATGTCACACGTTGGTTGATTCCTCTGTCATTAAACATTTGCCGCTGACGCATCCAGGCTTCAGGCCGAGGGCGCAGCTCAAAAAAATGAATAGAAAATCAATAAAACCAATAAGCAGCCCGCCAATTTTCTCCCCTTTTGAGAGCAGCTACGGCATCTCTCAAAAGGCGGATTATTGACGGGTCTGTGAAGGCACCACCGCCACGCACAGTGCCGGCTGGAGCTGTAAGCGTGACATCCCAGCTGGCTCTAAGGAGCATACAGCAGGAGATACTCACGATGTCTGCCTGGGCTTCTGAAAACAGTTATAATTTATCTATTTTCACAAACCCAGAGAGAGTCAACCCATATTCTGAAGAGAGAGGTTCTCTCTCTCCTAGAAAGAAGGGTTTTATCTATAAAGCCCACCGAGCGGAAAATGTCCTAGTAAAGCACCCGCTCAACATGGGCCTCATAATAAAACTAAACCCCGAACGCCACGGCGTACGGAGAGTTTTGGTTATTATGAAATGCGTAGTGGCACTACACCAGACTTTTCCAGTGCGGGACGCGCCTACGGGTGCAGTCCTTTCATGGAAGGTGGTCACCACGGACGCAGGTCAGACGGGCTGATAGGGGACTTACGAAGGTCGCCCGGTGAGAGGTCCATAGAACAGAGACTTCCAGCGGGCACGTGTAAACTACCCGGAGCTTTTAGCGGTGTTCCCCACCCAACAACGCTTCCTGCCTTCTCTCAGAGGACTTCATGTCCTCGTGAGGACAGACAACACGATATCGTGTATGAACCGCCAGGGGAGATTGCGTTGTCTCCAGTCACACACACTGGCACACAAGATGATCCCCTGGAGCGGCAGACGTCTCCTCTCTCTGAGAACGACACAGGTACCGGGAGTTATGCACCTAGGGACAGAATTACTGTCAAAAGGTGCACCACTCTATACAGACTGGACTCCTCATCCAAGGATCGGGAGTCCGCTGTGGGTGCGTTATGGCGGAGCCGCGTTAAGTCTGTTTGCAAAGGGAGAAAATGCTCAATGACAGCTGTTTCTCTTTAATGCACGATTTAAACGCACCGTACACGATTGACCTCCGGGTCCTCTGTACACGTTCCCACCCCTGGTTCTGTTACCCTTAACTCTGGCCAGAGTGAAGGAGCAACGCCACACACTTACTCTGATGTTTCCACCCTAGCCCGCAATATAAGGGCTGGCGGAGATATATCAGCTGTTGTGCGGGCAGCCATTGCAGCCCCCACCACGCAGGGACAGATTGTCTCAGGCGGGGAGGGCGATCCTTCACCGACGCCCAGAGCACGGGGCACTATGGGCCTGACCCGTGAGTGGTACAATCTGAATACAGTGGGACTCCCTCAGAAGGTGATAAACACTATTCAGAGTGAGAGAGCTTCCTCCACCAGGTCTCTTTACGACTGTAAGTGGAGGGTGTTTGAGGAGTGGTGCCTTCAAGAAGGGCACATCTCTTTTCAATGTCCTGTCGGGGTGATTTTATCATTCCTACAGGACTTGATCGATAAACACAGAGCTTTCTCCACGATCAAGGTGTACCTGGCTGCTATTGCTGCATGCCATGTGGGCTTTGAGGGTAAAACGGCTAGCCAACATCCTTTGGTTTGCCGTTTTATGAAGGGAGCGCGCAGGCTCCTCCCTGTCTCCAGGTCGCTGGTGCCCTTATGGGACCTGGCAGTGGTTTTAAATGGGCTCAAAATTACCCCATTTGAACCCCGGAAGGAGCTGACATGAAACATCTGTCACTCAAGACAGTGCTGTTACTGGCCCTGGCATCCGCCAAGCGGGTCAGCGATATCCATGCACTGTCTGTACATCCCTCATGCACTCAGTTCGCCCCAGGGCAAGCGAGAGTGTTGTTGAAACCCAACCCTGCCTTTACACCAAAGGTGGTTGGTTCGTGTACCCCGATTGACATTGAGGCATTTCCTCCGCAGCTGGTTTCCTCCGGGGAGCAGCAGCAGGATCTATTGTGTCCAGTCCGGGCTTTACACACATATATGGACAGATCAAAAGAGCTTCGTCTTAATGACCAACTCTTCGTGTCCTGGGCTAAACCTCACAAGGGTAAGCCTGTTACTAAGCAACGACTATCCCACTGGATCGTGGAGGCGATTGCTTTGGCCTATACGAGTCAGAATCTGCAAGCACCTTCGGGTCTGCGGGCTCACTCGACTCGGGGTCTGGCTACATCCTGGGCTTTGTTCAAGTGTGTTTCCATCCAGGACATCTGTGCAGCGGCAAGCTGGTCTTCGCCACTCACTTTTGTCCGCTTTTACAGGCTAGACGTCTCCGCTCCAAGCGTGGCCCGAGCAGTGCTGGGCACCTTGTTGAGTCGGGACTCCACCTGTTAAATTCTGGTTGATCGGTGATCTTCGCGATAAGCTCGTCTGGCAATACGGGAGCTACAATATCCCATAGTGAGACATTGAACGGAGTGTTATGAATGAGAACTATACGTTACTTACATAACCCCAGTACTCAGAGTAACATGAAGTGAGATGTCTCACCAGACGGCCCTCCTTGTTATGGTTAAGCGAGAAGAGGTGCTTATTTTGAATGACGCATGCGTCGTGGCGCAAGCTACTCATAGGGGGTGAATTCCCCTGACGTTGACGTCAAGATCACCAGCTAATCAGGATTGGCGTAATGAGATTGATGCTTCTGTTTGCTCCGCGATGAGGCGCATCCCATAGTGAGACATCTCACTTCATGTTTCTGGAGAACCTGGGGTTACGTAAGTAACCTATAGATGTATTGCTCATGGATTATCAGAAATCATTCAAAGTGACACAGACACATTGGATTAACCTATAGATTAACTTCAGCATCGTTTTAATGCCATTGCAGTGTGTGAAAAAGTACACGTCCCACCGTCCAGGACGTGCTATTTACAATATCGGACAAGTAGAACTGTCAATTGACTTGTCCGGTGGACAAGTGGCGTTTATTGACAAATTGTTGATACATTCAGTTTACAAAAGGCAGAACTCATTCGCAAATTGTACGTGTCCGCCATTGTTCGTTTAGAAATGTTAGTTTCGGTTCTGCTTGTCGATTCCTAAGGAAATGCATCTCGCCGCTTTCTGTACAGTTAGACTGGAGCGGGGCGGGGCGGGAAGTGTAGCACAGTGGCAGGGTTGGGAAGCAAAACTCGGTTCTGAGTATGAACAAATAACAATTGTCCGGTACCGGGATTAATAAGAGTTGTGAGGACAGGAGGCGAGGCCGAGCCCCGCGGACTGCAGCTCTCTCATATGCTCCGTATCAGCTGATCGCTGCACGGTGCAGCTCAGCGTCTCTCTCTCTTTCTACACACAGCGGATCCACTGCCCGTTTAACAGCCTCATCTTTGTCAAACTTTCTTATGTTCTTTCTCTATCACGTAATGAAGGTTATTAAGCGTTTTAGCTCCTGTGTTGTTAATATTGACCGCCATTTCCTTTATGAAGTGAAGCAGCCTCCCTGTCTGTGTCCTCACGCTGTCCTCACATCCTCAGACTCCCAGACTCAGAGGAGCACAGGGATGTCAGTATTGTTTATGAAGCAGGGTAAAGACAGTAGCTACATTATTGAAATGAAAATACTATTTATTTACTTTTACAAACAGTGAGCAGCTGGGCAGCTGCAGCATGTGTATTGCAGGACATGTGTAAGCGTGCAAGCGTCTTTGAGTTGTAGAAAAGCGCTAGGCCTATAGGCTATAAATATAATGTATTATTATTATTATTATTATTAGGTTATGTCCTATGTGTTGGACATGTGTGGTTGGACTCTGTCTCACAGGCAGGTTGCAGTGTAACCAGAGTTGGGTGTTACTGTAATAATATTACTTTTGTCGCTAGGAGTAGTGTAACGCGCTACTTTTATAATTCAGTAATCACACTACAGTTACTAACATTGCCCCGACACGCGTTACTTCGTTACTTACTAAAATCAGTCATAATCAAACCTCAACAAACACCTGCAAAGAACACATGCTAAGCTGAAGTTAACACACAGCCATGTGTTGTTTGTTTATATCACGTATTCTGTTCTTCTTCTCTGTTTTCCGGTTGTTGCCTGTTTTGAATGACGAATACACACTACCGCCGCCTACTGGTAAGGAGAGCTATTGCCACTGACGCATGCGCAGTTCGTACATGCTCGGCTGAAGTCTGGTTCCAGTGCAACACATGGCCAACACGCAGGAGAACACGCCGACGCAACAGCGTGAGCAGAGATAGACTGCGCAAAATATACAGATAGCAGGAGACAGAGGACAGCCATGGTCAGATAGGAAAACATTCAGGATCTGGATCAGTCTTATGCGACAATGGAAACTGAACTAAAGAGAACATTTGAAACGTTAGCAGTCTGCGTGATCTGCATGCAGGGAGGGGCGGGCCGGCCCTGCGAGTAAAGTAACGAGTTACTTTATGTAGAGAATAACGAAGTAGTGTAATATATTACTTTTTTTAGTAACGACCCCATCTCTGAGTGTAACATCAGAGGAGACTGGGCCAATTGTACATTCTCAAACTGCACCACTTAGAACTAACTAAACAATGCATAGATTATATGTATATAATTGTATTCAATAACTGTAAGAAATTAAACAGTATGAAATGATTTGTAAATAGAAATACAGATTTGACTTAATGTTTTCATAAATATATTTTTCTCCCAGTGTGACTTATGTTTACCCTCTCAAAGAACCGGAATCGAGAACCGAAAATAACCGGAATCGAAAAGCGGAACCAGAATCGTTAAAATCCAAACGATATCCAACCCTATGTGTGATGCAGTAAAATCGTACCGCTCACAAGAAGATTCCAGTGGCCCCAATTTTTGTCCATTCTGGACAAGTGAAAAATGTATTCGGACAAGTAAATTGCCAAACTCACTTGTCCATGGACAAGTACTCTCTAAAAACTTTTTTCTCACACTGCATTGAAGACCACTTTTGACCAGACTACCACACAGGTGAGCCGTTTTGCCGTTTTTGGCTAACTAGCTCCATATGTTTTGATGTGTGTTCTTGTTATTATCTCCGAAAGATCGTATGATTGAGTGATAATGAGGATAACTATTGATCCTGTGTGCCCTCACGATGTGAAACGATGGGTTGGGATGTGCAGCAAAGATACATAATAAGGTTTTGTGAGTGAATTTCGGTGCAGTCATCTGTTAGCATTTTTCGCTCGTTGCTAATTCAGAGGCTCAGCGTTAGCATTGTGGTTTTGTTTTGGAAAAAAAGTTTAAAATTATCAGTTAGATGAGTTTCTTTCCGTTACATGGATATAAAACATAGTTGCAGGAGATATTGCAGGAGGCCCCCGGAACCGGGGTCTCTCAGGCTTAACAGGTTAATTGGTGTACACCTTCTGTCCATATGTGCTTTTTATTTAAAACATGTTTGATTAACTTTTGGTTCACATTTCAATAAATTGTATTTGTATTTGCACTCCTTTCGTCCATTATTCTTACTGAAAATGTTAGATTACACATTCACATCTGACTGAAGATTGGCCCCATTTATTTGTGACGTTGCAAACTCTGCGGTACAAGGCCCAAGTGATGTGAAGCTCATCAAGCGAGGCAAATAGAAATAATCAGCTGATGGAGTGTAGATGTATACATAGCTGCATTTGATCAGCTGACTGTGTTTTCACAATAAAAGTAGTTTCTTAGTGAATGTCCTGTACTGGTCTTAGAATCTCATAACATCAGCTTTTAATGTTCCTCTTGGATGTTCTCCTTGACCCTCAGAGAAGGAGAAAATGTTGAGTTGTGTCTTTCAGACGTGTCCTTTCCTAAAAAAAATTACAGGAAACATAAAACATATTATTGCAGAATAAGTGTGTTATTTATGAAAGCGGTGTGTTTGTGTGTTTAGGGCCTGTAGATATAATTATTTTGTAATTGTAATGTTTTTTTTAATTTCAACAGTGAGCTAAAAAGACAATCAGATTATGAATGAACAGTATGAAGTTCATCAACATTGAAATATATATGTTATTATAAAAATAATATTTAACTGTTATCAAAACGTAGTGCAACTGTAGAAGCTTGCTCTGTTGTCTCACGGAAAGAATAACTTTTACCACGTTTTTTACAGACAATATTGAGAGATAAATAGTAGCAGTTCTCACTATGTGTTAAATATCTTTGCCTTCAATACATTCAATTAGAAAGCTGACAAAATCATATTGCTGTTAACATCTCAATGTAACTTTTTGCATGGAAAAAACCCTCAACTTAACTGATGTGTAGGTGATCTAGTATTTAGTATTGTTTAATGGAATGTGTATCAGTGTATTAAAGTCAATACTTCATTCATTTAAACCAATATCTTTCTTGATTCTATGTACAGTATGAAAAAAAGAGTATTTGTACCTGTGCTGAAGTTCACTGCTGTGAGGAGTCCAGTACTGTCTCTCACTCTCTGGTCCAGCCTGTCTGCATCACCTGGACACCTTAAACAAACAGATATATACAGTGGGGCATACAAGTATTTACTCAGCCACCAATTGTGCAAGTTCTCCCACTTAAAAAGATGAGAGAGGCCTGTAATGTTCATCCTAGGTGTACCTCAACTATGAGAGACGGAATGGGGGGAAATAATCCAGGAAATCACATTGTAGGATTTGTAATGAATTAATTGATCAAGTCCTCTGTAAAATAAGTATTTGGTCACCTACAAACTCCACTATGGCCAAGACCAAAGAGCTGTCAAAGGACACCAGAAACAGAATTGTAGACCTGCACCAGGCTGGGAAGACTGAATCTGCAATAGGTAAGCAGCTTGGTATGAAGAAATCAACTGTGGGAGCAATTATTAGAAAATGGAAGACATACAAGACCACTGATAATCTCCCTCGATCTGGGGCTCCATGCAAGATCTCACCCCGTGGGGTCAAAATGATTACAAGAACGGTGAGCAAAAATCCAAGAACCACACGGGGGGACCTAGTCAATGACCTGCAGAGAGCTGGGACCAAAGTAACAAAGGCTACCATCAGTAACACGCCAGGGACTCAAATCCTGCAGTGCCAGACGTGTCCCCCTGCTTAAGCCAGTACATGTCCAGGCCCGTCTGAAGTTTGCTAGAGAGCAGTTAGATGATCCAGAAGAGGATTGGGAGAATGTCATATGGTCAGATGAAACCAAAATAGAACTTTTTGGTAAAACTCAAAAGACGTGTTTAGAGGAGAAAGAATGCTGAGTTGCATCCAAAGAACACCATACCTACTGTGAAACATGGGGGTGGAAACATCATGCTTTGGGGCTGTTTTTCTGCAAAGGGACCTGATCCGTGTAAAGGAAAGAATGAATGGGGCCATGTATCGTAATATTTTGAGTGACAACCTCCTTCCATCATCAAGGACATTGAAGATGAAACGTGGCTGGGTCTTTCAACATGACAATGATCCCAAACACACCGCCCGGGCAACGAAGGAGTGGCTTCGTAAGAAGCATTTCAAGGTCCTGGAGTGGCCTAGCCAGTCTCCAGATCTCAACTCCATAGAAAATCTTTGGAGGGAGTCGAAAGTCTGTGTTGCCCAGCGACAGCCCCAAAACAGCACTGCTCTAGAGGAGATTTGCATGGAGGAATGGGCCAAAATACCAGCAACAGTTTTAACCTTTATATATACAGTCTATGATTTTAACTTGGAGGCTACGATTAGCATTGTTAGCACCGATGTAGCTACCACTCGCTTACACGCTAACCCAAGCCTTAACATTCATTACGTAGCTGATTAAAATCATTAACACATAAATAAGTACTCGATTTTCACTTACCGCAAAACCGCATGCATGCACCGTCTGTTTCAACCGCAGAGCGAGTCACAATAGTCCGATATATAAGCATGAAGAACAAACAAACACAGCCGGGGTCAAGTTGTGTTCCCTGGATGAACTGAGCAGGCAGAGTCCCTGTAGCTAGCTTAACGGAGCAGCTAATAGAGAGACAAGAAGTTAGCAGCAGCAGTCCCTTGACAGAGCTGTCACTCAATGTGACCACGCCCTAATTTATGCAAACACGTTAAGACCAAATATAAATAAAAGGGTCGTGTTAGAAAACAATTCATTCACAGATCCATAATCATGAAGGTGCAATCTAACTATATTCATAATAATATTTATTGCATCCATGGGTAGAAACATGTTTTTTTATGCTGTAAAGTTGGGCATTTTAACATGGGGGTCTATGGGAATTACTCCTTTCTACAGTCAGTCCCTATCGGCCAATATATGAACTGCAGTGTGTAGCACTTCCATATTGGCATCCCGGCTCTTCCCCAGAGTTTGCCGCTTGGTTTAGTCAGAGTGAGAGTGCTTACATTTGGGTACACAGCTTTGCCAGGCTCACCCACCTGTGGAAAGACGAATATGACACAAAAGTTAAAGTGTGAACCTCCAGCACAGTGGAGATACCGTGAAGAAGGCCGAATATGGATGCCGATGGGCGGACGGTAAAGCAATGCAAAATGCACCCCCCTTTTAGGGTTACCAGGGGCATGAGGTTCTGTAGGGTGTGATCATCTGGGTTTAGTCCGTGGGGGAGTGCTTAAGTCCGGGGGCCCGGGACTCACGGTGTGCAAGGTTATGGAGGTGTCCATGTCAGGGACACATGCTGGAGGTCATTAGTCCGTCCTTTGGGGGTGTTGGAGGGGCCACAGAGAGGTGATTTCCCCGGTCTCTGTCCTGGAGGTGTGACAAAACCTGTTTGCCCATGTTAGGGAGAGATGCTGGAGCTACTTAGTCCGTCCTTTGGGGCTCTGTGAAGGGCCACAGAGAGGTGGTTTTGGAGGTCTCTCTCCTGGAGGAGTCAAATAACCTGTTTGCCACTGTTAGGGAGACATTCTGGAGGTCTGTAGTCTGTCTTTTGGTGGTCTGTGAGAGGCTACAGAGAGCTGCTTTTTGCGGTCTCTGTCCTGGAGGTAGCACAATTCGAAAAAACGGCAGAGTATCAACGGAGAAGCGGAAAGAAGGGGCTTGAAAAAGCTCAACCTGTTGGCGCTTCGGGCCGAAGCCCCGGACACTTTTCCACTTCTCCGTTGCAACTTACAACCTGGTTTTTGAGAGGAATGTATCCGCTCCATGTGCACTCTGGCTCGGATACATTTGTTGCCTGGAGACCCCCCAGCCTGGTTCTTACCAAACTTTAAGTTTGCAAACTGGTCTCTGGAGGAATTTAAGGGGAGTTTGAGGGGAGTTTGAGACACTGTTTTCAGATACATTTTCGGATACATTTTCTCACTTTCAACCCTTTTCTATGGATCTCCAAAAAGTGAATTCAGACTTTTTCTGACTGTGGAGGAATCCAAGGGGAGTTGACAGGGGACTCTTGCGGGCTCATGATGCACTATTTTCGGATACTTTTTTTCATTTTCAGCCCTTTTCCATGGATGAATTGAAACATATCTGTTTTACATTTTGGTCAATTTGACCCAGTTCTGGTAACCGCATTGCCTGGAGGATAGGACAGAGAGATGACAGACTCTCTGGCCGCTTCACAAGTCACTATTGTCGGACACCAGGGCTCGACATTAACGAGGACTTGAAATGCCCCCTTGATAAATACATTTAATTATAAAGAAACCAGCAGCAATGGATCATGGATCCACCAGGGGGAGCCGTGAAAAGCTGCCACACTGGAACTCATGTGAAATAAACAGCTGATCTACAGGTATCTGATATAGCGGATATTTGTTAAGATCCATATGTCACGGATAGGATCATATTCTGTGCTTAAGTAAGATACATGTAATCATTTACTAAACATCACCATGTTTTTATTTAACAAAATAATGTTTAATTCACGTTGGCGTAAGTACAAAACCATCGCTATGTTTTTAGATCAGGAAATGCATCCAGGGTCAAACAAACGATTTTCGATCGTCATCCTCGCATTCATTTAATGTATCATATGTTTGCGAGTTGAAATGAATGCACTCAATTTAATCCACGTGAGTTTACAACTACAACAATAATCGCTTTGTTTTTATATCACATCCGACCGGAGGAAAATGCAGCGGCTCTCACTACCGATCATCCTAATCCCACGGGCAAACAATAATATGTACAGTGTTCATATTTTACTGTATTATTAGTGTCTAATATTACTGCTATAATAATCACACATTGAGTTGTTGAAATCAGACCGTCGTTTTTTTTAAACGCTCTGAATGAAACGGCAGCTCTCAGGTGATCAGCTGTGTGTTTACACAATAAAATATGCATAGTAATTAATGTAATACCAACACACATTGTCAGAACAGTTCTGTTTCATATGAGTGTTGAGAGCCGTATCCACAAATCTACTAATTTTGCCCTCAGTGCACCAGATTGATGCATTTAACTTCAATTTAAATAAAAACATCTTCTGTTGTAACATCAATAACATTATAATTAGTAACATAGCATGGTATTGCACATTTACTGTAGCTTTGAGTGTTACTGGGCTGAGATTATTTTATTACATGAATGAAGGTGACTGAGGCTTTTTAATATAGACTTTTCAGTGTCCCACATTTTGCACAGAACTGTCCCACATTAGGAAAACAGATTGTCTGAGACAACTTGGCACTAAGAGTACTAATATGTCTACCATTTCTTTTATGAGTTTAATATCTGATGAGGCCATTATGCATTTGTTTACATGCCCACTGGAACCCCGAGGCATTACCAACAGATCAACGCACAATCAACCCAACCAGGACATCTCTTTCTCCACATTAAAGAGCCTGTGACAGCATCCCAACAACTGTTGTGCAATGACATATTGGGCTACTAGTAATCTTGAACCGTCAGTTTAAAAAAGAAAAAGCGATACCGTTCCGTTAAATATCAATAATTTCGAACATCGCGGGGAAATTCCATCGACTCATTTTGAAGTTTTGGGGGAAGCCGGAAGTGACGTCAATGCGGGAACGCTTCGAGAGCCAAACACGGACAAAGTGTGTTGTCATGCGTAGAAATGGTGAATTACTGAGATTAGGCACGTTAATAACGTTTTAATGAAGTTGACTACAGTATATTCATATTTGTCAGTGCTTTCATGTAAATTCGGCGAACATAAACATAAATGATCGTGGTGAAGATGATGATTACATTAGGATTAAAAATCGGGAGTGAGAGCTGCTGAATTTCCTCCCGTCAGATGTGATATAAAAACAAATCGATTATGTTTGTAGTTGTAAACTCAAGTGGATGAAACTACATTTATTAGTGCTTTCATGTCAATTCGGCGAACATATGATAGATTAAATGATCGTGAGGATGATGATTAAAAATCTTTGTTTGAGCCGGTCTGCATTTCCTGATAAGAAAACAAACCGATGCTTTTTGTAGTTGTAGTACACCAACAACATGGATTAAACGTGTGGTTTTTTTACCACAATGTTGGGGAAATTAATGGATAAAATGCACGGATTATTAATATTATTCCCACTCCGATCGGGACACTAGGTCCACCGTTTCCCCGCAGCGAGGCTCCCCCCGTTGACAGTTTACGTGGGCTGGGTGTAGTGGCGGACTGGCCATCGGGACGAATCCCGATGGGCCAGTACCGAAGTGGGCCGGTCGGATAAGTAACTAGCACATCCCCCATAGGCGGCGCGTGAGGCTCAGGTTTGAGAAGGCTAAATAACTTATTTTACCTGACGCCGCCCGCCTCCGGCGTCTAGAGAAAAGAGATCAACTCAGTGTGCAGAGTTTAAATCTCTCAAGTCATATTACAGGATAAAGGAAATACAGTTTAATGCAGAGAAGACGCCGACGTGTCGCACTTATCATTCATATTACATCATCAATCAGATCATCGATCATATAATCATAATATATCATATATTTCGTTATCTGAGTCAGCTTCTCCAGCCTCATCTGGCCGTGCAACACTCACAGTGTCACAGACTGGATGCAGAAGTATTATTTTAAGCAACACATTATGTTGACGAAACACTCGAGACAAATGTAATTAAAGTCAGATCCACTCGTGTCTTAGACGTGAACGCGCTCTCAGCTGGAGAGAGAAACCCTGGCTTGATTTACCGAGTTGATAACCAGCGTCGTAGGACTGCTTAGCGAGATCTCGTGTGTTAGTTTATTGTTGTTAGTTTGTTTGTTACTCAAACATATCCAGGGTCTGTTGAACTGGCTTCGTAGTACAGGGCACAGGTGGCTAGCAGCGCTAAGGTCAAAGACACAGACATTATATTTGTATTTTACCAGGATGCAGTGACACAAATATTTACATATTTACATTTACTATCTACACTACCTGCCGCCCCTGACATCCCCCACTCCCCCCGTTGACAATTTACTAGCGGTACCGAAGTGGGCCGGTCCAAAATCAGTTCAGTAACGGTTTTCAAGGGGACAATATTTACTCAAATTGATGGGTTTGGATGATGGGGGAAAACCGTGTCACAGGCTCTTTTACCCCCTAAACGCACCAGGAGCGCCTGCGCCACGTTACGTTGCGGCTGCGCCGCGCTGCGCCGCGCTGCGCCGCGCTGCGCTGCGACCTAACACACCAGGCGCGTTTCAAAACGTTGCGGAAGCGGAGCGTCGTGTGTGCAGCCTCGCAGTTCTTCTTCTTCTTCTCTTTAATCGCGAATTGCTTCCACTTGGAGCATATATCGCCACCTACTGTTGAGTTATTAAATGTTCATATTAAATCCTTGTCCTCAAACCAGTGCTTTTGAGGAATTTGAAGATCAGCTTGTTTGCTTCATTTCTTGATTTACTTTACATATATTGACTTGAAATCCATGTCCTTGATGTTGAGTTGTTCCAGTGCAGTTTTCAGAATGAGTCTTTGCCTTGTATATTCCGGGCAGCTAAAAAATACATGATGTATTGTCTCTGGTTGTTGGCAACCATCACAATTGCCATTTGGATGTTTTCCAATCAGATGCAGTGATGAGTTTAATCCAGAGTGTCCCAATTTTATCCTGCTGTTAATGCTCTGTTCTCTTCTACTACTCCCCCAAGTGCTTCCTGTTCCTACTTCCCTTTGTATCTGGTATAAATTTCTTCCTTTGATGTTAGCCTCGCAGTTGTTGTTGATTTTGGAATACATTTTGGAGTACATTTGTACTTCTACAAGTTAGTAGGCTACGTAGTTAAATGGTTTATGTTTGTGTCTGTTTAAATCGTGTTTATTGTTGTTATTTCCTATGTTGTTGTGTTGTAGACTACAGACACAGTTAATAATAATTGTAATATTCCAGTTATAAACGACATGAATCAAAGATGTGTTGCTGTATTTTAGTGGTAACAAAATATGCATTCATCATCATAATTATTCTATATATATATATGTGGTAACCGTGACTGAGGTTGCCACATGTAAAGCTAGTCACTGACAACGCCACCTCCTGCTAAGGGGCAGGAGGAACCCGTAGACCCTAAGTCGTGGATCGATTTTAAAGCTTCCCTTAATCGGTTCAATTATGACAGAGGCATGAATTCCAAAAACATAATACCGCTTTATTTAACAAGTGTTTCGAAACTATTTAAAATATCAATTCATGTGAAATATAAAAATGGCAAATATAATTCAATACATATATAAGTTACCCTCCTCCGCTGGGCAGGCCCGGTCCGCCGGGCTGCAGTGCCTGCTAATCGTGAGGGACAAAAACAAGAAAAGCCACACACCAAAACAACATATGCATGCAATATTTAAACAACAAACTCTATGAAATAATAACAGTGAGATATTTAGCATATAGAAAAGAAAGTGTCACACCGTGCAGTCCCTACACTGAAGGCAGGCAGCGCTCCACCCGGGCCCAGGCCTACGCCGCAGAGGAGCGCAACCTACGACACAAATAATAAAATGATTATACTGCCATACACCTACACATGAAAGAAAATACAAAAGAAAATACACAAGAAACACTATAGGACAGTGGCTGGCCTGGTCCTTTTGAAAAGGAAACATAACATGTTAGTTGCCAGCCTCATTCACCAACTCAATATAAAATGAAAGAGTTAAAACAAGGCATACTTCCAAGAGAGTATATTTCCAACTCCGCTTAATCCTGCCGGGGAAATGGTCGCTTAATATCCCGGGTAGCTGGGCCGGTTGTGTACATTAAGCTCTGTAAAATACATAAATAAGTTGCTTAAAACACAATTAAAAACGTTGGTTTAAAAACGCCAGTTAAAAGCAAATTACTCATAACAGACCCGGTCTTGTGCCTGTCGGGAGAGTTTCCCTCCGTCAATGGTAAACTCTCGTCTTGCACTCGCCCTAATAAAACCAAACTAAATGAGCCACTTGCATAAGTTAATTTAAAAGACCATAAAACCACCTTAAAACTGTTATTCCTACCTTTGTGAGAAGACCAGTGACAGGCAGCCAAGAGAGACTTTTTTTTGAACTGACGGCAAACTTTTTATGGCTTCCTGTTTACCTGGTCACCGGTCATGTGACCGCATCAGGTGACAATGACGTCAGATTCCCACATTCACCCCATCAAAAAGTGTTGTCGCCCCGACGACAAATTACTCACAACCAGGGTCTAAACAAGTGGGCATTAACCATTTCAGGCACCCAGGGAGCAGCCGCCCCCACCACACCCATTGCGTTGTTGCTAGTCACTGTGGACCTTGGAAGGTTATGTGGGTTTAGGTTTCTTCCAGCAGTAGACCGGGTTGTTCTTCTGGGAGCTGACTCCTCTCTTTGGGTATGGTAGTGCCTCCTGCCTACGGGGCATGAACGCCATGACTGCACTGGGTGCGGTTTCTTTGGGGGAGGGCTGGGGAACCTGTGGAGTTGAATCAGGGTTTTGAGGGAGTCTTCTTTTACTTCTCCAACCCAGGATCTCTTCATCTTCGCTACTGCCGGAGTCACTGGCAGGGATGTCTTGGTTGCTGGACGACAGACATGGGTTAGGGGTCATTTGTGCAGATGGTAGAATTTCAAGATGCGCTGCCCTCATCTCGGCCCTATGCACCCGCCGAACATCAGCAGTGCCATTAGCTCTGGTAATGGTGTACGGCCCACCAGACTCAGTGGGCACTCTAACCACCAGATAAAGAACTGGTGACCAGACATCCTGGATCTTGCGACGACCTTTACATTGATGATCCTTCAAGTAGACCAGCTGTCCTTCTGTAAAACCTGCATCGCGTGCTTGCTGGTTGTGATGTTGCTGTCGGTAGTCTGCTGCCTGTTGTAGGTTCTTTCGTGCCATGTCTCTTGCTACTTGTAGCCGTTCCCGATGCTGCTGGACCCACTCATCCCAGGAGCTGGTTGTGTCTTCCGTGGTACCTTCTCCCAAGAGAAAATCTGCAGGGACCCGTGGTGGCACACCAAACATTAAGCCATAAGGGGTATTCCCAGTCGAGCGATGTGCCGAGGTGTTGTATGCCCACACTAGCTGGGAGATGTACTTTGGCCATACACGCTTCTTCTCTGGGGGAAGAGATCGGAGCAGGTCGTGAAGTGTCCGGTTGAATCTCTCACATTGGCCATATCCCTGTGGATGGTATGGCGTAGTCCTGGACTTCTCAATCCCATATAACTGGCAAACCTGCCGGATGAGGGCACTCTCAAAGTTTCTCCCCTGATCAGAGTGTATTCTCTTTGGTACCCCGAACCGGTTGAACCAGCTGTCGACTAGGACTTTCGCTACCGTGAGAGCAGTCTGGTCCTTAGTTGGCACCGCCTGCGTGTATTTCGAGAACACGTCGGTCATGACCAGCACATTCTCTTTACCGTCAGTTGCAGGCTCCAGCAAGGTGAAATCTATGGCCAGTATCTCCATTGGTTGGGTGGCCAACAGAGTACCCTGGTAGGTCTTCACCCCAGGCTGGACAGCTTTCGACAATACACAGCGTTGGCAACTCCGACAGTGGTTCTCTACATCAGCCCCCATACCAGGCCAGTAACATCGCTGCCTGGCCAGGTCAGTGGTCCGTCGCACCCCCTGGTGTCCATGTTTGTCGTGGAGGTTATTTAAAAGTTCTTCGTGCAGGCACATGGGCAGAAGCAGTTGTGCATAGACTTCCCCATGAGGGGCTGTGACCTGCCTATACAGTACACCCTCTTTTTCCAGGATGCGATCCCATTGCTGGACAAGACGCTTGACATCCTTTGAGAGTAGTAACCTCTCTTCCTTATTTGGGGATTTTCCTCTTTTCCAGAATGAAAGAAAGACTTCAATGGTGAGGTCAGCACCTTGCAGTGTAGCCAGATCGTCTGGTGATCTGCTTGGGAAGACTCCGATTTGCTGCTGTGCCACTACCACCGGTTTCTCGACGTCAGGCGAAATATTTGAGGAGGTGTTGGCATGTTGGTTCGGCTGCTCTTGAGGCACATCCTGGTCACTGTACTGGCGAGAGAGAGAGTCGGCATTTCCATTGTTTCTTCCAGGTTTGTAATGCACAGTGAAGTCAAAAGCTGCCAATTGAGCTGCCCATCTTTGCTCAGTGGCCCCCAGCTTAATGTTCTGAAAATGGCTTAGAGGATTGTTATCAGTGTACACTGTGCACTTACTGCCCAACAAATATTCCCTGAATTTCTCTGATATTGCCCACTTCAGTGCCAGGAACTCTAGTTTCATAGAGCTATAGTTCTCCATGTTGCACTCTGAACCCCTCAGTGAACGACTTGCATAGGCCACTGGTCTTAATTTGCCCTGGTGGTCTTGTGACAGTACAGCTCCCAGTCCCTGATGACTAGCATCCACCTCAAGGACAAAAGGTTTTGTGAAGTCGGCAAAGGCTAAGATGGGTGTACTAGTAAACATCCTCTTCAATTCACTGAAACTGTGATTGCATTCCTCCGTCCACATGGTAGGCAGCACAGCTGCTGGCCTTTTTCTGCTTTCTTTGGCTACTTTGATGACATTTGCCACCAGTTGATGTAGGGGCGCAGCCAATTGTGCAAACCCCTTTACAAAGCGACGGTAATAGCTGCAGAACCCAAGGAAAGATCTTACTTCAGTCACATCTCGGGGTACCCTCCAGTTCTCCACGGCAGAAATCTTATCTGGATCAGTTGCCACTCCTTCACTGGACACCCGGTGTCCAAGGTACTGCACCTCTTTCTGAAAGAAGTGGCATTTGCTCATTTTGGCCTTCAGGCCTTTCATTTGGAATCTGCTGAGGACCATCTCCAACCGCTGCAGATGCTGTTCTATGGAGGTAGAGAAAACAATGACATCATCCAGATAGAGAAGGACTGACTGAAGGCTCTGGTCACCAAATATTCTTTCCATAAGTCTCTGAAAAGTCCCAGGAGCATTACACAAGCCAAAAGGCATTCTCTCAAACTCAAACAGTCCAAAAGGCGTACAAAAGGCCGTTTTAGCTCTATCCTTCTCAGCGACAGGGACCTGATTATAGCCGCTTGCCAGATCTAATGTGGAGAACCATTGAGCGCCAGCAAGAGCATCCAGAGTTTCCTCGATGCGGGGTAGTGGGTAGGCATCTTTCCGAGTTTTAGCATTGAGTTGCCGGTAATCCACACACATCCTAATCTCTCCAGTCTTCTTGCGCACCAACACAATGGGGGAAGCATAAGGACTGCTGCTCTCCCGGATGACTTTACTATCAAGCAGCTGCTTAATGTGATCCTTAACTGCCTGCCACTGCGTAGGGGGAATTCGTCTATATCTTTGACGGACAGGGACCTCATCAAGAAGTGGAATCTCATGTACAATCTCATCAGTACACCCTAGGTCTCCCTCATGTTTAGCGAACACTTGACTATACTTCCCATCAGCTCCCTTGCCTGTATTTCTTCTGCAGGTGAAAGCCCTGGCCAACGCAAGGCTGAAATAGTTTCAGAAATGGTAACTGGGGCCTCTGCAACAACCTGTGCGCTGACTACCGTCACGACTTCCTCCACTTCACCCTCCACATGTTCCTCCTCAAAACTCAGTTCTGACCCCTCAATCCCCTCAACAAAATGCAATGTACCCAACACCTGTTTAAAGTGGACTGCAGCTCCGGTGGCTCCCACATTAACCACCGGCACAAAAGCAACACCGTTTTCAACTGTCACTAGGGAAGGGGACACAAGCAGGCCTGGAGCAAGATCTGAGCCCCCAGGCTCTAAAAGCATGGTGGTGGGCGGAGCGTATGGAATTTTTGGGCAGGTTACCTGCACAAACTTCACTGATCCAGCTGGTATAAACTCCCCAGTCCTGCTGAGGACACGAACACTACCCCCCGGAACTAGTGGGCAGGCCTCGAGTCTGTGACAGTAGCGGAGAGCTGGCCCCCAGCCTGTCTCTGCCTGGATGGCAGACAAAGAGGCAGACAAAGAGGAAAACAATGCGTTCCCTTGTTGGGCAAATAGCTCTCTGTAGCATTCTGTGATTACATTCATCCCCAAAAGCCCTGGCACATTGTGCTGCTGTACGGCAGAAGCAGTGTCTTTTAACACCAAGACCCCACGACTTGGAATCTTTTTACCCAACACCTGGATATCCAACTCAAGATATCCAACATAGGGAATCTCTAGGCCGTTGGCAGCCTTCAAAGCTAACCACCCGCATGTTTTAAGTTTAGGGGCATCCCAGTGTTGAAACACCTTTTTAAAGAGTGACTCTGTTATGGTTGTGACCATGGAACCTGTGTCCAGCAAACACTTTACCTTTACACCACCCATCTGTACCTCTACCACAGGACATTTACCTATGAGGGGTCTCAGGTTGTTTGTGAGTGGAGGGGCCTGCTTAGGATGACCATCATAAACAATGTGATCATTAGCAATTGATTCTTCTGCAAAACCCATACCTGACGATATTACAGCAGCTGGAGCCGGGCTGCATTCTGGCCGGTCACTGGGTACGCTGGATGCTTGTGGCCTCTGACCCTGGCGACACTGGCGGAGGACATGCCCAGGCTTCCGACAGCGGAGGCAAATGGGTTGGCCATCTGCAGTAAACTGGTAGTTGGGCTTATTGACACGAGAAACAGATTGGTCAAGTACAGTTTCCATCTTAGACAGACCTTTTATAATGCTTTCAATTTGCAACTGCTGTTTCTTAAATAGTTCTTGCAAAGAAACCAGATCTGGCCCAGCCCCAACAGCATGGCAAGCTCCGCCTAAATGTACATCTGCCACACATTGATGTAGCCCAGCTCGAGCATGTCCCGCAGGCCTCTCACCCTCTTCAGCCCACCTGATTCCCTCCTGACGCAGTGATAAAAAAGAAATTTCCGGACGTTGCCTTATGAGACTCTTTAACTCACGGCGCAAGGCCATATCCCGCACATACTCCACAAACTGGTCCCTAGCCAGAATATCTGGATCCAACAACCTATTTGGATATGCACGTTTGATAGTCTCAATCATTTCCCACAAAGAATGGGAGAATTCCTTTAAAGACTCTCCCTCTCTTTGTTTTCGATCAAAAAACTGTTTTTGCAGGCTTACAAAGGAGGAGGAGGAACCATACAGCTCTTTCAGAATGACTAAAATTGTATCAGGATTTTCCCTCTCCACCAAAGTACGAAATCTGATTTCAGTTTTTGCTTCCCCCTCCAAATGATCATAAAGAAAGAGGGCCTTCTCTCTGGCAGTCATGTGCCTGTCTCTCAAACATGACTGCAACTGTTCTATCCAATCATATATGGACATGTCAAGCTTAGAGCTGGAGCCTGAAAAGTAGGGACATTTTCTCTCTCTTTGTATGTACACAAAACGCTCAACTTGTGGTGTAGACAAGTTGGGGGATGCTACATTACTGCTCGGAGGTAAGCCACCTGTATGTGCACTGGTAGTAGCTGCATCTGAACTGGCACCTCTTTCTTGGAGTAGATGCTCATTAGCCACACGCAGTCTCTGTACCTCTTCACGCAGAGCAAACAGTTCCCCCACCTCTTGATCAACACTCATCTTTGTAGGTTGGTTAATAACTTTACAAAAAAATGAGAAACAAGTGTTTGAGATATATGCAATACAGTTAAACAGCAATGGGGTCACATTTGTTTCAATGGCCTTTGGTTTCCATTACAGGCTCATCCACGTCCAAGGGCCTTCGTCCCGTTGTCCAGCGCCAGCCACTGTCGCTATTTCAATAAACAAAACAAACGAAAAATACAGGAATTCATGCCTCTTTTAAGTATATCCTGCCGACAACGCCAACATGTGGTAACCGTGACTGAGGTTGCCACATGTAAAGCTAGTCACTGACAACGCCACCTCCTGCTAAGGGGCAGGAGGAACCCGTAGACCCTAAGTCGTGGATCGATTTTAAAGCTTCCCTTAATCGGTTCAATTATGACAGAGGCATGAATTCCAAAAACATAATACCGCTTTATTTAACAAGTGTTTGGAAACTATTTAAAATATCAATTCATGTGAAATATAAAAATGGCAAATATAATTCAATACATATATAAGTTACCCTCCTCCGCTGGGCAGGCCCGGTCCGCCGGGCTGCAGTGCCTGCTAATCGTGAGGGACAAAAACAAGAAAAGCCACACACCAAAACAACATATGCATGCAATATTTAAACAACAAACTCTATGAAATAATAACAGTGAGATATTTAGCATATAGAAAAGAAAGTGTCACACCGTGCAGTCCCTACACTGAAGGCAGGCAGCGCTCCACCCGGGCCCAGGCCTACGCCGCAGAGGAGCGCAACCTACGACACAAATAATAAAATGATTATACTGCCATACACCTACACATGAAAGAAAATACAAAAGAAAATACACAAGAAACACTATAGGACAGTGGCTGGCCTGGTCCTTTTGAAAAGGAAACATAACATGTTAGTTGCCAGCCTCATTCACCAACTCAATATAAAATGAAAGAGTTAAAACAAGGCATACTTCCAAGAGAGTATATTTCCAACTCATATAATTTACAGTGCCTGTAAACCGGAGGAAAACGCTGGCATGTATTCTCCTACTTGAAAGACTACGGGGGGATGGGGGGAGGAGAAGGAGCCGGTTTTGGGTGCACCCCCTCAAGCAGCAAAGGAGACAACAAGGTGATTTTCATCACCTCGTGGCTGAGCTGAGGCTGGACAGCCAACGACATCACCAATATTTTCGGATGAGTGCAGAGCAGATGGATGAACTGCTGTCCCTCCTGGGCCCTGAACTGACCAGACAATCCACACATGTCAGAGCTGCCATAGAACCCAAGCAGAGACTGGCTGTTGCACTTAGGTCAAATGCACATTTCACAGACAATAAATCACTGACCACAAATTTAATAAACGTTTTATTTTTAACAATTTCACCCCAAACAACATTTTAAACAGAAACATCAAATATAAACAATCAACACAACAAAAGTAACTATTTACAGTAAAAAAACAATTAACTCAATTGCTCAACTACAATTGTTCGTAAAAAGACTCCTGCCATGCAGAGCTACTGCTGGAGGACAGTATGTCTGATGGCCCTGTAGGTGTTGATTGGGCGCGTGGGGGTTGGGGTACACTTGGCCGAAAGGCTACTGGCCTGGAGGTGTGAATAGAATGTTGAGTGGCGGGGGGATGATCAATGGGCTGCCAATGTTGCTGGTGTTGGGTGTCTCTTTCCAAGTTGTGGAAGGTGTTTAAAATACAGATTGTTGCCTGATGTTTTCTGTCTTTGTCCAGTCTTTGCAACATGGGCACAAGACTGAGAGCATAGTAGTATGACTCCTCTAATTCTGAGTCTGGCATGTGTGGTGCAGTTGGAAGTTCCTGCAGTAGAGATATCAGCTGCTCTCCAAGGTCTGTGCTCTGTGGCCTCCTCCTTGTGTCCCGTGTGGAACGCTGGGCCGCTGCTGGTGTGGAAATGGGATCCCTGGGGCTACGGGACCTAGAGGGCCTTTGCCTCTCTGCAGAGGTTGTGGGCACCAGAGGTGGTGGGGCTGTAGGTGGTGGGGCTGGAGATCCACATGCTGTCCTGGCATGTTCCTCTGTTTCCAATGACAGGGGTGTAGATGCTCTCTCCATGTCTTCTACAGGGGAAGGATTGCTCAAGCTGCTTGTTGAACTATATGGAAAGAAACAACATCAAAACAATTAAAACCTTTTTTCTGGGGATTAATTTATGCAATAGGAACATATTTATGTAATTTAAAATAAAGTCTTTCATACCCTTTGCAATACATTATCACACATTACAAAAGGGCAAAAGGAAGAACATTAGGTCTGTATACTTCAAGCCCTTTTGCGTGCCGCCTGCAGATCCACTTGGGAGAGATTTCTTCCTGTTTTGAACAAAAGCATCCCGGAGTGACTTTCATCGTGCCTTGCAAATGTCGACTGAAACAAAGAATAGATTCAGATTAATAACATGATTTCACATATTTTTCTTTGCTTTTTTTTACCCTTTAGATACTTGGCTTCCAGGGACTCATTGGTCAGCCTAGCATTCAGCTATCGCCTAGGATGCGCTACTGTGTATGTAATACAATTTATAATAAATGGTTTTGTCTGACAAATGACTGCCAAATTATTCTTGTCTGTCCTCACAATTTATCTGACTATAAATGCAAGATTTTCAACCACAGCATACTGTATTTAAACATTATTGAGAGTATTTTGGGTAGTTGTTATAACACATGAATAAAAAAAAATTAGAATACAAAAATACAATATCATTATAAAGAGTTAAACACAACTGTATTGATCCCTGGGCGAAATTCACAAGATAAAGTATAGTTAAAAACCAATATTTATAAAAATATAAATACAAAATAATAATAATATAATAATATTATAATCTTGATATAGGAAATAAGATCTTACTTTATTGTGAAATGCAAGTTTACTGAACAGTTTTTTAACGACTTTCACGTTTTCAGATGTTAAACTACTGAATGGCTCTGTACTGTACCTACAAGTATTAATTAATTTTAAAACATTAATACGTAGTTGTTACCTTCCACTCCACAAACTGCAGCGACTAAAAACCAGGCCTTGTCCTTTCTGATGTTGTCCTTGTAAAAAGCATTGGTTACATCGTATAAAATTGTGTGTTTCTCCACTTCCATTATGAACACCTCGTCGTCCATTGTGCACATCGTAGTGGAGGTGTTGTGATGAAGGAGGGGGGTCTGCTAAATTAGTATATGCGGGATGGGCCTGGCCCGGATGCTCACCATTCCACTTCCTGCGGGGGGGGGCTGCTTGCCCGACCTTACCTTACGGCTGCGCCGCGGCAAAAATAGGATTCATCCTAATTTTAGAGAAGCGCTGCGCCGAGCCGCTTCTGGGACGCGTCTGAGCCGTAACGCGGCGCGTGTGGTGGAATAGCACCCATTGACTAGAGTGGCCGCGATCCTTATGACCGTCGCGGCGTGGCCGTAACGCGGCGCAGACGCTCCTGGTGCGTTTAGGGGGTAAGTGTTAGACACATGGTTAGACATTATAATTGACTATTCTTGTCTGTCACATACTCTTCTTGTCTGTCACATAAGTGGCGCAACTGAAGCGGTATTGCGCTAAAGGGAAATTATTTTGACCGAAGACATTTAGATTTGCCGGCTAACGGGAACTCTGACGTCGCCATTTGTGTGCTTCGCGGATGCGCTCGGCTCCTCCCGACTGCTGATCGGTCAGATTCCGGACGAGGAGGCATTCGTTCGACCAACTTACAGTAGATAACATTACAAATATTTTTAACAGGGGCCATAATAGTGTAAATAACGTTTGTTTTGGCAGTTAAAACTGAATGTAATGTTTTCTACTTTTTTACATCTGGGAAGGCATTTGCCCTCATCAGATGGAAAGTGTCTTGACCAACAACTTAAGTATTTCTTATAGCTATGCAGGGCATGCAAGCGAGCAAACACAAACAAGAACAAACAAACAAGTGAAATGAAGAATAAAATTGAAATTGTACATTATAATATTGTGGTGGTTCACCTTATAATTCAGTCTAGAGAATGCACCAGACAGCATCTAAGAACTGCAAACATCTTTGTTCTAGGGGGAGGCCCCCCAAACCCTTCGTGCGTCATTTCGTCCTTGCGCATTTTTCAGGGCAATCTCTATTGGGCTCAGGGCCTTCTGTAAATTAGCTTCGATGGCGCACAGGGCCATCTCCCAAAATCCTTAATGTCATGCACTGGACACTTTATTTGCTTTACCCCGGTTCTATCACTCTTTACTCCTTTGACCATAAAACACGTTTCCTGCTGGGGTACTGCCTGTTTCCGGGGCACCCCGAACCCTCTCATGGTCGGGGCACCATGAATTGATGCATCGGACCCAATGTTGCCATCACCAGCCCCTCATTGGTGCTGAGGTCCCCAGAAGCCTCCGGTAGTGAGACCCCTGTATGCTAGAAGACCTGTGCGTCTGTCTACAATAAGCTGAAAGCTAATCTGGCTAAGTGACCCAAATCACTGGTCCACTGGGAAGGGACGGGGGAATATCATGCGTGAAATCACGTTGCCTAAAATGATGGAGACGTACATTCAGACATACAGGGATCATTGTGAGGGTGTCGCACCGACAGTAAAACGGAAAGAAAATTGTCTGTCCAAGGTCAGCCGGATAAAGAACTTACTCGTATTCATGGCCCATGGTGTTAACCGGCTGTCAGACTGGCTGTTCCTAAAAGACACGAAGAGGGTCCGTGGCTGGAGCGAGTATATTTCAAAGTCTGGCCGGGCATTCACAACATCGCTGTTGTTCCTGAAGAATGTGAACCATTTCCTGAGGTACTTGTCCGAGTCAAAGCTCCGGGGGTGCAGGCTCACCCAGTCTGATATGACCCACATCATCAGAGAGGTGACAGCCAACATGAACGACTTGAAAAAGTCTGTCACTGTCCACCAGTTTAAGGTGAAGAGGAAGAAGCTGGGTCATCTGGCGAGCCAGGCGGAGCTTCTCGCCGCCATGGCGGCCGCTGAGAAGCGCATCCCTGATCTCCTTGACCTGATGGCTAGCAATCCGACCTCAATCACCCAGTACCTGCTATATGGCTATCTAACCCTCCATTGGAGCCTCCTGTATGGCCACCATCCGGGTGTGTACGCAAACATGACCAACATTGAGGTCTTTGAGGCAGACAGAAGGGGCACTGGTGAGGGCTACATCATCCACGTGCAGGATCACAAGACTGCCAAGACATTTGGCGAAGCACAGCTCGTGCTTACAGTATAGGAGTTTAGCTGGGTCATGCGGTGGATGGGGATACAAGAGGGCTTGTCGGGTCCTCAGAATGAATTATTCGTTTTCACAAGGGGGTCGTACGCCTCCAAGAACCTGAACACTCACTTGAAGAGGGCTTGGGCTGATGCTGGGCTAGAAACAGCCGTCACCTTCACAATCCTGCGCACTGCCCTGGCTGACGATATCAAGCATCACCAAGATCCAGAAAGCAGGTCGATTCTCGCCAGGTTTATGTGTCACGACGTAAGCACTGCAGACCGGTTCTACGCGAATACGCCTGGAATAAAGGAGGGATTGAAAATCCGCTCCATGTTCAGGGCGGCAGCAGCTGCAGCAGCATCATCAGAAGGAGGTCTACTGCCGTCAGATACCGCCAAAGAGGGCTCAGGGGCTGAGAGCAGCAATACCTCTTCTTCAGGGCCGGTTGATACTCCTAAGGAGGGGGTAGGGGTCGTGGACTCAACCTGTTTCCCCCGATGCACCGTACAAGTGCACCCGCTAATCATGTTTTTATGATGTATATTATGTAAACTGTGGATTCTGTTTTTGTAAAAATCACGTGATAATTAAATAAATAATAAAACATGAATATAACCTTGAAGGTTCCCAGGGACAGATACAGTGCCAGGTATCAGACTATTTAAACAATGTTTACCCAGGATTCAGACACCTTTCCTGGCTTGTAAAATGCGGTGATCCGCCCTGGAGGTATCAGACTATTTTAAACAACTTTTCCCCGCCTTTCAAACACTTATTCCTGGGTTTTAGCCTGTCATTTTTCACGATATCATTTAATATTGACCCTCTCCTGAAAATGCACATATTCTGTGCATTTCCAGGAGAGGTTCAATGTTAAATGATATCGTGAAAAATGATAGGCTAAAACTCTCTTCCAGACGTTTAAAAACACTTTTCCCGAACATTTAAACATTATTTATGGCTTGTAAAGTGCAGTGATTAGCCCTGGTAGTATCAGACTATTTAAAGGGTTACCAGGAGCATGCGAATATCCTCCACAGAAGGGTGGTGGTGCCGTGAATAAGGCTGAATATGGATGCTGATGGGCGGACGGTAAAGCACCGTGAAATCCACCCCCCTTTTCAAATTACCAGGGGCATGAGGTTCTGTAGGGTGTGATCATCTGGGTTTAGTCCGTGGGGGAGTGAGCGAGGGGATTTACCAGTCGTCTCTCCTGGAAGTGTGAAATAAACAAAGTCCCCATTTCAGGGACATATGCTGGAGGTCTGTAGTCCTTCCTTTGGGGGTCTTGGAGGGGCCACAGAGAGGTGATTTCCCTGGTCTCTGTCCTGGATGTGTGAAATAACCTGAGTCCCCATTTCAGGGACCCATGCTGGAGGTCTCTCTCCCGAGAGTGGACGTCCATTGCCTCTAAATAGGGGTAAAATTAGGTCTGTCACTTTGTGTAACCGCACCACTGTCGGACGTCTCCCGAGAGTGGACGTCCATTGTCTCTAAATAGGGAGAGGGTTTACTCTTGCCTCCTTGAGACTGTTTGGAGAGTGACCAGAAGTTAGAGCAGTGTTAATGAAATGGGTGAGAAACGGTAAAATATTAGCAGTGATAGTCTGAAGGATATTTGAGGGGATAGGGTCCAGAGGACAAGTGGTAGGACGGGCACAGGTAATGAGGGTAAGAACCTCACTTGGAGTGAGAGAGGAAAAAGAGGTTAGTGTGTGGGTGAAAGGTGGGTCTGGTGAGAATTATTTTGACTTCTCTAGATCAAGTGAAGTGACAGGGATGCAGCAGACCCTTCTATGGCATTCAGGTTAGTGCATAACATGGGTGCCGTGCCACATGAGTTTAGTTGTACCTCCTGTGTACCAAATCATCATATAGTATAAAAAACATTGGGAAGATTGCTTCCCCATGAGATCCAATTTTAAAGGTTTTGGAACAATAAGATTATCCATTTACCTTGAAAAATAAATACAAGGGAATCCTTGCAAAATATATATGGATACATGATGTAGTATTAACACCAGGTTTAATAGCTTAAATATTGTATTTGAGCAAAAAGGTTTTGTTGGATTTAATTTGGTTTGGAAGTTAGCAATAAATACTACAATACACATAGACTTTGGCCAATGTTGCTATACAAAGGGAGTATAGTCAGTGGTAGGAATCAGAGCAGTTACAAAATATGAACATTTTGTTGTTGTTGCGATTAACAAAACCCCACAACATAGTTTAGGTATTTATTCAGATTGACTCAGGATCCAAAAGTGAACTTGTTTAATAAAACGATAAAAACGCTACTGAAGGTTAATCCATAGGTTAATCCAATGTGTATGTGTCACTTTGAAATGATTACTGATTGTTCTGCCCTCGTAATGTGCGGCTATGCAAAGCTAGACAGGTAGCTAACAACTTGAATCCTCCAATAATCACAAGGCTTTGGCTTTTCTTGATGTTTACTGTACGATTCTCATTGTGAAACTAGAAATACAATACAGAAATAAAGCATCCATTAGTACACCACATACAACTGATACATTAATCAAATTAGTCTGCGTCTCATACATACACTCATTCATGTACACAGCATCTGTATGTAATGCTACTAATTAAACCCATTTAACCAAACAAATACAATTCACCATTTTACCATCAAAGGCATATGAAAACAACAGCTTACTGTAAATGTAAGTGCAATAAACACGCCAACATTAAAAATGCAATACGCCTAAACATAGTGCACTGACAATAATGCTACGACTAGCAAGCTAAATGTAAAGCTAGCTGCTAACTGCTTGCTAAATTAAGCATGTTCTTCATACAGGGAAAATGTTACAGACTCACATTTTCTATAACATAATAATGTTACACAGCTTATACATTATGATCTGGTACTTACAGATCAATAGTACCAAAGCAAAAGCGTAATAAGAAAGGAACTCTGCAGCACCGGGAGTCGGCCGCATGTCTGACGTCAACTGAAGAAATTCCCTATTACATACACACATCCTAGGTACCACAGACAAACACAGGAGGCAGTATAAACAATGCATATCAACCTTAATGATTTATATTGAACAGTTTTACTTTGAAACTAATATGAATCTTCAAAGAAAGGCAACACACTGATAATTAGAGATGTCCCGATCCGATCACGTGATCGGGGATCGGAGCCGATCACGTGATTTTTAAAAGATCGGAATCGGGAGAAGGGGATCGGGAATCCTTAAAAAAATTATGTTATTTAATGTTACAAAACAAAAATGACCGTGTTCACGTCTTAAAGTCATCCTGAGGCCTTATTTTTTTAGTTTAAAATTACACAACATCATGTATGTGTTGCTTCTTTTGGGCTTGTTTTCAGACCTGGTTGCTTATTTCTCTCAAATCTGGCAACAGAGTGGGCAAGGCGCAGTGTCTACTAGTAGCAGTAATCTAACGAGAGGCTACGTTCAGCTGGTGACTCGGGAGTCGAGACAGAGCAAATCTCAGGAGTTTGGAAGTATTATAAAATTGAAAGCAAAGGCAGTGTAACAGCCAGATGCAATGTTTGCAAGAAGGAGGTTCCGCATGGTGGAAAGAACAGAGCTACGTTCAACACGACCAATCTGATACGATTGTTTGTTTTTTCCCCCGTTTTTTTTCAAATTTAATTTATTGAAATCTCCAATATCAATGTAAGAGCTTGTGCCTCTTCGGGGGTGCTAACACTAAACCATAAACGTTATTGTTTACTTTATCCGTCTTTATATGTAGATATTACTTTTATCCGTTAATCTCTGTCACGTTGTTTCCAAAGCAACAACAACTTCCTGTCAACAGCGCTACCTCTCCTTCAAAAATAAAAGCATGTCCGCAAATAGGAAGCCAAGACAAATTACACTTAAGACACATACAACTTCAACGAAAGTAACAAACACAATGTGATATCCTTTTCAATTTCAAAGAACACACGTTGGGTTACATTAACAAATAAGTTAATAACTATAAAACAACAATACTGTAGAATAATAAAAATAAGTGGTTTGCTGCTGATTACTATTGATTTGTGTTACTCCAGTAAGATGGAAATATAATACTTTGTTTATTCATGTTATGTTAATAAGCTGCTGTTGTTCATTGCATTATTACTAGACTAGTTAGTCTTAAGGCTAGAATTCTGCACGAAGCCACATTTTTATTTTATTTTATTATTTGTGACTGAATGTGAACTTGTGAAGCTAGTCAAGCTACCTCTTTCCAGTAGAGTTATTTTTGTTTTGTTACTGCACTATCTGCACTCAATTTGTTTACATGGTTATTTTGTGGTGGACCACTGATAAGCTTTATTTTGTTTTGATCCAATGCTGCACAACTGAACTGATCCAATGCTGCTGTGAAAAAAAGAAGCTATATCCATGTTGGATAGAATGGATAGTTATGTAACTGTCATTTAAATGGGCAGGCGCCATCTTACCTTAAATAACTCATTATACCCTACTGTCCTACTAGGGCATTGCGTTCCAAGAATGCAGGGTTGTTGGTTGTTCCTAGAATCTCTAAAAGTACAATGGGAGCCAGAGCCTTTTCTTATCAAGCTCCACATTTGTGGAATCAGCTTCCAGTTTGTGTTCGGGCGGCAGACACCCTATCCGTTTTTAAGAGTGCGCTTAAGACCTTCCTTTTTGATAAAGCTTATAGTTAGGGCTGATTAGATTCAGCCCCTAGTTTTGCTGATACAGGCTTAGTTTGTCGGGGGACATCTTACTTCTTCCTTCTCTCTGTCTATACCCGTGTACTCTCATGTTCCGATTAACCCAGCTTCCCCAAATGTCCTTCTTTTTGGTGTCTATATACGCTGGGATCCGGAGTCATGGATGATCCTGCGGTCCTGTGTCCTGGATCGCGAGCGCTGGATCTTGAGTCGTGGCTGTGGTCCTGGATCATAGGTCCTGGATGGATATCCTCGTGGATTCATCTTCCTATTATACACACATGCATTTCCAAACATTTGGACTACCTATGTTGCAAATGTATTATCTTTTCAATTTACACACAGCATCTATTGCACGTCTGTCCGTCCTGGGAGAGGGATCCCTCCTCTGTTGCTCTCCCTGAGGTTTCTCCCATTTTTCCCTTTAAACTGGGTTTTCTTTGGAAGTTTTTCCTTGTACGATGTGAGGGTCTAAGGACAGAGGGTGTCGTATTGTCATACTGATATTCTGTACACACTGTGAAGACCACTGAGACAAATGTAACATTTGTGATATTGGGCTATATAAATAAACATTGATTGATTGATTGATTGATTGATTTAAATAAAAAAAATAACCTTAAGGGACAACTTGAATGCTTTTTTCCTTCTTTTTTTTCTTAATGCATTGCATAAAGATCGGATCGGGAAAAATCGGTATCGGCAGATTGTCAAAATCAAATGATCGGAATCGGATCGGGAGCAAAAAAAGGTGATCGAGACATCCCTACTGATAATCCATCATTCCATTTGGATGTCAAAAACCGAGATTTAATATTGGCTGCTAATGATAGCCACCAGAGTGTATCGCAGCTTCCGGTTCCGGGGCATTCTGGTTGCGCATCACTCATTCACCAATGGATAATGTTTAGATGGATTTTTAGGAACTTCCCTTCGATTCTATTGGCTCTAACGGTTAAAAAGATATGTCAATCATCAAAATTGACCGAGTGAGGCCAGAGATATGGAAAATGCACCCAAATGACCCCAGAAGTGGCTTTCTTTTTTCTAAATCTCTCAAAAAGATCAAATGTCCCTTGTTTTGCATCAATCTTGATACAGGGTTATATGTTATAGTTTGGATTCCTAAAGCTTTTAGTCTACTATCCCATCATTCAAGGGTGGTTTTCACTATTTTTTGGACGGACACCATAATATAAATTGTTTTACTAGGTTCAATCTGAATTTACTTTAAAATAAAAAAAATATCCATATTGATTCTGACTTTTCTTCATCCAACTCACAGGTTTATCATTGCTTTGAGAAAAAAGATTATTAATTTACCCCTTTTAGAAGTGAAGTTAAGGTAATTTGTTCTGGGAATGTCATTTGAAAAAACAGGCTCAGGGCTTAACAGGTTGCACATTTTATCATTACCTTTTTCAACTGGTAAATCTGGAGCATTTGTCCAAAAATAGCTTGTAACCTTGTAAGCTTGGTAATTTGATCATTCCTGGTAGGCTTGTTGTTTTACATTTTTAGGTGGATACCTTAATGACTTTTTATTATGGTCAAATATTTTATGCAATTGTTCAGCTTTTGTGCTGATGTATCAACCATGTTATGGAGAGAATTAATGACTATTTTACTTCAAAAAACAGCTAAAATGTACCCTCTTTGCCTTTTATTTGATGCAAACCTCAAAATGAAATGATATTATCCCACAGGTGTATGTGCTATCAATTGTGTGGTTGTTCTAGTGGTGCCTAGCTAAGAAGGTTATACGTCATCAACAATTTAGAAGAAAACATTGTGGGAAACACCTTTTTTAAGAACTACTGTAGGGGACATCTTAGAACAATATTTTGTTTTATTTTTGTCTCTAAAGTTACTGACTCCTTCCACATTCAAAAAGTTGCATGTGTTTGTCAAAGTGTCCCTCACTAGCAAGGCAAAACTAAGGACAAGGGCCACACTCTCCTGCACAAAGATTGTTGTTATAGGTTGCAAACATTATTATGTTTTTGTATTTGGTAGTTTCAAAACACTGTTAGATAAACACATATTTTGCATGTTTTATTTCCGAATGAATATCACATATACACGCAAGTATTCAAAGGTTTTGCATTTGCTATTCTAAAACCTCACAGAAGGTAGCTGTTAGTGATGCTTTAACATTAGCATATACCCTAGCAGTGGCTTGTCTAGAACAGTGGTTCTCAACTGGTCAGGCCTCGGGACCCACTTTTGACTTGGTCAATACATCGCGACCCAACATTTTGAAGCACTCAAATCTATTCAACAAAAAATCGTGCTGTAATATTATACGCTTTTCAGCATACAATATTAATAAGTGTGAAGTACAGTGCATATATCCCTTATATCCCTTCACAGAACTAAAGTATGCTTTTAAAAAAGGTTTAATGAGATGATGGAATCAAAGCTGAACTGTATAAAAAAGCACGCATGCTGAAAACCCAACCCCAGCAGGGGAGTCTGGGGAGAAGAAAATAAATAAATCTATTACTACCTCTACTACTACTCTGATTGGCCAGAAGACTCGAAAAACATCAGCAAAGATATTTTATTGAGAAGCTGATCAGTATGTGACAGAAGTTTTAAAACCGTTTATGGTCTCCGGTACTTCAATTTGTTTTTCTTCACTCACACATCCACTCGAAACGGGTCCGCGACCCACCAGTTGAGAACCACTGGTCTAGAATAAATAAAATAGCTGGATTAAAAGTTTTTAAATTGCCACCACTACTTAACATACAAATCAAAATGCAGTGCCTACAGACAAACCAACCGGATCACAGCAAATCAAGTGAGAAGAACACCAATCACCCAAAGAAACGTTAGTGTGCTGAAATGGAAAGTGACTGGTAAGAAAATACACGAAAAAATGTAAGTTTACACTTACACTTTTTCATCAATTTATGCTATTTCCCATGGCCAGAGGACTGTGCAGGGTATGATTATTTTACAGAAAGAAACAAATGTTTACCCATGGGCTTCCTCAGAGATGTTAGGGGCAGCATCTGGTTAGCTTATCTTAGCACAAAGACTGGAAACAGGGAGACACAGCTACGATTGCTCTGTCTGAAGCAACAACAAATGAAAACTAGCACTTCTAAATTCAATTGTGTTTTTTTCGTTCTTTAATTAAAGAAAAACATGTAATAACGGCAATTAACTCTTAGATGGGGGATTATGTGCCAGACATTTTTTGTCTGGGAACAGCAGTAGCTTCTCAATTGATTCTACTAGAAAGTATAACAGTATAACTCCCAAAATGCTAAACCATTCCTTTGAGAGAGTAGTTAAACATGTAGGGTAAGACATGACATTCAAGAGTAAATAGTTCAGAGTTCTGAGGACTACAATAATGCTGGATTATCATTGGATTTTAATTAGGACCCAAGCAATGGAGAAGAGGTATGGTTCGACGTATATGAGGAGTCCAAAGGTAAAATAAATACTGTGGAGTCTGAATATATAAACCAGGGAAAAAATACAATAAGCTGTAAAATGAATGTTGTATTTGCTAACAAGTAAAAGAAGGACAGAAAAACCGAAGAGTATTTACACTGAAATAGCCTTGCTGCTGCATTTTGGACATGCTGCAGGCGAAACAAGGCTGTCTGGCTTACTTCCACATAAACAGAATTACCGTACAATAATTAATACAAGTATAATTAAAGCATGTACTATAATCTCCACTTTTCTAAACATCAAAAATGTATGTAATGTAAGATTGGATATTATTGTACTGTCAGCAGAGTTTATATGTAAAAAATATGGTAAAAATATAAAATCAGAAAACCAAAACTACATCGTTTGCATGAGCATTTCCATTTGAGTACAGGGATCTTTGAACATTGGTTAGAGTATGACAGAGTCAAAGATGAGGACAATTTATGCTTGTTTGGTTTCAGAAAGCTTTTAGCCAACAGGATTTAACATCCTCAAGAGAACAGACATAAGGGAACATAGATCATCCAGTTTCAGTGAAGAGTACAGCGTGTGTGGTCAGAGGGAGATGGATATATGGATTTTATTTTTTGTTGTTGTTTTAATAGTGCCCACTGGGAGCTTATATAAACAAAATAAACTTGGTTCTAAAATATCAAAAAGGAGCCTAAATATAGGTCAGAAGAAGCAATACAGATGTGTGCCTACTGTGGCAAGAGCTACTGCATTTACTACTGTGTTTGAACTAATATTCAAATACTATTTGACCTGCAAGAATGACATATTTGATAAACTTTGTGAAAGAAACCAACGTGAAATTGCCTTTCATGTATTACACAATGGTTCAGTTTGATAACAGATGCACAGAATCCCTTTCAAAGTGACACTCAGTCTGAAGCACCATGGCCCAACATGGGGTGAATCACTCAAAGCATCTAGAGGGGATAAGGAACAAAACAAGTCTTTCTCGTTTGAAACCTTGACAGTCCAACATGTTTTTTCATGTAAACACCAAATAATTGGTTTCATTTATCTAATTTCCATTTCCTGTGAAATATTCACAGTATACTGTGGAAGGGTTTGAAAGCATTGTTCTCTATTGGGAGCTAATATCCGAGTCAGTAGTTCTCAAATTGTAATGATAAAGTGCCCAAAAATGTAATCCCTCCTTGACTGTCTCCCATGGTGAATCAATGACATAAGTGACAAAGCTATTACTTCAGACAAATGTCTCTGGCAAATTCACAGCAGAATAGAAATAATAATAATACAATCTGACTTTGAACTTTCTAGACTTCCTTTTACTTTCTCCCCCCATCTTTTTCTTAATATATTTATTATATTTGATTGTTTTGGTGCCTACTGAGTGAAAGATATGTTGTATATCAGAGCATGCTTGGTCATCTATGACAAACATATAAATGGTACCCTTCACACAAAATACTACTACTACTAATACTACTACTACTATGTTCTAATCACAAACAGAGAGACTGGTCAAATTCACATTTATTATGGATCTCATTTGATTGTTATATTGGATTAAATGTCAAACCAGCAGAATGCTAAGCCTTTTTGGCTTCTTGACAATCTAGCAAACAACTGCAACTACTCCTTATTATATGATTTTATTTTTTAAAGTATGACTGAGGAAATAATGGAAATCAGTATGTCTTACTTAAACAGGCAATGTGGCGAGGCATTGGGGCTACTAACTCAAGCTCTGGCCTGGTTTGTTTATGTGTGTAGACCAGTTTAATATTTGAGGGTGTGACCAATTATGCACTCCTGAGACATGCCAGAAGTAACTGGCTCTGTGTTGGCAGCCTAGCTCTCTACGTAGCATTAGTCTACTAAGCGGTGGAGGCCATGGACACCTCTCCCCTCTCCACAGAAAATGATTGATTCTCTATTCCTGCCCAGTGCAGATGGCCTTGGTCCACATTTGGACACTGGCCTTGTCATTTGAAAAGCATCACTCCGGGCTTGCAATGTGAAAGGAGTAAAGGACCATTGAAGCCACAAAGGATCTGTGCATTCAATAAAATATACGGATAGTATTACCTTGAGACAGCTCGGTAACAAGTAAAGCCCTTAGTTATCTTTTTATTATCACCAACAAAAACAACATGCATACACACACACACACACACACACACACACACACACACACACACACACACACACACACACACACACACACAAGGTTACTTAGTACTGAGCTGAGCTGTCTATCTGGTGTGATATATAATACAGTAGAAGGCCTGCAGAAGCACTGGACCCTGCACTCTGACCTCTCTAGAGGAGCAATGCAAAAACAGAATTTTCATCAAGGGTTTAATTTCTTATGAGTTTTCTTGTATCTAGTGAGAATTGGTTGGCATCTGAAATTCCTGTATATAATTCATGTATCTGATTATATGTTCATCACCAGAGGTAAGTGGCAGCATTTCATGATTGTTCTTCATTATTTAGCTTTAATCTTTGACCAATTACTTTTGTATAGAGACAATAAAGTGGTAGCCCTCCTCTTCCTTTAAAAGTTACAAAGAACATTTATTTCACACAGGTGACAACATCTGTTCATACCTGGCAAGAGTGATTATTATAATACATGATTTCCTTGCATCAAGTTTGGCTGCACATTGTTTTTTAAGTAGCTGGCCAAAATAACCTTCCTTCTTTTCCTGACTGAATGATTTCCCATGGTGTAAATGTATATGTGATGTGAGCCACAACGTGAGCTGAGAGCTGAGTTTGGACGTAGTCCATTAATGTCATGTTGTTTTTTCTCAGGAAATAAGTAGGCTTACTCTAAAATTATAAAAATGAAATTTTGAAAATAGCAACAACAGCAATTAAAGGTTTTCAGTAGACTGTGTCAGTGGACTGTGTAGAATGTATTCCCCATGGTGAAATTATTTCTCTATAGAGTTTTTTTATAATGGTGCTTGGAGTCATGGAGAGAAAAGTAAGGCACTTCAAACACTCAAGCTTCACATAGATAATGCATTTATTGCATTATAGAAGTCAACGGTATTAGATACTGGTTTGCTTTTTTTTTGGTCAACCTGTTAAGCCCGACACTGTGTCTCAGGGCATCTTAATATTTAAAAACTATTAATGTTTTATACCAGATTAACGAGAAGAATCTCAGCTAACTGACAATACGAACCATTTTTACAGAAACAAAACACAAGTCTCACAAGAAGCGTTAGCATTAGCCCTTAGCTAAAACGGGCAGATGCTACTTCCGGTGCTAACTAGCAAAAACGATCTTTAAAACTTAATATTTTCTGCACAAACTACATATCATCTGAAAGCTGATACTCCACAGATTATTTGGTTATAAGTATCATCACTGTAGGACACAACTTTACTGAGCTAGCAGCCAGAACAGAAAAGAAAAAAACCAACAGTTTTCAAAACCATAACAATAATTATGTCTTACCGTTGCTGTTTTGTGATCAAAGCTCGTGTTCAAGGGAATAAAAACGCTGCTTAAAGTTAATCCAATGTCTCTTAGTCACTTTATAATTGTTCCTGATAATCTATCATTACATTCATGGCAGCAGAGTAGGTATAACGTGTCGCAGTCCCGAGCTAACGCTGTCTCACGTGCTGTTTTACTAACTGTCACTCGATTCCATTGGCTCGAACGGTTCCGAAAAGGTGTTAATCACCCAAATCGACCAATGGGTTCCAAAGATGTGATCCTGCGTAGTATAAACTAAGCACGCTCCGGCTCCATTACGCATTACGCAGCCAGAAGGGAGAGCTTCACCACAGAGCAGGTGCTAGAGATTAGGGCTGTGCATCTTCACTGGTCTCACGATTCGATTCGGTTCGATATCCCGGTGCATCACGGTGCATCACGATTCATACCAATGCGTTGCATCCTCAATTTTCTATATTACTGCACATGGCTTATTTGTCATCATTATTTATTATTTAGAAAGTGCTTCAGAAATCAATAACATACATGTCTTGACATTAATTTATAAACCAAAATAAATTAATTGTATAGGTCTAGCCTCCGTGTGTGAAGTTGTTCCATCCTCAAAAACAAAAAGCTAATGCTTCTGCAGTCTAGCTGCAGCTTCTAGCCACAGTCTTCTGTTAAGAAAGGACACTGAATGTCTTGAATGTGGCATCACACAGGACTTGAGTCTGAACACAGCAGACAACAGGAGTATTTACAACAGCATATACAAACAAAAATACTGCATGTGGGTGCACACTTACATTCTCTGTTTTACTGTTACATAAATCCCATGAATGTATGAGATTAAATTAGCTTCATTATATCTCAGTGATTAAGTGAATAATAAAGTTTCTATCGGGTCACTATCAGCATGTCACTCATTATTTTCAGGGAGGGGGCAGGGTTTGGAGGAACGGAGGAGACGGTGATTGCGGAAGCTTTTTTCCTCCTGCCTTCACAAACTTTACACACGTATATATCGTCTGAAAATTGCTAGAGGACATTCATACTTTGCAATCCAAGACTTTAATTAAATCCACCAAAAACCTGACATGATTGTAACGCGATTATTTTTGAAAAACATAAATCCCTGTCTGTGTCTCTGAGCCGCAGCGACACGGAGTGATTCGGAGCGGGTCCTTCTGCTGTGGGTTCTGGACTGGTGTTCTTGTGTTGGTGGATAAAGCAGACGGCTCGGTGTTCGGTGTTGCTGTGCCGCTGTCACGTATGTTCCCTGATCTCTGCGTCACCGACCGATTTGATATTAAAGTGACAGAAAAAACGTTATAGTAAAGCCGCGGCCAGAAAATCAGGAAGCAGCGTTACTACTCTATAACCGATTATCTTCCGTCACTGCATCGAGACCGAATCGTCCACGTCCGCATCGCAATGCATCGTAGAAACAATTATTTTCAACATCCCTACTAGAGATGCTAGCTGACGATAGCTATGATCATACCAGATGACTCTTCATTGGATGATGAAGATCTCCTCCAGCCAGACCTGGATCCGGACAGTAGTGACTCGGATGTTGAACTTCCACCACGGGAAAGGTATGTAATCTCTCTGTTTTTATATATTACTTGTGTGTTTGGTGAAACTGCGTCACAGTGCTAGCTTAGCCAAGAAGCTACAGGAATGATTAGGCAAAATGCTAAATAGTGTTACTTGTCTTTTTGGAGTTACATTTTCTAAATGAATGGCCAGTGAATGAATATATATATGTGTTTACTTATTTATTTGGTGTAATATTATTCATTTATTGTCCAATATTATCCTTTTTATATATTACTTTTGTGTTTGGTGGAACTGCATCACAGTGTTAGCTTAGCCAACAGGAATGATTAGCCAAAATGCTAAATAGTGTTACTTGTCTTTTTGGAGTTACATTTTCTAAATGAATGGCCAGTGAATGAATATACATGTGTTTACTTATGTATTTGGTGTAATATTATTCATTTATAGTCCAATATTATCCTATAAGTATAAGCCAGTGAATTAATCTACTCTCTTTGTTTTTCCACATTTGTTAGATGAGGTGTGACCCCAACAGGACAAAGCCACACACCCAGAATACTTTCAGGGAGCATCTTGCTGCAGAATTGTTGGAGTTTGCTGAAGGCCCTGCTGAAGGCCCTGCACCTCCACCACCCCCTCCTCCACCACTCACATGCATGCCTGAGTATTATGGGGAAGATGCCACCAAGGTCAGGAAGAACTGCGGGAGGTGCCTAGATGCTGGACTCAAAAGGGTGAAGACACCTGTGTACTGCAGGAAGTACCAGGTCCCTCTGTGCTTCACTGTCAAAAGGAACTGTTTCAGGGAGTGGCACGACTTAAATACTGGAACATTCAGGTAGGTATAAAGTTCAGGTAGGTATAACATTTTGCGAGTGTTTATTTAAAAAAAAATACTTGTTTTTATATACCTAGTGTGATTTTATTGTATAGTGTGTTGGTAAAATATTTGTTGTTTTTACAAACCTACAGTGTAGTTTTATTGTATAGTGCATTGGTACAGTTACATACACACACAACTACACTTACACATACACACCTACACGTACCCACACAGCTACACTTACATACCCACACAGCTACACTTACACATACACACCTACACGTACCCACACAGCTACACTTACATACCCACACAGCTACACACACACACACACACACACCACACACACACACACACACACCACACACCAAAACACACACACACATACACAAATATTTTTTTAAGAAATATTTATTTATTTATTTTTGGGTGGAATGAATACCTATAGTGATGATTCAATATAATACAATATTTTTTATAGTCTGGTACCTGAAAAAGGTCAAATGGCACTCATGGAACCAAATGTGCCCAAATGTGCCCAAAGCTTATTCCGCCTGGACTTTATTTACATAAACCTCTCTAAAAAGGTCAAATGTCACTTGTTTTGCCTCAATCTTGATACAGGGTACTTATTATATGTTATACTTTGGATTCCTAAAGCTTTTAGGCTACTAACCCATCATTCAAGGTTGGTATTCAATATAAGTAATGGGTTTTCTTTAGGCAGAGACAGGGATTTACATTTTGTTGCTATGTTCCATCTAAATTTACTCTGACACAGACAAATCTATATTGCTTCTGACACTTCTACATCCAACTCACAGATGTAACCTTGCTTTGACAACAACAATTATTCATATAAACCTTTTAGAAGTGAAGTTATAGTCATTTGTTCTGGGAATGTCATTTTCGAGCCTGAAACCTGAAAAACAGGCTCGGGGTTTAACAGGTTCAATTGTGTATATTGTTGTCATTTCCTATTGGAGTTAATACCGTTGAAAGTCCAGTTTGAAAAAATAGATCAAATATTTGTTGACGCGTTTTAGTTGTTAAAAATGCATTAAACCTTTTTTTTAATCTATATTTGACATGGAGTGACTGATGGTAGAAGGTGAACACTCACATTATTTTCCTACTTGAAAAATACGAGGGGGGGAAGTTTTGGCACCTCTACTCAAATAGCGAAGTAGATGCAATGCAACACACCGGGCTTTTAGTTTTAATTCGTAGTCAAAAGTTGCTTAAATCTTCGTTGAAGTAGCATGTTTTTCACACCACATCCAAATGTGATTTTAAACATAATTGAGTTGAACGGTGCAATGGATGCAATCACATCTGTATTTAGAGCTGTGAGAAACCAAGGATTCATTTTGCATTTTTAAAAAGAAAGTTGAAACCCACATGAATATCTCATTGGCATTTGACCCACTGCTGTGATATTGGGATGTTTGGTTACTCTGATCTTTGGTGCTGTTAAGTTGTTGATATAATGGGAGACGATATTGGTTCATGCAGTTCAAGGCTTAGTTTAATGCAGCACTACGTTTAGTAGCCTTGATCGAAATGTAGAATATATAGAATTTTGAAGAGACACATATAGCACTGGGGCTCAAGTGGTTGAATAGCAAACCAACATGAACCAGGTCTGTCTGTCCTACATGTTAACATTTAAAATATTAAGTATAGAAGAATACTATGCTTATATATATATATATATATATATGTATATATATATATATATATATATATATAAGTATGAGTTTCCAAAAAAAGTCAAATAAAAACGGGAAGTACTACTGTTTCTCCTTCTTTGGGAATTTCCTGACCTGGCCTCCTCTCGCCCTGATCACCGCTCCATGTGGTAGGTTGGCCAGTGCATCATGGTGTACAGGGCTCAACGCAAATGTCTGATTTCACCTACCTGGTGACAATTTTCGCAGTATAGTCAAGGTCAGACATTTTATTGGACATTAACAAATTAAAAACATATTTTCTTAATGGAAGGTAAGAAGACAACTTGCCTTCTGCATATAACACCCATCTGACATTAATTAAACCACCACAGGCAGCTAAAGACGAGAGATGCACTCAGTATTGACTCATGAACACAATAATGAAAGCAATTCATAAGTGCTACTTGGCACATGTCCAGGTTAAATAGCATTACGAGAACCACATAATCATACCAAATCAGACCAAATCAGATGCAGATGGACAAATCCGTCATAACGGTGTCTTAGCTCGCTTACAATTCTTCTTCCCCCCTCTTGTCATTATGAGCTCATGCCAAACAACTGCAAGGACATATGCAAATGACTGTCGCTAACCGGAGATAAGTCTTTGGCACCACCACTGGCTCTGACAGATGCTACAGACAGAGACACCATAGAACATGTTGTCTTGTAGAGGCAGAGCTGTAGACATCCCAGGCTAAGATTTGGTGGCTTTTAACTGGCTAACGAGATTCTGACATTTTGGCAGCACACTGAAAAGGGTGAAATAGAGCAGTATGAACTGTCACAGTTCAAATTGTGCCATGCTAAAATGGAAGGCAGACAGGCTGGTAGGCAGACTTTTCCAAAAAACCCAGACCTGGTGTTAATGGTACATTTAAGCCCATTATTGGGCTGTCATGTTATACACAGGAAGATTATTTATTCTGAATATATGTCTGGATCAAAGCGTAATAACCTAATGCAGGGGTGAAAAATAATAAATGGTTCAGTATGTTTAAATTAAACAGCCATAATGAACACAAATCAACACATAACAATCAAATTAAATGCACATTTATTTTGGGGGAAAATGCATTTTTGGCAACTTCCACAATCCAAGCATATTCTCCTATAGTATGTACATTTGCTTCCCCATATTACACTGGAGCCTTTTCATATTTCTCGGTCTCTCTTTTTCTGTTACTCGCAATGAATTTATTTTAGCCTCACTTCCCTTATCAACATTATACCATTATGGTGTGACAAAATGCCTCAAATGCATAGTACCACACTTATTTGCATCTCATTTAATTTCTATTCAGTACATTGTGATGATTCAACAATTCCTTTTCATAATTGAATTTCATTGAGCGAAAAAAGTGCACTGACACAGTGTGACTAGCCTTTGTGTTTGTGTGTGTGCTAGTGTGCATGTGTGTATGATAATGTGAGTGTGCTAGTATGCATGTGTGTATGTGTATTACATGATAAGGGGGGTGGGTCCAACAATTCAAAAACGTGTGTTTTTCTTGCTTGGTCTCTTTTTTATTACCAAGAATGAAAAAAAAAGGATTCTAAAAGATGATGGAAAATCTGATGACAAAGAAAATATTTAATTTAGACAATTCACAAAAACAATTAAACCATGTTTTCGACGGTTATACTTGATCTACTCTATTGGGATAGTAATTCACACAAAATGCCACTTATAATAATTACAGTACCACTTATGATTTAAGGATATCATCTTGAATTTGTAACAGTTATCTTTTTTGTTTTCTCTAGCTGCAGTCATAGCCTTTGGATATAAGCACCTTAAACACTTTTATGTGATTCAAATAGTATTTAGATAAGTCTAAGGCTTATTTTATGATGTCAAACTGGCAAATGATAATCCCTACCATTAGTTAATATTAGAGTTGGAGGCAAGTTTTATGATTTGCAGTTGTTTGAATTTGTGTACAAATATAACTCCAAGTTTATAGAAACAGTAAATGCAAAGAGTGACAATTAGTTGTTTAGTTTCCATTGAAGCATACAGTCTTAGAAGTAATTTCACCCTCAACCTGTAAGAAAAAAATCTGAGGAATATGTTCACCTGGAGCATATAGATGTCATATATCAATCAGTCAACTGTAGCAGTGACCTGTCAAACACAACCCAGCCAAGTTCTCTTTATTTACTAGCAGCAACCTTATCAGAGTTATTTCCTTAACAATAATGATTTGCTTTAATGTGAATTAATTTCAAATAAATAAAGACAAGGAATTTAGTTTAGCTGTTACTGAATTACAAGTTCAATATTTTGGTTTCTCACCTATGAGGTTGTTTTTTGTTAAAACGTTGTTTCTTGTGTATGTTCATGTGCATAATAGTATATACCTACATACATACATATGCATATTTAGAAGCAAAGTAATTTGCATCCTCCCTGATGATACACATTTTTTTCCAAATTTTTTTCAGGCGGGAGATTTCTTTTTTCATGTAACAAACTTCAGTAGACAGCTCACTTGTTTGAGATCTGGGCTCTACTTTAGGTTATAGGGTGAAACCATGGATCACTGTCAGATTGTATCAACCAGTCCTGTATGAAGCTCAGTGTGAACAGCACATATCCAAAAGTCATTTCCTTGACAATGTAACACCATGCTGCTTAAGTGACAGACAGACAGACCACTCTCTCTAAGAATCTCCAGCTTGTGCCGGGGGAATGAAAATGTGCTAAACACAGTGAAAACCAATCTCGTTTCTCATAATTATTCCTGGAATTTTCTTCGGTCTCCAAATGCAGGAGTGACATTAAGCCCAATAGCAGCAGGAAAGGCCCATAGTTAGATTTGCACCGTATCAGACCATAGCCAATCCGGGAGTCAACTCAGCCTTTGCTATCAACTACAACCCTCACACTCACACACACACACGCACACGCACACGCACACGCACACACACACTACATACACGCCCACGACAGGGTTTCCGTTAGCCGGTAATTACCGGTTTTTGGCTGGTAACATTTATTAAAAACCGGTAAATTCAAAACCTGCCTGTCAAAATGTCTGGTAATAATTAGGGAGGCTCCGATCGATCGGTCATTATCGGCCGATATTCACTCTTAATAGTTTGATCGGTGCTCTCTATAAAAGCCGATCAGGAGAGCTGGATCTGATCGATATGGACATAAACGCGAGTGAAGTATAACCGGACGCGAGAGAGAGATCAGATCAGCTGCTGAGTCTGACCGAGACACGCAGCTCTGCATAATCACCTGAATCCCCGCCCTCTGTTTAGCGAGCTGCAAGAGCTGCATGAGAAACTATAGGTTACTTACGTAACCCCAGGTCTCAGAGTAACATGAAGTGAGATGTCTCACTATGGGATGCGCCTCATCGCGGAGCAAACAGAAGCATCAATCTCATTACGCCAATCCTGATTGGCTGGTGATCTTGACGTCAATGTCAGGGGAAATCACCCCCTATAAGTAGCCTGCGCCACGACGCATGCGTCATTCAAAATAAGCACCTCTTCTCGCTTCACCATAGCAAGGAGGGCTGTCTGGTGAGACATCTCACTTCATGTTACTCTGAATACTGGGGTTACATAAGTAACCTATAGTTCTCATTCATAACACTCCGTTCGATGTCTCAGTATGGGATATTGTAGCTCCCGTATTGCCAGACGAGCTTATCTCGAAGATCACCGATCAACCAGAATTTAACAGGTGGAGTCCCGACTCAACAAGGTGCCCAGCACTGCTCGGGCCATGCTTGGAACGGAGACGTCAAGCCTGTAAAAGCGGACAAAAGTGAAGACCAGCTTGCCGCTGCACAGATATCCTGAATGGAAACACACTGTCTGTCCCTGCGTGGTGGGGGCTGCCATGGCTGCCCGCACAACAGCTGATATATCTCCGCCAGCCCGTATATTGCGGGCTAGGGTGGAAACATCAGAGTAAGTGTGTGGCGTTGCTCCTTCACTCTGGCCAGAGTTAAGGGTAACAGAACCAGGGGTGGGAACGTGTACATAGGACCCGGAGGTCAATCGTGTACGAGTGCGTCCCCGCCTAACGGTGCGTTTAAATCGTGCATTAAAGAGAAACAGCTGTCATTGAGCATTTTCTCCCTTTGCAAACAGACTTAACGCGGCTCCGCCGTAACACACCCACAGCGGACTCCCGATCCTTAGATGAGGAGTCCAGTCTGCATAGAGTGGTGCACCTTTTGACATTAATTCTGTCCCTAGGTGCATAACTCCCGGTACCTGTGTCGTTCTCAGAGAGAGAGGGATCAGTTTGTGTGCCACTGTGTGTGACTGGAGACAACGCAATCTCCCCTGGCGGTTCATACACGATATTGTGTTGTCTGTCCTCACGAGGACATGAAGTCCTCTGAGAGAAGGCAGGAAGTGTTTTTGGGTGTGGAATACCGCTAAAAGCTCCGGGTAGTTTACGCGTGCCTGCTGGAAGTCTCTGTTCTAGGGACCTCTTACCGGGCGACCTTCGTAAATCCCCTATCAGCCCGTCTGACCTGCGTCCGTGGTGACCACCTTCCGTGAAAGGACTGCACCCGTAGGCGCGTCCCGCACTGGAAAAGTCGGGTGTAGTGCCACTACGCATTTCATAATAACCAAAACTCTCCGTACGTCGTGGCGTTCGGGGTTTAGTTTTATTATGTGGCCCATGTTGAGCGGGTGCTTTACGAGGACATTTTCCTCCGTAATCTGACTTCACTCGGTGGGCTTTATAGATAAAACCCTTATTTCTAGGAGAGAGAGAACCTCTCTCTCCAGAATATGGGTTGACTCTCTCTGGGTTTGTGAAAATAGATAAATTATATATAATTATGTTTTGAGAAGGCCAGGCAGACATTGTGAGTATCTACTGCTGTATGCTCCTTAAAGCCAGCTGGGATGTCACTCTTACGGCTCTGACCGGCACTGCGCATGTGTGTGGCGGTGGCTTCACGGACCCGTCAATAATCCGTCCTTTGAGAGGTGCCGTAGCTGCTCTCCAAAGGGGAAGAATTGGCGGGCTGTCCATTACAGCTTTAGCCGGCACTGCGCATGTGGGTGACCGTGGTGCCTTCACAGACCCGTTTATTATCCGCCTTTTGAGAGAGGCCGTCGCTGCTCTCAGAAGGGGATTTATAGTTAACGGACGTTTATTGTCTTTCTTTTCATTTTTTTGAGCTGCGCCCTTGGCCGGAGCCTGGATGCGTCAGCAGAAAATGGTTTATTCAGACAAGAAAGATGTGACATGTGTTTTATTCGGACTTGAGGATGACGTTGAGGCATCTCTCGAGGTGGCGGGAACACATTCACGGAGGGGAGAAGGAGGGGCTGTCACGCCGCTCGCTTCTTCTTCCTCGACTGCTGGCTGAAATTCTGGGTTGGCTGAGCCTGAGCTGCAGCCGGAACCGGAGATTTCCTCGGCCAACTTGCCCTTGTCTCCAGCCTGGGCTGGGGACTCTGGATGGGCTGCGACCTCTGCGTCTTCGGTGTTTTAAACCGAGCAGGGTTCGAGGCAGCTTGGGTGTCGTGAGTATCTCCTGCTGCATGCTCCTTAGAGCCAGCTGAGATGTCACGCTTACGGCTCCAGCCGGCACTGCGCATGCTTGTGACGGTGGTGCCTTTACAGCTCCAGCCGGCACTGCGCGTGGCGGTGGTGCCTTCACAGACCATCAATAATCCGCCTTTTGAGAGATGTCGTAGCTGCTCTCAAAAGGGGAGAAAATTGGCGGGCTGCTTATTGGTTTTATTGATTTTCTATTAATTTTTTTGGGCTGCGCCCTCGGCCCTCGGCCTGGATGCGTCAGCGGCAAATGTTTAATGACAGAGGAATCAACCAACGTGTGACATGTGTTTGTGCGGACTTGAGGATGGCGTTTAGGCATCTCTCGAGGCGGCGGGAACACATTCACAGAGGGGAGAAGGAGGGGCTGTCACGCCGCTCGCTTCTTCTTCCTCGACTGCTGGCCGAAATTCTGGGTTGGCTGAGCCTGAGCTGCAGCCGGAACCGGAGATTTTCTCAGCCAACTTGCCCTTGTCTCCAGCCTGGGCTGGGGACTCGGGATGGGCTGCGACCTCTGCGTCTTCGGTGTTTTAAACCGAGCAGAGTTCGAGGCAGCTTGGGTGTCGTGAGTATCTCCTGCTGCATGCTCCTTAGAGCCAGCTGAGATGTCACGCTTACAGCTCCAGCCGGCACTGCGCGTGGTGGTGGTGCCTTCACAGACCCGTCAATAATCCGCCTTTTGAGAGATGCCGTTGCTGCTCTCAAAAGGGGGAGAAAATTAGCGGGCTGCTTATTGGTTTTATTGATTTTCTATTCATTTTTTTGAGCTGCGCCCTCGGCCTGGATGCGTCAGCAGCAAATGTTTAATGACAGAGGAATCAACCAACGTGTGACATGTGTTTGTGCGGACTTGAGGATGGCGTTTAGGCATCTCTCGAGGCGGCGGGAACACATTCACGGAGGGGAGAAGGAGGGGCTGTCCCGCCGCTCGCTTCTTCTTCCTCTACCTCTGGCCGAAATTCTGGGTTGGCTGTGCCTGAGCTGCAGCCGGAACCGGAGATTTTCTCGGCCAACTTGTCTAGTCTGGCCGCAGCGCGCTGACACACGGCTTGTAGGTCCATACTGAGACAGGCGAAGCTGGTGTGCTATCGCCGAGAGAGCAGCCATCGCTCCCGGCCATCGCTCCCGGCTTTGCAGCCTGAGCTGGTGACACGAAGACGTCGTCTTCTTGCTCGTTCGAATCAGACAGGAGGAACTCAGAGGCATCCTCTTCGTCCTCCATGTAATCCAATTATAGGACATCCTCCGCGGGTGAAACCTTGGTGAGGTCCAGCCAGGAGCCCCAGCTTGGTATAGCGTGGGGTCCCGTTCCCGCGTCCTTTGCCGCCACCGGGTCCCGGCCTGATATGGCGCGGGAACCCGGTTCCGCGGCTGCCGCAGTTGATGAGCCCCAGGCCGTGAAGGTGAGGGACTCAGTCTCTGCGGTGGACGCCCCCGTGTCTTGATTGCCAGCCGGCCAATCAGTGGACATGAGGGGATCCTGTCCCGACAGGCTAGCTTGTTGCACTAACCTTCGGCGGAGGCTCTTCACGGTGAGCCGGGCACAATGTCCGCATGAGCCGGGGTTGTCGATGGCCTCCTGGGCGTGTTCCAACCCGAGGCAGGACGAACAGATCTGGTGTGAGTCTGTGCCTGACACCTTCAACCCGCAACCGCAGCGCCGAGCCTCCGAGTTCCTGACTCCTCTGGTGTGAGGGAGAGAGGCATCCATCTTGTTCGCCGTGAGGCATGGAGAGGGTCCGCTCATGACAGGTACGTTCGAGAAAAAAGTGATTACCGATCTGTCTTTAATCCGGGGGGAAAAGGACAGCGTGGGTCTTTTTCTCTCAAGGATATTACCTGGTATGGTAATATTCCTGTAATCCTTTTCTCCTCCGTGGAAGAGAGAAGAAAAAAGTGTCCTCGCTACCGTGGTGTCGGCAGTGAGGGGAAAAAACACAAGTTAGCGACTGGTGTGTTGCTATCTTGAAGTCAAAACCTTACCTTACTCCAGAGGAAGAACGGCGAGGTTGACTATAATACTCTTCTGTGAGAGAATAGGGTAGCCGGCTAACGCCCGTGGACCAAAGTTAGCTTTGGTTCAGTCTGTGGACTGTTAAGCTAGCCCGGCTACCATTAGAGATGTGCTCTGAAGCGAGAAGAGGTGTTTGAATGACGCATGCGTCGTGGCGCAGGCTACTTATAGGGGGTGATTTCCCCTGACGTTGACGTCAAGATCACCAGCCAATCAGGATTGGCGTAATGAGATTGATGCTTCTGTTTGCTCCGCGATGAGACATCGAACGGAGTGTTATGAATGAGAACTGACGTGCTGTCAGGAGAGAGAGAGAGAGAGAGAGGGAGAGGGGGAGAGAGAGGGAGGGAGAGGGGAAAAGAGAGGATCCGTTTCTCCCGTGTTATTATTCAAATGTAATGTAAACTTTTGAATAATGTACTTCATCTACTACAAGTAGTTTGTTTGAATGTAATAATTATGTTGTTTGTGGAATCATTTATTGAAACATGAATCTGTTTCGATCTGTTACGATTATAAACTGAAGCAATATAAAAATGAGCCCCGTGAACTGAGTTTTAAACTGAAGCATATCTGCTCATAGTCCGGTAATTACCTGCTAACGGAAACTTTGCTACACAACTCTTATTATTATTATTGAAATATAACCGGTAAGTTTCAAATGTGCCCGGACATTTGACCGGCGAGAACAAATCCTAGCGGAAACCCTGGCCCACGACAACCCAGCCCCCACCTAAAAGCTTAAATTAACTAAATAACTGACGGGAGTAACATTTAAATGCACACTCAAACTCACATTTACACATACACCCGCACACAACCTGGAAGTTAAGTAATAATTGAAAGCTACACTTTATCATACGAGCAGTAAAAGAAACATTTAAATAATAAATCGCAATGAATTTACATAAATTCTACATAAACATTGTAGAAATATTACAGGTAATGCTAACTCTAGAGAAGAACGCTAACTGCATTTAGCTTTCTCATGTTACAAAGTACTTTCTGTCATTTATAGAGCTTCTTAATTCACAGCCACTGCCAGATCTTCATCAACTGCAATAAAATGCATTTAGCTGGTTGTTAGTGTCAGTTTCAAATGCTAACTGTGATTTTTTTTTCAGGTGGCCAACTATTGTTAACTTATCATTAACTACGTACTGACCACACTAGGCAGGGGTGCTGTGGTTTAAGTGCCTATCAAGACGTCCAGCTACACCATGCAACAATTATAACCAATGCACACACATGTTAATCCATAATTCATGCTCAAGAGTACGCAAGTAACGGGCCAAGACACTTTTCCAGTAACATTAGTCTCCGCTGTATACCTAAATTACGCCTTGTATTGTTAGCTGGGCAGCCTCTTGCCCAGTGACACTAAAGGCGGTTTAAGAAATAATAAACTTTAATGAGTCTGATGGATCAGATGGGAAAGATTGGTGATAGCGCGTGAAACAGCTAAGAATCTTCATGGTATTTAATGCTGAAACTCAGCCTAAATGTGTTGTTGATAAGATTATTGATGAAGAGGTATGGATAATGTGTTATGTGAGTTGTAGATGCTCAGCATTGAATAGCAGTTAGAGTTGAAATCTAATGACAGACAATTTTATAAACTGACGTGACTTTGCTGAGTGCTTAGAATTTTTGAGTTTGATTTGTAATATAAAAAAAAACTTGCTGTGCATTCAGTTAAAATAGTAATCTAAATTGGAGAGGTCCAAATCAAATAAATATGTAAGTAATTTATAATATTTGGTTGTACAGCCACCTACTTAGATTTGTAACAATGTTTTTATTTGTTGTTCATTTTCCTTAGTGTGGACAGGGTTGATCATAGTTTGTACAGATTGTAAAGCCCCTGAAGGCACATTTTGGTTATAAAAATACATTTAACCAGACTGCGTTGTGTTGAAAACGATTTCATTTATTCGTAAAGGCCTTAGCACCTTTTTTTATTATCTTTCTTTATTCCTTCATTTGTATAGCTTTAGTCAATTGTTTTGTTGTGATGCACCTCTTCGCCTTTGTTTATGGTCTGTGCGAAATCAAGAGCTTACTGTATATGACTTGTGGCTTGGGAAGACTTGAAAGGAGCAACATGCAGCTTCCCTTATGTTTAGTTGTTTTTCTGGTAAGTAACTGGCAACAATGTTATCTGGGCTGGAAAGGACAATCCCTGCTGCCTGCTACCAAAGTGAGTGTGATGTGTTGCATGTTGGATGCAGCAATAAGGAAGTGTGGGTGTAAACATTTTTACATTTACTGGAGAATTGATGATCCATGTCAAAGACTTGTTGCGAAGGTGTGGCACAAGAACAAGACACACATGGTTTTATGTTTAATCCCATGTTGTAATGTGCTATGGTTGCCAGGAAGTTGTTTTCCCTGTCCTCTGGGTTTGGACTTCTATTGATGATCAGGGCTTCTGGCATTACTGCCCTCTAACTATTTTTTGCTTTTCCTCCGACAGATTCTTTCCCACTTTAATTGATTGTGCTCTGTATACCATTGCAGAACCTTTGAAGAGGAGGTTTTTGTATTTTTCAAAAACTGCTATATTGTTTTGCAGGACTCTGATGACCTACCACCCACAGATGTATGACATACTGTAAATAACTATACCAGTTAAAGAGGTTCAGATAAAACATATTTTAAAAGATATTACAGAGTATTATTTTCAACTTTCTTTTTTAAATAATGATTTCCATTTATCTCAGTATCTTGATACTACATGTTATGTGCCTGTTCTATACAACTTTATGTTTAAATATTGACATTATAAACTTAAATTATGAGCTGAATTACCAGTTGTAATAACAGAGGAGAATGAAAAATTATTTGAACTTTTTTCTATCTGCCTTTCTATTAAATGATTATGATTTTGTAATTAACATACAAACAAAACAAATGTTATCTGATCAAAGAGAACAGTCTTATCGATACAATATTTTAAGCACATTTTACATTCTACCTGGGTTGCAGGAGCTGTAATAAATGAGGCCATTAATTGCAAATATGATGAATGCTGCTTCTTGAATGGTTGACTCCTAGAAAATAGCTTTCTCTGATATAACTACTAAATAACACAGCCGTGTCTCATCGACATTAAAAAGGACAGATTCTAGTCTGTAACTGGTACTATCACCCCATTGCCTGTGGCATCCTGATACAAATCACTTAAGTCATTGATTAAAATGTAAGCAGGTTAATGCTAGAGGTGACTTCTCCCGCTTAGCATAATTTGCTTATTACACAGGCAAATAAACAAACCATTGATCACAGTGGTTCCTGACAGAAAGTAGATTAGATGGAAGGAACCTGGATATATGGTACATGGTACATGTGTATAACACCAGTGTGCTGCAAATGCTCACAGTCTAATGTGACCAATCCATTTTGACCCACCTAGTATGCCCTATAGCCCTTTCAAAAAGGCATGATTTTCAGAGTCTGCAACAAACCTTACCGAACACATTGTAGAATAAATCTACCGCAACTCACTTGAGAATGTTTCCTTTTATATTCTCTCTACATTGATACTTGTCTTTTGTTTTTATCAAGGTTGCACTGGGATTACCACAACCACTTGCTTTACTTGCACACAGTGGTGGACAATACAAGTCATTATGCTGAAGTATTTTATTTAAGTACCACAGTAGCATGATTGGTTGTTTCCATGTCATGCTACTGTATGCTTTCACTCCACTACAATTCGGATACTTATATTGATAATTGTATTCTCAAATACATTTATTTGATGGCTTAAATTACCTTGATGGTTCAGATTAATAGTAAAAGAGCATGTCAGACTCATCTTTGTAGGTTGAGGAAGGCTTTCAATTGTACTCGTCAGACTGTATCCATAGCAGGACATGACTGTAGCTTGGATTTTCATCACTGAACTTGTACCTTAATGATATAACTGAAAAAGGTAACACTTTATATTAAGGTACACAAATTAACCATCAACTAGTTGTTAATTAACATGCATATTAGCAGTATATTGGCTCTTTATTAGTCATTATAAAACACTTATTAATGCCTTATTCTACATGGCCATATTCTACAAATAATAGGCCATTAGTTGAGAGTTTTTCCTCAATAACCCTCTAATTAGTGCTTATTTATTGCAAGTAAGGAAGTTGTTGTACATGAGTTTTGGTCTTAATATGCACTGCTCAATATGGGCCTAATAAGGCAGTAGTACCACAAGAATAGTAATTCTCCCATAATAACACTTAACAAATATGATCTATTCTTATGTAACAAGACATGAAACCAGGGTTGCCAACTTTGGGTACCTGGCTGGAGTGAGATTTTGATATCATGGGTTTAATTACACATATGCGCACTAAATGACTGCTAGCGTGTCAGTAGCGGGACCTTAGCATAGGATGTACAATGTATACTAATACACAATATTGGACACAGACTATAAAAGGCAAAAATGTCATTCACTAATGAAAGTCAAACACATGTTTCCACTGTTTTATTGTGTTTTATTGTGGATATATGGTACATGGTACATGTGTATAACACCAGTGTGCTGCAAATGCTCACAGTCGCGATAAACAATTAAATTACTTATCGTACGATAAATAAAAATGAACTCGATACATTGCCATTTACATGAGGATAGAATAGAATTGGGAGGGATGAAACCCTCTTTAATGGTCACACATGCAGAGCACACAGCACACACAGTGAAATGTATCCTCTGCATTTAACCCATACCAGGAGTCTAGTACTAGGAGCAGTGGGCAGCTATTGTACAGCGTCCGGGGATGTGACTAGCAGTTTGAAAGGATGTACTTGAATTATTATTTTATATTATCATTATGTCAGTGGTCTAAAATGCTCATACAACGTTGCCGACAATATTATCGTTTATCGCAACAATTTCCGGGAAAATGTATCCAACAAAATTAATTATCGTGAGAGGCCTACATGAAATACACACACACAAATTAATCTACAGACTTACTCCAAACTGCCAAATATTAATTAACACACTCTCACTCGCATATACTCTTTGACTCTATTTTGGCCTAATAAGCAGCAGACTTTTACTTTTTTATCATTTATACTGGACCTTAGATCTGCGCATGCGCAATACGGGTCGGAGATTGACCATCCGTCTCCCAATGCTCTGCTGTCTGTTAACGTTGTTAAGAGTGGTGGGGGCGGGTAGGGAGCGGATCGACAGCTTCAGCAGCTGTCAACTCAACATTGTAAATAACCAGTGTTGGGCAAGTTACTTCCAAAATGTAATATATTACATATTACTTATTACTCTCTTTTGAAAGTAATAAGTTACATTACAAAATTACTGTCTCTGAAATGTAATGAGTTACACTACTTTAGTTACTTTTCTAGTTACTTTCACCAAAATAACCGCAAAAGAATGGCTAGGTATTTTAAATGCTGAAATGTAGTTTAGTGCAGCTCATTATACATCCAATGAAGGGCGATGTGGTGTAGCATAACAACTGTGTAGGCCCTTAAGGCTACTAACAACTTGTATTACACGGGTTAGTCGAATACTCGATTCTGATTGTAAATTCTTAACATGTGACACGTTGTTAATCCAGCAGTACAGACCCACTGTCAAGGACTATAATGAAGGTTGCTAAGGAAGATCAAGAAAGAGAAAGGAAAAGAGGTTAAAAGACGGAGCGCTGGACGTCAGATAAATCACCAGAAGAAGGCAGAGAGGAAGTAACATAACAGGGACACGGAATGGGCTCTGTAGTGTGTTTAGCATATGGCCATACAGGCCCGGTTCCAGAACAAACATGACTCGGGGTGAATCTGAGATTACAGCAGTAGTAGGTTTACATGAGCAATAGTGGCCGGCAACAGCAATGAAAAATAGCATTGATGGTCCCCAATGAACAGATTATGGCATTTGTTATGTTTTGAAACCAAGCAAGTGAGAACATTTCAAGTCAGTGCACTTTTAGTGCAATCCTGAAATATTTCATATAGTCCAAAGTGGACTGTGGCAAAGAAAAGCACAAACAGCTTCAAAGCTGTACTGATAAAACAAATGACAACATATTGTAAATCAGGCAAATATTATTTGAACCAGCTCATGGTTTGAAATGGCAAACATTGAAAAGCAAAAGTATTATTAAAACCATGTAGCCTACTAAATCATCACTTTGGTCCCATCATATACTCTGGGAAGAGAACATTTACTGTCCTTGAAAACTGGTATCACATCATCATGTGAGGTTGAATTTGTGACCTGGAGATCATTTCAGCTGCAACATTAGCTTGTTGATAAGCTTGGGATATGAGATCTTTTGTGTAGCCATTCGTGGTGAAGGCATCTGTGCTATTGTATGCATTATTTTTGACCCAACATTTCTACAGGCATGGCAGAATATGGCACTATTTTCACATATTCTAGCCCTTGTCTATTTGTATACCACGGGCTGCAAAATGACCACCTAACCCCACTGTACAGGCGGGTACTTGTTTAGATATACCTGGGCAGGCTCTGTTTTGCCGTGGTATCCTGACTGGCACCTGCGGGCCGCAGAGGGGCGGCGTAGTTTCGGGCAAAGAAGAGTGCTGCTCCGGGGTTGAGGGCGGCGAGTCAGGCGGGAGTAAGCTAGTGTCCACAACGGAGGGTAACGTGATGTCCCCATCTGACCTGATGCTACGGTCTGCAGTAGATGCAGTGTTGCTGGCGTTTAGTGATGGTTGCTTTAACCATTTTTGTATAAATGATTATCCACAGATGTGTGTCACTGCTGTGGAAGCACTTTGGAAATGAGGCACGCGCAGCGGAGCAGGTCACGCGCACCTGACACAATTTGTTGTTAGTATTTTTCGCACCGTTCTCTTTTTTGAATAGAGGGTGCATACCATTCAACTGCCCGAAGATCCCGGCGCGAAGCCTGAAGAGTAAACACCAAGTTTACTAATCTATCCCGCACAATTTGTCTGGTGTCGGAATGTCTCGCTATGTTAGTACATTGTTAAAAAAAAACACCATTTAATTTCGGGTTAAAATGTGTTGTAACTGCGTTACTGAGCATTGTAACGGGTAATATATTACCCACATTTCATTAGTAACGCATTACATTACTTCGTTACAGCAAAAAGTAATATATTACTGTAGTAACGCGTTACACCCAACACTGTAAATAACCAACCAAAAAATTGATCGCCGGTTCATCTTGTTTTTGGCGTGAGAATAGTTTGAGCAGCGTGAGAATAGTTTGAGCAGCGTGAGAGCGTGAGATTGAGAGTGAAAGTGTGTGTCACACGCCAGATGCGTGAGAGTTGGCAACCCTGATGAAAAGTGTTAATTGTGTCTAAGTAACCAACCCAGTCTCACAGGATTTCGTGTTATAGTCACAACATGTATTTAATCTATTGATTCGTGTTCACCAACACGATTTTCACTTTTTTTTCGTGTCACACAGAACGATTTTAAAAGCAATGTATTTCCATTGGTAGTGTGTTTCGTGCCTGCACCACGTCTTTTTGTCGTGTCTTGGAAGACCGGAAGCTGTGTGGTTCATAAAAACATGTTCTTACTCAATATCAAGCCACGATTATTGTTTTTATTTTTAAATCGTATAATGTCTGACTTTTTTGTGCCGTCAATGAGGAAAATAAATGGGGTTCAAAGCCTCAGAATACGGAAATCTGTATTTTTTAAATCTTTTTTTCCTACTAATTTGTTATTCTTGTTATTCTTTTCTAAATAACACACTATTATTTACTCAACAAAAACACAATTATCCTTATTATTTATTTGTTTAATTATTTACAGGAAACCAGGTAGCCTACAGGAAGTAGGAGAACGTGAACTGAATAGCATGGCAGTAAACTGATGGATGTATAATGAGTACACTGCTACTCATTTTCCATATGCAACCTGAAGAGTAAAAGGGTCAAGTCCGTCAGAAAGCAATGACTGTAAGTGTAAGCCTTTACACTAGGGTGACCAGACGTCCCCGTTTGTATTGGCCTGTCCCTAGTTGAATCTGTCCCCGGAAATGTCCCCGTTTTTTAATATACGTTAAAAACACATAGCAAGGTGAAATAAAACGTTTCATGTCAGGAAACACTGGGTAAACAGACTGTGGTCAAGCCAGCCCCCACTTCGGAAAAAACAGTCAAGCCAGCCCGCACGTTGTATTGCGGTGCACGAATATCCTATGATTACGGTAGAGGCCTGTAAAAACTGCCTTCAAAATAAATGCGTTTACTCGATCAATAACAAATATACCTAAAAAACACACCACACATATTCATATATACTGGAGCTTAAATTAAGAAATATGTACTATATAATGTGATCAATAATCATTTAAAAACAAGCTACGTATAACTACCACATTATAACTGAGTGAATGTAAAATGTAAGTAGGCCTATACAGTTATGAAGACTGTAGTGGACATTTATTATCTTACCTTATATGCTAAAACCAAATGCTTCTCCTAGCATTGTCTAACACAACTATATATTTCCTGATATGTGCTATATGAGGGTTTTTATTCCCAAGCGCTTCAAGGCCACAGAGCTGATTTGGCAGACTATGTTGAGACTACTCCTCTTCACACAAAGTCACACAAGAACTTCCATATTCTGAGAACCGTTATACTATCTACAGCTCGAGGACAGGTGTCTAATAACAATATTAGACCGTGTGAAAGCAGATTTCCGAGGAAACTCTGTCTGCCCGCCCTTTCTTGTATATAAGCTTTGCTATTTTGTTACTATTGTGCAGACTATCCTATACTCTGTGAGACCTATTTATTTGAATATATTCAAATAAATAACCAGAAAGACAACTCTGTTTGTTTCACCATTTATTGTTGATCATTCTGACCTGTGTATCTCCACAGTATTGACTGGGTCTAAGATTTCCATAACAAATTGGCGTTGTCGGCAGGATCTCTGCAAGTTCAATTGGGGACACCTACGGACGCTGGTGGTCGCGCTCCAGGATCTTCGGATTCTCCTCTACCTCGACAGAAACCGTACGGGACGAGAGGACCAGCGCCGGGGTGGAACCGATTGACTTCACGAGATCCAACGAACTCAAAAGGCTTTCAATACTCGGTGAGATGTACAGTGTCTAAATTGTTTAAAGTTAAACGTAATTAAACTCCATCACATATATGAGAGGGACCGCTTGAAAGTAGGATATTTGTTAAATATCCGTCGTAGCCTGGGTTTACGATCAGTCTTTGTGTGATTTGTACTGAGGAACAAATATCACATCACCGACGGGTGAAAAATAGTGTTTGATAACACGGGGTGTTTAGAGTAAACACTTAAAGACTTTCTTATGGAACGCAAAGCAGAGTAGGGGGGCTAGTACACCCTCCTGAGGGTCCGATTGTGGATGTCATGCGAGGAAAACATGGTGAAAACAGTCTGTCTAAATTAAATATCTGGACTTCCAAAGGGAGGTTCTTTGACTAAATTAAAAATACAATTAAAGTAAAATACTTAGAAAAGCTGGAAACTCACAGAAAGTGTTTTAAAATACTGGGAGGATGAAGCAGAATGCCGTGAAAGGAGGCAGTTGGCCTCGGCAATAAAGAAAATATTAAGGTTGAAGATGAATGTGAAGAAAAGAAGGAAAATAAATTATTTCCAAAACCATGTAAACCCCAGACATCTCTGTATCCTTCCATTGCAGGCCTGAATGACCCACTCCTCGACTCTGGGTATCCTTTCCCTCCCCCGGCGTACAACCCTGGCAATGCGGCTGGCCCACGTCAACCACCTCCCCCGCCACTACAAGCCCCAGCCATGCAGTCAGCAGACTCCCCGTCAATTCCAAGCTCGTCCACCCCCATCAGGCCCAATTAGATGGGGACAACAGCGGGATAAACAAAACCAAGCAGGCGTTTGGGAGACACACCTCAGTAATGCTTTCCTCAACGGACTCACAGCCACAGCCCAAGCTGCGCAGAATGCTGGCCGCTCACAATACCGAGGGAGAGGCAGAGGATGTTTTCCGAGGCAGAGGACGAGAAGCAAGACCTTCATTTGACGAAAGATGTTTCAAGTGTGGCAGTGTTGAACATTGGATTCGGGACTGGCCATAGAACACTGGCAGTGGAGGTAGAGGGGGACAGCAAGGACAGAGCCATTCACAATCAGACTGACCTACACCAGATGGGGAGGAAGGGGCCCAATCGAGCGAGACTGAAATTCAGCCAGCAGCATCTGAACAGGGAAGTGACACACACACACACACACACACACATCATGCTATTGAGTAATTGGAACATTTAGAAGACATGTCTGTGGTTAAAGAGGGTACATATTTGAAATATGACAGTGAAACAGCATCTAAGAAATGTCCCACACTAACTTTAGCTATCATGGGTGTTGATGTTACATTTTTGGTTGATTCTGGGGTTATACATGCTGTGGTAAAAATGGAAGATTTGCCTGATTGCAAATGTAGTGGTATTCACTCAATAGGAGCGGCTGGGGTAACTGTGAAGGAGAAGTTGTCTGTACCACTTCAGTGTAAAGATAACGGTGATGACAGTCATCCATTTCCCACATCAGTCAAAAACAGTTTTCTTCTATCATCTGTCTGCCCAATACATTTACAGGGCAGAGATCTAATTATTCGGTTCGGCTTGGACCTCATTTTTCCACAAATGAGGGTCTTAAAGTCCGACAGCCATCTCCTACGATGGTTCAAAACTCACATTTGATGAGAAAGAACTGTTGGATGTGTAACAATGGCTGCTGACATATCCTGATTCTCAGGCGTTGTGTGCAGCGTTGGTCAGAGGAACGTCTTTTAAGTCCGGTCTTGGTGTGCACACAATGAGAAGTTCGGCAACACAGTCGTGTTCATCACAGTCTTCAGGCCAAGGCCTTGACACAAACGTGTGAATGTGTAAGGTCTACCATCATATTCAAATGCAAACCAGAATTGGCTGTCTTTGTGTACAGGGACACTGAAAAATGCATTTGAGAGATCTATGACAGTAAAAAATGCTGCAGAGGCTGGAACTTGGGAAAGAATCAGATAAGGATTTTGGGGCTGTTTTTGACCCAACCTCCAGCATCAGGGTTGGTCCAAATTCCAATCCATGTCTCCCAATACATTTCTTCCCTCATTTTGCCAAGTTGACACATGGGTTGGATCATGTGTCAAAAGCAGGGATGTTAGAGGCTATCAATCAGGAGTAGTTCACAAGGGGGTTCACAGTAACAGCTCAAAAGTACTGTGAAGCATGCCTAATTTGCATTACGCAAAATTCTGGTAGACCAGTAAAGGTTACAGGACCCGGAGCACATCCACCTCCCACCAGGCCATTTGAGCACCTAATGCTGGATTTCATTGAGTTTAGCCCATTATAGGGTAAGAAGCACTGTCTGGTGGTGGTTGACATGTGGTCCAAATGGGTTGAAGCTGCTTTCCCAGTAAAAGCACAGACAGCAAATGCTGTGGCAAAGGCATTACTGAGGGAAATCAGGGACGGGTGGGGCAGTGGTCTGTGCGTTTGATCATCAGATCAAGGGGACGTGGGGAACTCCAGATCGAAACCCGCTCCCACCCCACTGCGTCAGGCCGTTGTGTCCTTGGGCAAGACACTTCACCAGAATTTGCTCCTGTGGGTATTGTCCACAGTAGATGACCATTACATGTATGTATGTGTAATGTGTATTTGTAAAGCGCTCTGAGAGTCTTTGATAAAGTGCTATAATAAATATAAGGATTATTATTATTATCATTCCTAGATGGGGACTACCAGAGAAAAAAATGTCTAGCGACAACGGTTCACATTTTGCTAATGAGGCCATTACCCAGATAGGAGAATACCTGACGTCAGAAAGCATTGTGCATATCATCCACAGAGCGGGGGTGGGGTGGAAAGAGAGAACGGCACAATAAAAACAAGCTAGCAAAATGCTGTGCAGACACAGGTCTGTCATGGACACAAGGTCTGCCCATTGTGCTGATGTACATGCGGATGCGGAAACGAACACGGAGCCAACTCAGCCCATTTGAAATCATTTTTGGGGATCCTCCACAGATTGGACTCGAGGCTCCAGGATGTCCTCTTCCCTCCACAACTTTGTGTGAGGATGCTATGTTGTCATATTGTGTTAACCTGTCATCCACTTTAGCAGACATCCGACGTCAGGTAGCCGCAGCCTTGCCTACCCCTGCCACTGGTCCGCTTCACCATCTTCAACCCGGCGACTTCGTGCTGATCAAGGATTTCCGGAGAAAGAGCTGGAAATCCAATCGTTGGCAAGGTCCCTACCAGGTGCTTCTCGTCACCCAGACAGCGGTCAAGGTTGCAGAGAGAGCCACGTGGGTCCATACCAGCCACTGCAAGGTCGTAGTCACAGGAAAGGAGAAACGGTAGAAGCAGACGACAACAAGTGACGTGCCAAGTCACCAACGGGAGAAGCAGACGACAACAAGTGACGTGCCAAGTCACCAACGGGAGAAGCAGACGACAACAAGTGACGTGCCAAGTCACCACCAGCACCACACTTGCACTACATACACTAAAACACACACGACACACAAGGTGTCACGAGCGAGTGCCAGCTGAGCGGTTTCATATGCCTCTGATTCCTCGTTTGTGTTATCGGTGTGCAGGGTCACAAAATCAACCGAGGGAACACGCACACACCCCGCCTCGTGATGAGGGCTCGCCTGGAAAGACGACAACACAACCTGTGTGGAAAGTGCGGATACTACTGGAGAGGCTGACAATCATAGAATGGTTCCTCTGCATATTTGCCATGGCGATCATTTTCGGCCTATTAATCAATTGTACCTGTTTCAATATCCACATACTGAAGAAGTGCGTTTCCAGCATGGTATCCTCAGCTTTCGTTCAGTATGCTGCTATTCCACTACAGGACAATCCTAGTTTGCGCCACAGCTACGAGAATCGTATACCTTGTACATTCCAACGTACCCCTGTTTGTGAGCCAGAATCACAAGAGTCTGATTTCAACACTACAATATAATCCATGTGAATTGAGTGTACCCTCCTCTTACCCCCTAAACGCACCAGGAGCGTCTGCGCCGCGTTACGTTGCGGCTGCGCCGCGTTACGTTGCGGCTGCGCCACGCTGCGACCTCCTCCTGCGACCTCCTCCTGCGACCTAACACACCAGGCGCGTTTCAAAACGTTGCGGAAGCGGAGCGTCGTGTGTGCAGCCTCGCAGTTCTTCTTCTTCTTCTTCTTCTTCTTCTTCTTCTTCTTCTTCTTCTTCTTCTTCTTCTCTTTAATCGCGAATTGCTTCCACTTGGAGCATATATCGCCACCTACTGTTGAGTTATTAAATGTTCATATTAAATCCTTGTCCTCAAACCAGTGCTTTTGAGGAATTTGAAGATCAGCTTGTTTGCTTCATTTCTTGATTTACTTTACATATATTGACTTGAAATCCATGTCCTTGATGTTGAGTTGTTCCAGTGCAGTTTTCAGAATGAGTCTTTGCCTTGTATATTCCGGGCAGCTAAAAAATACATGATGTATTTTCTCTAGTTGTTGGCAACCATCACAATTGCCATTTGGATGTTTTCCAATCAGATGCATTGATGAGTTTAACCCAGAGTGTCCCAATGTTATCCTGCTGTTAATGCTCTGTTCTCTTCTACTACTCCCCCAAGTGCTTCCTGTTCCTACTTCCCTTTGTATCTGGTATAAATGTCTTCCTTTGATGTTAGCCTCGCAGTTGTTGTTGATTTTGGAATATTTCCTTGACATTTGTACTTCTACAAGTAAGTAGGCTACGTAGTTAAATGGTTTATGTTTGTGTCTGTTTAAAATTGTGTTTATTGTTATTATTTCCTATGTTGTTGTGTTGTAGACTACAAACACAGTTAATAATAATTGTAATATTCCAGTTATAAACGACATGAATCAAAGATGTGTTGCTGTATTTTAATGGTAAACAAATATGCATTCATCATAATTATTCTATATATATATAATTTACAGTGCCTGTAAACCGGAGGAGAACGCTGGCATGTATTCTCCTACTTGAAAGACTACGGGGGGATGGGTAGAGGAGAAGGAGCCGGTTTTGGGTGCACCCCCTCAACCAGCAAAGGAGACAACAAGGTGATTTTCATCACCTCGTGGCTGAGCTGAGGCTGGACAGCCAACGACATCAACAATATTTTCGGATGAGTGCAGAGCAGATGGATGAACTGCTGTCCCTCCTGCGCCCTGAACTGACCTGACAATCCACACATTTCAGAGTTGCCATAGAACCCAAGCAGAGACTGGCTGTTGCACTTAGGTAAAATGCACATTTCACAGACAATACATCACTGACCACATTTAATAAACGTTTTAATTAGAAACATATCACCCAAAACAACATTTTAAAAACATCAAATAACAGCAAATCAACACAAAAAAAGGAACTATTTACAGTAAAAACAATATGAATTACAAGTCTTCATATTGAGACCCATCCTGCCATGCAGAGCCACTGTTGGAGAACAGCATGTTTGTGAATGGCCCTGTTGATTGGGCTTGTGGGGGTTGGGGTGGAGTTGGCCGAAGGGCTACTGGCCTGGAGGTGTGAGTGGAGTGTTGTGACGTGGGGGGATGGACAATTGGCTGCCAATGTTCCTGTGGTTGTGTACTCTCTCTTTGAAGACTATGGAAGGTGTTTAAAATAGCTATTTTTGCCCGATGTTTCCTGTCTATGTCCAGCCTTTGTAGCATAGGCACCAGACTCAGAGCAAAGTAGTATGACTATTCAAGCTGTGAGTCTAGCATATGTGGTGTGGCTGGAGGTTCCTGCAGTAGAGAAATGAGTTGCTCCCCAAGGTCTGTGCTCTGTGGCCTCCTCTTTGTGGAACGCTGGGCCGCCGCTGCTGGTGTGGATCCCTGGGGGCTACGGGACCTAGAGGGCCTCCTCTCTGCAGAGGTTGTGGGTACCAGAGGTGGTGGGGCTGTGGGTGGTGTGGGCCTGAATATCCAGATGCTGCTCCTGGTGTAGATGCTCTCTCTATCTCTTCTAATGGGGAAGGATTTCCCAAGCTGCTTGTAGAACTATATTAAAAGAAACAACAACATGAAATCAATTAAAATATTTTTTCCTGGGATTAATTTATAAAATATGAACATATTTATGTAATTTAAAATAAACTCTTTCATACCCTTTGTAATACATCATGACAAATTACAAAGTTACACAATTATATAAATAAAAAAATGTGCATACATACCTCCTTTGCTGTATATATGGCAAAATGAAGGACATTACAGATGTAGCACTCCAGATCAGACTCAAATGGGTGTGTCCCAGTCAAAAACCCAGCGGATGCCAGGGGCTGGGGGTGTTGCCAAATTGCTAGAGGGCGTTGCCCAATTTCCCCATTTGTTCAATTACAAGATTTAACCATGAGATGGCGCTTCATTCACAAAATACACAATGGGTGTTGTAGAAACATCAATATTTTAGATCAAATAAAGTATATAGTTTTCTTTATGCAGTATATTTCTTGTAATATTGTACAGTAGATTGAAGTAAATCAACTTATAAATTAAGATAAGATAAGATGGACCTTTATTAATCCCGTGGGGAAATTCAGTAGTTCAAACAGCAACAGGGTGAGAGTGAAAAACAGGACAGCACAGATTCACACAGATTAATAAAATCAAAAATAAAATGAGCGATAAAAATAATAATAATGAGAAACTATGAAATAAGAAATGAATAAAACTAAAATCTAATTATCATATCATATATTATAATGTATTGTATTATTAAGTAATATCATACATTAACCCCATTATAGCAGATGCCATATTAAATGGATGAACACATGTATGCATCAATAATTACAACAGAATATTTCTAAATACAAGTTGTAAAAATACTTATATGTATTTAATATTAACCCTTTGGAGTCGACCGTCACGCCGGCGTGATCAGATCACATGACCTGTTCAAGCCGGTGCCGCATAAAAACAACAGTCCGGACAACATTGCGTGTGTTTCTGTCGAAAGTACTGGCTTGAGACTACTGTATATCCCAGTCTTTGATTCATGCAAAAAGACCCAGTAAACACGGAGATACGATGATATAAAGTTAATACATTTCAAAAGTATGAAATATGGAAGCACATATTCGAATATCTTCGCCGTATTTTATCATTTTACGAAACGGAAAATACTGGAAACTGTAGATCCTGCTCAACAGGATGTATATGTGTATTTCTGTCGAAAGTACTGGCTTGAAACAACTATATGCCAGTCTTTGTTTCATGCAAAAATACCCAATAAACACGGACATACGATGATATAAAGTTAATACAGATATATTTCAGAAGTATGAATAATGGAAGCACATGTTTTAATATCTTTGCCGTATTTTATCATTTTACGAAACGGAAAATACTGGAAACTGTAGATCCTGCTCAACAGGATGTATATGAGTATTTCTGTCGAAAGTACTGGCTTGAAACTATATGCCAGTCTTTGTTTCATACAAAAATACCCAATAAACACGGACATACGATGATATAAAGTTAATACAGATATATTTCAGAAGTATGAATAATGGAAGCACATATTTTAATATCTTCACCGTATTTTATCATTTTACGAAAAGCAAAATACTGGAAACTGTAGATTCTGCTCAACAGGATGTATTTACCAGGGAGGGGGTGAGGTAATCAGTTAAACGGAGTGATACGAAACGAGACGAAGAGGGACGGCGGGAACCGAAGAGAGACTGCGGGAAATGGAGAGAGACGAAGATATACGAAGAGAGGCGGCGGGAAATGGAGAGAGACGAAGATATACGAAGAGAGGCGGCGGGAGAGACGAAGATATACGAAGACAGGCGGCGGGAGACGAAGAGAGGCTGCGGGAGACTGCGATTGAAGTAAAGTGACAGACAAACATTGATAATTTAGATATAGTTAGATAGATTTAGAGTTGTGAAGACTCAACTATGATGAAGAGAACTCTGAACGTGAGTCAAGCTTTAAGCTTGTTTTTTGACATGGAGGAGGAGGAGGAATCTGTGATGTTGTCCTCTGTGTCGTAGTTGACAGAAACCGCTTTGAAGCGTGGCACAGATAAAGACAGAAAATTGAAAAAGACAGATTGTTGTACATATATATATTTGTATTATATTTATAATAACACTTTTGCCTTATCAGAATGAAATCCCATGCTACCTCAATTAAACTTTCACATTATCATAGTCACATCCCATGTATATATTTCCAGCTTTTAAATGGTTTCGTTGTGTATGTTTGTGTTATGAAAAATAAAATCATTTTCAAAATCTGTTTTTACGTTTTTTTTGTGATTTTGGGTCCAAAATGTTCATATAGTAGAAGATCACTGCTCTAAACAAAGTCAAAAATCCTACATCCAAACGAAATAAATATAATTAATTATGATGAATACGTTACATACATTTTCACTCTTACACACGGATATTCTCCTTTTGCTCTCATGATAAATCTACTAAAACAAAGTATGTCATGTATATTTAGTTTTCGTTGATGAGACGAGACGGACTGAGGTGTTAATGATGGACTATCGGACATTCAAAATGCAGCATATTTCCCCCAAGTGTCTGTCAAAATGCATTTTACGTTTCTAACTTGCAATATCATTATTTCCGCTCTCTTCAGAAAAGCGATCTCCCTCTCTGTGTGCGGTGGATCACAGGAGGGGGGAGGAGAGCTGTGGAATGTGACACACATTCCGATGGCCAATTCGTTTTAAACAAAGGGTCCCCAACATACATAGGCCACATGGGGGGGTTGGGCTGGTGAACGGGCAGCACATCACAGAGGCATTTAAAAAGTGAAGACAATACATTCTGGAAATGTTCACATCAGGCACCTTCAAGTTAAACAATACTACTGTACAGTAAACAATTAACACAGTAAATTATGTGGATTAAATCACATTTATTTCGTTAAAAATAAACGAAATGACTCGGTTTGCATTCATAAAGAATGCACAAACGTGTTTAATCGTTAATGTCAGATATGTACTAGTAAATAGCCTACATTAGTTCCTGCTCAAGATTAGATTCAACTTTATTGTTATTGCACAGATTACAGGTACTGAGACAACGAAATGCAGTTTAGCTTCTAACCAGGTGCAACAAGCAGTAAAGTGAAAAGTAATGTACACAATCTACAGAATAAAATATAGAATGAATTGAATGATGAATAAACAGTGAGGGGTATGAATACACTAGATATCAGCCTGTGAGCAGTATGAACAGTGTGTTAATCGTTAATGTCAGATATGTACTAAGTAAATAGCCTATATTAATTTCATGATGGATTAAACCACATTTATTTCGTTAAAAATAAACAAAATGATTACATGTAGGGTGAATTGCCCTAATGTGGAAACATTTTGCATTTCAGACTTCGGGAATATATTGTGACATGAAGCCGATACAATAAATCAAAATCGAGTAACATTCTGAAATCCCCAGGATGTGTCCTAATCAAACCAAAAGAGAACATGCAGATATTAAACTCATAAAATAAATGGTAGACATATTAGTACTCTTAGTGCCAAGTTGTCTCAGACAATCTGTTTTCCTAATGTGGGACAGTTCTGTGCAAAATGTGGGACACTGAAAAGTCTATATTAAAAAGCCTCAGTCACCTTCATTCATGTAATAAAAAAATCTCAGGCCAGTAACACTCAAAGCTACAGTAAATGTGCAATGCCATGCTATGTTAATATTTATAAAGTTATTGTTGTTACAACAGAAGATGTTTTTATTTAAATTGAAGTTAAATGCCTCAATCTGGTGCACTGAGGGCAAAATTAGTAGATTTGTGGATACAGCTCTCAACACTCATATGAAACAGAACTGTTCTTACAATGTGTGTTGGAAGGTATTAAATTACTATGCATATTTTATTGTGTAAACACACAGCTGATCACCTGAGAGCTGCCGTTTCATTCGGAGCGTTTAAAAAAAACGACGGTCTGATTTCAACAACTCAATGTGTGACTATTATAGCAGTAATATTAGACACTAATAATACAGTACACTATTAACACTGTACATATTATTGTTTGCCCGTGGATAGGGTGATCGGTAGTGAGAGCCGCTGCAGTTTCCCCCGGTCGAATGTGATATAAAAACAAAGCGATTATTGTTGTTGTTGTAAACTCACGTGGATTAAATGTAGTGCATTCATTTCAACTCGCGAACATGTGATACATTAAATGAATGCGAGGATGACGATCGAAAATCGTTTGTTTGACCCTGGATGCATTTCCTGATCTAAAAACATAGCGATGGTTTTGTACTTACGCCTACGTGAATTAAACATTATTTTGTTAAATAAAAACATGGTGATGTTTAGTAAATGATTACATGTCTCTTACTTAAGCACAGCATATGATCCTATCCGTGACATATATGGATTTTAACAAATATCCGCTATATCAGAAACCTGTTGATCAGCTGTTTATTTCACATGAGTTTCAGTGTGGCAGCTTTTCACGGCTCCCCCTGGTGGATCCATGATCCATTGCAGCTGGTTTCATTATAATGAAATGTATTTATCAAGGGGGCGTTTCAAGTCCTGCGGGGGGGTTTTTCCTTATCAGCAGGGGCCCACCCCGTGCCGATCACGGACCCGCCCGGGTAGGCGTCTGAAACGAAGCGCTACATCTGTACTTGCAGGCCCGGACTGGCCATCGGGAGCACCGGGAGGTTTCCCGATGGCCTGGCCTGCTCAGTGGCCTGCTGGCCTGAGGATTTTTGCTATGTATGTATTGTGAACGCAACGCTGCGCAAATGTGGGTCTGACTCTGCCTCACAGAGGGTGACTGGCTGTCTACATGATGTGGCCTGCCCACATGGCCACTTTCATACAGACCATACACTAATGCCCTCGATTGGTCTCTGTGTGTCATTCAAGCTCGGGAGGGTGTGTGTGTGTGTGTGTGTGTGTGTGTGTGTGTGTACGTGTGGAGCAAGTGAGCAAGAGATCGGTTACGTGTAGGCTATTGTTGTTGTTGTTGTTAGCATCTGGTGCTAGCTAGCTGCGCTAACGGATATAAGGAGCTGTTTCAACAACAAGGTGGAGGAGAGTCCTCTCCTGTCAGGCTGAGAGGCTGATAACTACAGCTCAGGTGAGGCAAAGGACTCTGCTGAGTGTTTAGATAGTTAATTTAGTTCTCAGTGGGTCTCACGGTTTGGTCACCATTCATGTAAACACTTATTTCCATTTGAAGGGAGAGTGATTAGTAAAATATGCATGAATAATAATAAAAAAACGTTAACTAGGTGAACAAATGTAAGATAAACTTTAAAAACTTGTTGAGAGCTAAAACTAGTCTTTGCTGCTGCCTCAAAGAGGAGAAGGGGGGAGACGGGTAAGGCTGGTTCAGGAGCCCAGACACACTCACAACTATAAATGAACCAAAAACAAATACATAAACAAGTTTCAATGTTTTATCATATTGGTTATGGCCATGTTATTATGATTTTATGATTATTTAAATGTATACAGTTCTGTTTCATGTGGGTGTAGTCTCTCTCTTTATTTCCCCCTCAAAGTGAACCAGATTGATGCATTTAAAGGTGGGGTAGGTAAGTTTGAGAAACCGGCTCAAGATACACTTTAAAGCACGACCAATCATCTGAGCCGGCCCGGCTAAAGTAACTGGATGGCCTACCTGCCTGTCAGCCTTCCATCTGTGCACACACATATCTCGTGCCCTCATTGGTCATGTGAGTGTTTGTGTGTTGGAGGAGGGGCTCTGTGAGGAAGTGGCAGATTTGTTCCGGTTGTGTATTTTCAAATTCTAGTGCACTCCAGCTGGTTTCTCCAAAATGACCTACCCCAACTTTAAGTCCGACATTTAAAAAAAAATCTTACCGGGGGAGAATGCCCCCGAACCCCCCTATAGGATTTGAGGTCCACTCCCACTTAAAATATGTTCACATGAATAGGTTCCTAAATAGATTTGCACATTTGCTTAAATAGTAACCCATCTCCATGTTTATTTTTTGGAAGTAGATTTAGAGGGCTATCACTACGGGCAGCAACGCTGTAAATATTGACAAATAAATCCAGCAAAATGGCACAAAAAACTGGTAGTGGCCTGGTTGGGTGTATAATTCCCAGCCTGACTTATTGTCCCTGCCTACTTGTGGTAGAAGTCCAACTAGTACTGACTCCAACAGTAAAGTACTTCATTGTATTTGTGGTAGTGGTCTAACTGAGTCCAACTCTGTGTAGATGGAGCATCCAGTATTTCGGAGGGCCCCTAACGGGACTCTCCTCTTAAAGGCCACGGCCGAAGCCAGCGCCCTCGCACCCCGGCGAGCAGCCGGCCAAGCCCCGTACAGGGCAAAGAAGCCCGAGGAGGTGGACGCGGAGGCCTGGGCCCACGTCTCCTCCGAGGGTGGCTCCACCGCCAACGCCTCCCTCGTCCTGAGCCGGTGGAAGGTCCAGTTCGGCCAGTACCAGGGAAAGATCTTCCACTGGCTCCTGGAGAACGACGTGGGCTACGCCATTAATCTGGTCGCCTCCCACCAGAAGGAGCGAGAGCGGACAGGGTCTCAGTACCTGCTGATGGCCAACAAGGTGGAGTCCTTCAGTCTGATTCACAATACCATTAAAAGAGTGACAACAGTTTTAACCTTATTTGTGAATTTACAGGACGCGTTCACCCGCTACTCCTCAGCCTACCCTGACTTTCTGGAGGCAGTCAGGTTCCACCAGGCGTTTGAAGAGGCGCGGGCGAAGTCCCTCCTGACTGGTCAGGAGGGACAGGCCCTTGTTGGCTTCGGAGACTTTACATTTGAGACCCTGGACAGCCTGTACGAGTCTGTGGACCCCAAACAAATCTGGTATGTCGTAATATATATATATAATATATATATATATATATATATATATATATAGCCTTCCGATGAGGAGCTGAACAGGGCGGTAGTTGACATGGAGCAGTGCAAGTAAAAACTCAAGGAGCATTCATGCAACATGTTGTTGATAACTGAAAGTTTGACTTCCTTTTTGACCCTTCTCCCTTTACTTTGCTCTATAAATGTCCGCACTCAGAAGGATCTGACCTGGCAGGTAAGTTTGCTTTAATGAATAACTATCCGCCTGTTGCAAGTCTCAAATCACCAAGCTTCACGCCGACCAATCGCCTGTCAGATCTTCCCTAACGAGTGCTTGTAGAGTAAGCTCACCGTCCTCTCCCTCGTAACCCTGTGTAACCCCTCCAGCGGCTCGCCGCCTGCATCGCTCCCTCAGCACGTCTAATCTGGAGTCGTTGTTTGGTCGTCACTTTCTCTCTTTAAACAACCGTCTGTGCTGCACTAGGTTTTAGTTTCTGTGGCTCAATATTAACACAACGCAACTAACATCTAGTTCTTCCATGTCAATGAAACCTGTGTGTCTTGTTTATACCTCTGGGCTGTGTCTTTCTGTGTGTACAAACATCTTTTGTAAAAGTTGACTTTGATTTCTCTTTAAGCCTCAGATGTTCAGGCCCCTCTCCCGCTCCATCCGCCTCCCCCTCCTCCGCACCACAGAAGGGGGCTGGTGTCTCTGCTGTGCTGGGCGAGCCCACGGACGAGGAGCTGCTGGAAGCAACGCGGGGACAAGACCACGCCCTGCGACCTCCAGCAGTAGTCCAGCCTGCACCAGCTCCCTCCTCGCTACCGCCGCCCGCAGCCACGGCTGCTCCCGGACAGGAGGAGTTGCCGGGGCCAGCCTTCCCTCCTCCGCCGCGTGAGGTAAGACTGTCTGTCAAAGCAAGCGCTGCTCACCTGCTGCCCTGGAGCGATGTCCTCACATATACGTGCCCTTTACGTTGCTCTGGTTCTCTCTCCAGCTGCTGCCCGTGTCCTGGCGTGCAGCTCTCACTGTGGAGCAGCAGCAGTGGATCGGTTGGGTGCTGTTCACCAGGGATCAGTGGGGGAGGCCGAGCCTCATCACAGACTTGAATCTGTGGTGGAACCCCCCCCCAATCCCGGCCGATCTACCACCAGTCTCCCGCGTCCCCCGACCCCTTCTTTGCATGTCGGCTGTTTCTCTGGATGCCACACCGGATCTGGCGTCTGCAGCTGACATGCCCTCAGCCTTCATGCACCGGGTCCATGGTGAAGGCTGGGCTGTACAGGACCATCCGGAGGGTCCTGGACATCGACGGCTGGTATCTCATGGCCACTGAGTACCTGGAGTGCCGTTGATGCAAGAAGAAGGTCGGAGGGTGGTCACAGGGCATCATCAGGCAGCTGGCCGCCACCTACAGCTGCCAGTTCCCAGCAGTACTTACGTACACGTGAGGGATTGACAACATACGTATATATATATATATATTATATGAGCGAGCGCATGTAATGCTTGTTTTGGTTTCTGCAGACTGTCCGTGACCAGAGGGTGGTTACCCAGCTGAAGTCTCTGGGCAACAGTGCCACTCAGCTGTGTAACACCCTGCGGGAGCAGCACTCGGACGCCTGGATGCGGAGAGCGATCCAGTACCTCGGCGTGTGCGAGCAGTTCCTGGCCTTGTGCAACGTGAGGGGGCAGTTCCCACCACCACCCATCATGCCCACTCTGCCCTCACCCATCTGGCTGCTGACAGTGTACGGATACGATATACTGACGCGGCTGGATGAGTACAAGGCCAGGATCACGTCCACCTTCGGATCCAATAAGGGATTGCCAGACCTTGTTTCAGGTCTGGCAATACTAGTTATGATAATCATAGTAGAATTATAGCAATATTATTTATCTCACACAAAACGACTATCGACCAAAGCCACGCTAGGTGTTGGTCAAGATGATTACAACATCGTAAAAAGAGAAATGGTACTCCAATAATCAGACAGACTTCTGTTTCCTTTCCTCAGGAGTGGGGACAGCTCGTGGTGAGACTGGACATCTGGCACCTGATGCGACGATTCGCAGCAGGTGTCACCACCGAGAGCCACGAGCTGAACCCGCCTTCATGAGGCAGCTGTCGCTGTGCATCTTCGAGGTGGACTCTGGAGATGCCCGCCGTCTCATTGAAGCCAAGCGGTCCCAGCTGGAGGGGAAGCACGGGATGGTCGGCCTGACCGACGGCGAGGTGATCCGGAGGATCACCAGGGAGGAGTGGAGGCTCCACTGCCGTCGTCGGACGCGTGGAGCGGAAGAGACGGCACTCCTTATCCAGGACCTCCTCCAAACCTTCGGCGGTACGACAGGACGCGACACCCTGGACATCCCGTTGCTCGACCCTCTCCGCACCCAGGACATCTGGAGTACGCAGAGGCCCCACCTCGGCTCCACGTCTTTGGAGTCCTTCCACCTCCACCTCAACCGGTTCATCCCAGGTACGTATCTCAAGCACGTCCTTAACCAGAAGAGCCAAAGGGTGCTTGGCCGTCAGCTGGTTAAGGACTTCACCAAGCCTGCCGAGTACACAGGTGGGTGATGTGAAACCTGTTCACTTTGTTCAGACATCATAACTGAGAGGAAAAGGAGCATTTTGCAAATCCTTTGTTTCCTGTCTTTTTGCCGCGTGACAGGGGAGCTCATCGGGGTGGAGTTCCTGTACAGGCAGACGGGCAAAGTGCTTGAGGACGTCAGCTTGGACCCCGACATTCCGGACGAGGCTGCTGCCATCCAGTCGCTGGAGGAGGTGGACGAGGGTATCGAGGAAGACGTGGAGGACCCGACCGTCTTCCAGCCAGATATCCCCTCCACCAGCGCAGCAGCCCGGTCGGGTGATCCAGCTGACGAACCCAGGTCTGAGCCATCCGGCCCCGGCCGCCCCTCACCAACCGGACCCTCCCGAGGCCCCTGAGGCTCCTGCTCAGCAGTCCTCCTCAGACTCTGAGGTAAGTTCACTAACACATTGCTACTACTGATAATGATAACAATAATTATATGTATTCAAGACTCCACAGCAGCACTTCTATCCTCCTCCCTCCTTCCTTCTCTCCTCCTCCCTCCTTCCTTTTCTCCTCAGGAGGAGATGCAGGGTCCTGATGGCCAGCCAGGATACGAGTCGTCTCCCCTCCCAGACACCGCGAGAGGCAGCCGAAGGGGCGGTTCAAGACAGCGAAGGAGAAGAACACCTCCTGTCCTGGAAAGGAGAGTCTCCAACGGTAAGACTGGCTTCAAATATTCCTGTTTCCTGTACTAAATATTTGCTGCCTATTAACCCTCACTGTCCTCTCCGTGACTCAGCTGTCTTCTCGGGCTGAACTCGGGCCCTGCAACATGGCCCAGCACCAGCCGCCTGGTGGAGGCCATTTGCAGCCAGCTCTGCCGTCTCCACCACGCGGCCACGTGGTCCGGAGGGATCATGAGGACTCGGTGGTTCTTCATCCTAACGGACTACGTGGCCATTAGAGAGGCAGTGCTGGCCAGCCCGAGGCTGATGGCTCAGACTGAAATACAGCTCTTTGAGCTCAACCAGAGGACCCTGTCCCAGTGGTGAGTCTGACCTGCAGCTTGTTGGTGGTTTTGTAATCCGTACTGGGATTTCTCTTTCCGTAAAAACATCTGTTTGGGTTTGTCTTACAGGTTCACTCGGCGCCAGAAAGAGGGGGGGGGTCTCTGTGCTACAGCAGGGAACTGGCGTCGTCCCTGCTGTAGCTATGGCTGTCCAGCCTCTCCCGCTGGCGAAAGGGCTGTCCTTCATACAGGTGGGACAAGGACAGCCCTTCCATTACAACATCCCGGAGGTGCCGGGACCTCCTCCTCCTCCTCCTCATCTGACACTGCTCCCGGCTGGCCCTCGCATGGCTGCTGCCCCTCCTCCTCCTCCTCATCCTCATCCTACTCGTCTCCGGTTACTGCTCCCGGCTGGCCCTCACATGGCTGTTCCTCCTCCTCCTCCTCCTCCTCCTCCTCCTCCTCCTCCTCCTCCTCGGTTACTGCTCCCGGCTGGCCCTCACATGGCTGTTCCTGTTCCTCCTGTTCCTCCTGTTCCTCCTCCTCCTCCTCCTCCGACACTGCTCCCGGCTGCCCCTGCTGCTGCTGCTCCTCCTCCTCCTCATCTGACACTGCTCCCGGCTGCCCCTGCTGCTCAGCCTCCTCCTCTCCGTGTGCCCAGGACAACGGCATACAGGAAGAGGAAGGCGGCGGAGGCTGATGCTGCAAGGGGTGGGCCGTCGCCCTGGAGCAAACCCCGCCAGCAGAGGGGTCAGTACACCTGGGTGATTCTCACGAAACCACCTTTGGTCATGTCTGTGAGGAATTGACAGACAAAATTACAAAAATAATCAAAATAATCAATTCTATATCAAACTGCATTGTGTATTTTATGTGGTACTATTGACATTTTTGTAGTTGAGGGAGTAATTCATATTTTTTTCACAATTTTTCCATGTAGAAATTCATTACCGCAATGCGTCCAGAGTTTATTTTTTTACATTTAACCCCAAAATATCACAATAAATCTGCACAATTTAATACATACATAAATACAAAAAAGTATTGAAACGGTACATTCTTACTGGTAATATAATTATTTAGGGTCTAACATTTATTAATTAAAATATTTTTGGATTAATATGTGTGTCCGGAGCATGTGGCGTTCATTACAGATGCACTGCCTATTTGGCCTCATAAAAATTCCTGTTTGTTTAAATAAAGTTTTTTTTTACCCATGATGCATTGTATGGAAGAGAAGATGCAAGATGGCTACAAGGTAAGATATACTTTCAAGGTCAAGCTATAGATATGTTAGAGATTATATTTACTGACACCCCAGTGTACACTACTAACTGTCATTACCGTAATGGGGTATTATGTAATGGTTTTTTTAAGTTATTGATTCCAAAATCAATAGAAAAGTAGCTTTTATAGAGCCAGAATGATAGTGCAAATATTTCTTCTGTAGCATCATGGCTATGCTAACTATTATGCTAGCTAGTGTTATGGTCGTTCATTACCATGTCATATAGGAGGCTGTTACGGTAATGAACACAATTGTTGCGGTAATGAAAAAAATGTGTGTATCTATGTATGGTGAGCTTTAACTATAAAGAAATAATGTATATTTATTATTTTAATCTAATTTATTAATTAATACTGAATTCCTCTTGAAATTAAGGTCAGAAAAGGTGGAAAGGAAAAGGGCAGCTTCCAAGGTGAGGGTGGTGAAGCACAGAGAGAAAGTGTACAGCAACCCAGAGCTGCTGGAAGAGTACAGAAGGAAGGAAAGAGAGGTTAGAACAGGACATCTTCACATTGTGTGTGAGAGAGAGTGAGAAAGAGAGAGACTGAGAGAGAGACTCAGAAAGAGAGAGACTGAGCACATCATGCAGTATACTGTAATTCTATAATTGATTTTTGTATACCTACCATTTTACAGATATCAAAGGAGAAAGGCAAAGGGGCATTTGAAGCCTATTGCAGAATTAACAGCTAAACAGCAAAAAAAACAACGAACAAAGTGGAATGAGAATTCCATGAGATACAAAGAAAGAAAAAAACGCCTCAATGCAATTATGAATGACAGCCCGCCCTCAGATACATCTAGCATGGCAGATGACCTAAGACAACAAAATATCCTACAGCCCAGAGATCAAAATGTCAGTCAGGACACACCATCAACCTCCAGCCCAAAGACATCAACACCAAGACGGAAAATATCTGTAAACCCCAGGGATCAAAATATCGGTGAGGGCACACCATCAACCTCCAGCCCAAAGACATCAACACCAAGACGGAAAATATCTGTAAACCCCAGGGATCAAAATATCGGTGAGGGCACACCATCAACCTCCAGCCCAAAGACATCAACACCAAGACGGAAAACATCAGTGAAATTGAGGAAAAAACTTAACAAGACACAGAGGATGCTCAAGACAAAAGAAAAAGAACTTGACAAACTGCGGAAGAAGGTAAAAATACTTGAAGCAAATCGGGCTGCAAAAGGTTGCACCAGGGGGCTGCTTGGGACTCAAAACAAGACTCACAAAAAGAGAGTTGAGGTTGCAAATAACAAAAGGAATAAAATGAGAAAGCTTGTCCAAAACTTTTTGCACAGAGATGACATCACAACTGTGATCAATGGGAAAAGTGGTGAGATTAGAAGATGTGGCCAAATCTACAGGAAGCGGTCTCTCACTGACACAATGGAAAATCTCCACAAGCATTATCTAAGTGAGAATCCAAGCCTGACGATTTCCCGCTCCCAGTTTTGCAAGCACAGACCTTTTTGGATTGTGAGTCCTAAAGTCCAAGATAGAGAAACCTGTGCCTGCAAGATCCATGAAAATGTTACCAACAAGGTAAAAAAAACTGCATCAGCTTGGGGTTACGAGCTGCACGTCCCCATCTGAGTTGGTAACTTCAACAGTGTGTGATAGAAACAACATCGAATGCATGTACAAGAGATGCAGCACCTGCAAAGACAAGACATTCCTTGCAATGATCGACCCTGACACAAAAAACAACATTGTGTCATGGAATGAGTGGGTCACGAGAACAACACAATTCACAAAGAAACAATCTGATGGTACGTCAACTGTAGTTGATGCAAAAAACACGACTCTCGAGAAAAAAGTGGCCAGCACTGAAAAACTAGTGGAGCTAACCAATAATGACTTGCCACGATTCAGCATTCACCTGTACAATATTGCACACCAGTTTACACGGATAAAAGAGCTGAAAGATAGTTTGGCAGAAGATCAGGTTGTTGTACATTTTGACTATAGTGAAAATTACAACTGTAAATGGTCTAAAGAAATCAAGGACACACACTTTGGCAGATGTCACAAACAGGTGACCTTACACACTGGAGTTCTGTACTTCAGTGAGGGGCAGTCTGAAGCATTCACCACTGTTTCAAGTTGTCTGCGGCACGATGCAGTGGCTACATGGGCACACCTGGATCCAGTGTTGGAGCACATAAAAAACAGTCACCCTTCAGCAAAGAATATCCATCTTGTGTCTGATGGGCCAACGTCACAAAATCGGAATAAGGTGTCATTCTACTTGGCATCCACCGTGCCTTTTATGAAGGGATTCAAGTCCGTAACCTGGAATTATACAGAGGCATCACATGGAAAAGGGGCTCCGGATGGTGTTGGGGGAGCACTGAAGAATCTAGCTGATAGACTGGTGGCTTATGGAACCGACATACCTGATGCTGAGGCTTTGCTACACAACCTGTCCAAGCAGTCATCTGTGAAGCTCTTTAAGGTGACAGAAGAGAAGGTTGAAATATATCAGGAGTTGGTACCTCCATCTCTTAAAACAGTGCAGGGTACACTGAAAGTTCATCAGGTAAGGAATGATACAGTAAACACTCTGACATTCAGACACAATCTCTATCCATTTCACTCACTCGCTGACTATTTTAAATGTGTACTTTCACTTGTTTTTCTCACATTTTGTACAGCTTGTTTCAACGGAGCCAGGTAAGATCAAAGTGAGGGAGGTGTCTTGCTTCTGCAGGCCCGCCTGTGACTGCTACTCTCCCAAAGAGTTCATCCTCAAAGACGATGCAGCCAGTGAAGAAAAGGCTGAGGAATCCATTGAGGTTGGGCAATGGGTGCTGGTCGAGTATGATGGTGACCTGTATCCTGGCACTGTGATACAGGTATGAATGTGCTCCAGTTGAGTTAATGGGTAGTATTATATCTGATTGCCCTGTGTTTTTACGATTACTACTTTTGTTTGTGATTTTACTATTATTTGTTTATTTGTTTCACTTTCATGTCTAATTGCACTATCCTGTCACTGCAATAAATATTCATATGTTTTCTACTATAGATTGTGGAAGACCAGTTTGAGGTGGATACGATGAACTGTGCTGGGGAAAACCGATTCTTTTATCCCTCCATTGGTTTTCCTGGAGACAAAGTGTGGTACTTTAGAGACAACATAAAGGACATGATCCCTGAGCCAATGCCAGCAACATCATCTGCCAGGCATTTTAGTGTTGCTGCGGAAATTTGGGCCAAATGGAGGAGGGGAGAGAAAAGGAGATAGGAGGAGATGTGGAGAGGGGAGAGGAGATGGGTGGAGATTAGGGGAGAGAAGAGATGTGGGAAAAGAGAGACGTATGATGTTAATTGTTGGTAGTTGTTGATTACATGTTGAAGAGAGTGAGGAGAAAGCAAAGAAGATGGGAGGATATGGGGGAGAGGAAAGGAGATAGGAGGAGATGTTGGGAGGGGAAGAAGAAGAGAGATGGCAGAGGGGAGGGGATGTGGGATATGTATACATATATATATTGGTTGTTGAAATGTCATTAAATGATGCCATATTTTTATTTGGTCAAAAAAGGTTTTTAATAGACTTTGGTACTTGTCATTCTCTAAAGATATTATATTATTTAGTAGGTCTACATTTGAAGTTGTGTAAAATATTAGCCTGCATATAATTTGGTTGGAATTCCAAAACAAATGGCTGCCGATACATTTGAGTCCATGTAAGGTCATTACCATAACAAAAGCTTTTCATTACCGACATGCTCTTTCATTACCATAACACTTCCTTAATAAGTTAATATTTTGATAGGAATATGGAAAATCTTCAAATTTTTATATTGTACAGGAAATGTTTGGTATGTCTGTTCATATTTTTGAATTGTCTTTTTTCAATCAATTGTAAAATGTACGCCACAGTAAAAGTCAATGCGTGGAACATAGAATTGTGTTACGGTAATGAAGTTAATAACTAAAATGATTATATTATTATATATTTAACTGAATTATTACACTATGTGACTACTTGTGACTATTGACAGCAGCATACATTAAAAGATAAAATGCTAAACATTTACTCATATTTAGTTATCATCAATTGAAAATGTGTTACGGTAATGAATTTATTTGGTCAATGACTCATTAAAACTCTCTATAAATGTGTTTTAAAACATATACAGAACTTTTCTTTTACTACAACTAGTTCATTTAGAACCTGGTTGATACTAATGAGAAAAATATTTTCAAAATCTGCATCGAACTGCTTTGGCACCTATTACACCAAGTTCGTGAGAATCACCCACCTGCAGCAAGTGTGGCCAGGCCAAGAGGATCGACACTGGCCACACTCGCATTGCAGGTGTGTCTTACTGTGCAGCTGCTGGCGGGAAAACTGTGGAGGAATGGCGGGAGGAGAGGAAAAGACTGAAAAGGGACCCAGAGGGGGGGGAATGATGATCTTTCATCTTTATTTATTTTAAAATAAAACTCTGAAATGAACTTTGTGTGGAAACTTTATTTATTTCTTTATTATTTCATTACAGCACTTTACAGATACTAAACCGTACTCTTTGTAGTTTATCATCATCATTGATCAAAACCCCCTGTTTTAGACTCATGTGTGTCAGGCAGTGCTGGCTGAGAGGGGAGCTCTTCCTCATCTCTGCCACAGCTGGGGATCGAACCGCGGACCTTCCGCTCCGCGGAGCAGGGCCCACTTTCCTCTTCTTGCACCCCTGCTTTCACAGAGAACAATGGGCAGTATCCTTCTCCAAGGGCAAAACACTTGGTGAGAATGTAAACCATTGTTGTTGGCCAATTGTGTGTGCATATTTGTAAATATATATGTATACATCTATATAATTTATATTAAGTTATTGGTTTGTTTTGTGTGTCCAATATGTGGACATACGTGTCGTGGCCAATCAACACCTTTTTTGTCATTTACCGACCTAGAACACTACATTGTATATGTTGCTTGGAGCCCGCATGACAAGGGGCCTGAGTAACTTTCAATGTATGCTGCTACTAGTGTTGTTTTCCATTTGCATCCTCCATATTCATGTTGTTGTAAATAGTTTCATAAGTTGTGTGTCAAAGTTAAGCAACTGTTCACTGCAAAACGAGTAAGCATATGGAAAACTGTTCAATATAATAGAGTCTGCTTGAACGGGGCCTGATTTCATATTGATTGGTTAAAAATATGCTTATTCATGAAAACCTTTAAAAAAAAAGTTCATGTTTTTGTAAATAGTTCCATCAGTTACACACATGTGCAGACTCTGTTGTGTTTGTTGTCTCATTTTGACTTTTTGTTTGTCCCATTTTGACTTTTTGTTTGTCCATGTCCTGTGTCCATGCTTTTTATTTTATTTTGCATTTTTGTCTCGTCTTATATGTTCCCATTCCTGACCTGCACCTTGTCGTGGTGAGTGGGCTTTAAACTAAGACGGGTCATACTGAATAGTTTGTGCACACATTTTAACATGTGATCTTTCTTTCAAGTAGGACGCCTGAGGGAAGTTGCAACGCCTCGGCCAATGGGATGTCTTCTCCACGTGAAAGACATTGAAGGAATAACTTATAACTTGAGGCAATTTTCCAAAAGTTATGACTTTTATTGGCTTAGGCAGTAATGGATTACATCTAACACGAATCAAGATCGTATAGAAAAAAGGAAAGTGTAATCCTTAGTTACATGTAATCGGATTAGTTTGACTTTTTTTAATAATAGGGAAACGAAGGATTACAATGTTATTCAAAACGAAAGCCAACCTGCCACAGAAATGAGAACATGGGGCACTGGCTGAATAAGAGGCTTGGATCCTACTGCCGGGGACCAACTGTAAGATTGAGTGCTCGGGCCATCCTTGTTCACCACCGAGGCAGGCCAACTCTCACCTTAGGCCCCAAGGAAAATGTTCTTACGTTGAGTGATAGCTATCATAGTAGTGTTTTTACTACCACTCCCATATAACAATTCCAATACACATCTTCAGTAGTAAACCCAGGAGTCTTTGATTGTTTCAGCTTATTATAACTAAACAACCTCACCCCAGGATCGCCCCGCAAGGTGATCAAATCCAAGCAGTGTGTATTATAGGAACATGTAGCTGTGCGTGTGAGGATGAGCATTCAGGAGGATATGCAGCTATACACGTGTACACGTGAGCAAGAGAGATGCATTCGCTGCGCTGCATCAGGACAGAGTGAGCCAGAAAGGGCTTCCACACGCTGTTTATATAGAGGTGGAGGAGGGGCTTATTTCCCATGTAACTTTCGTGAAACCTCCGTATGTCACGGTGAGCAGGTGAGTATCCATAGGTGTTTTCTTAATCCTGTTTTTTACCTTTGTAACCCCAATAAAATGTTCATTCCAAATTGTTATGTTGTCTCCTTATTTATTTACAATTCACGTGTTCTCTTAAAGGTGGGGTAGGTAAGTTTCAGAAACCGGCTCGAGATACAGTTTGTTATATTCCATGGAATGCTCTGAACATCCAGATAGCAATGAGTATCTAAGTGATTTGACAAAAAATCCATTAAAAAAATTAATCTGTAGAAGCCGTAATACTGTAAAAAGTACAACCAGTCCGTTTAGCCGGGCCTCCCTGTCTGTCAGCCTTCCATCGGGGCACAAACTTATCTCGTGCCCTCATTGGTCATGTGCGCGTTTGTGTGTGTTGGAGGAGGGGCTCTATAAGGAAGTGGCAGATTTTCTCCGGTTGTGTATTTTCAAATTCTAGCGATCTCGAGCCGGTTTCTCAAACGTACCTACCCCACCTTTAATTAATTTAAAGTGGGCCGCTATTTTAGTTTTAAGGCATGAGGAGGAGTAAGCACGTGGGCGTCCATTTTAGGTTACAACCTGGAAAGGGTTTACGTTAGGATTAGAATTATAGTGAGGGAGAGAGTATCAGGCAGTGAATTATAAGGGGCCGCCAGAGAGAGCGAACCTGCCACAGAAATGAGAACATGGGGCACTCGCTGAGTCAGGGAGGAAAGGGTTTGAATCCTGCTGCCAAGACGGCTACAGGACTGAATGCACTGGCCATGCTTGCTCTCCGCCGAGGCAGATCCAACTCCCACCTTAGACCCCAAGAAAAATTAAATGACGTTGAGTGATAGCTATCATAGCTATCACTCACATATAACAATTCTAAAACACATCTTCAGTAGTAAACCCAGGAGTCATTGATTGTTTCGGCTTATTATAACGAAACAATCTCACCCCAGGATCGCCCTGCAAGGTGATCAAATCCAAGCAGTGTGTATTATAGGAACATGTAGCTGTGCGTGTGAGGATCAGCATTCAGGAGGATATGCAGCTACACGCGTGTACACGTGAGCAAGAGAGATGCATTGGCTGCGCGGCATCAGGACGGAGTGAGCCAGAAAGGGCTTCCACACCCTGTTTATATAGAGGTGGAGGAGGGGTTTATTTCCCATGTAACCTTCGTGAAACCTCCGTATGTCACGGTGAGCAGGTGAGTATCCATAGGTGTTTTCTGAATCCTGTTTTTTACCTTTGTGACCCCAATCAAATGTTCATTCCAAATTGTTATGTTGTCTCCTTATTTATTTACACAGGGTATATGCAGGACTCCTGAAGTCAAATGTAATACCTTTTTTAAGACCCTTTCCATGCATTTGAAGACCTCATTGCAACTTTGAGTTCCAACCGGTTACCTTGGCGACACACTTTACCTCACATTGACTATATTGATTGTAAGATAGCACAACTAAACAGAGTGCCGACAGACTGCTGAAGCCTCCTCTCCACATGACCTTCAACCTCTCTGTGAAGGTCAGGTTTAATGCAGCATGCTGCTTTGTTGCTTCTGTGCTCTTTCATTCCAGTAGAACTCCTCAAAAATTAGTAGAAACTGCAGCACGTCTTTTTCTCCGGTCGGGTCGTGGAAGACCGGAAGCTGTGTGGTTCATAAAAACATGTTCTTACTCAATATCAAGCAATTATTGCTTTTATTTTAAAGAGCCTGTGACACGGTTTTCCCCCATCATCCAAACCCATACATTTGAGTACATATTGTCCCCTTGAAAACCGTTACTGAACTGATTTGGGATATTTGTACTTTGATAACCATTAATCTGCCTTCAATGTTGACAATTTTCTGGATCTTCTCGCGGATTCTTCAAGTCCCGCCAAATGATGGGTGACGTCATTGCGGGCACAGCGCTCCAGCTGCACCGTCCAGGATCCCAGCATCTGCATGTAAACCTTTATATATATACAGTCAGATGCAGACGCACGATGGTGCACACAGCAGCAAGCTCAGACAACGATGACCGGTTAATGTTGAACGTGTCTGAGAGCTCATATGAGGCTGAAGGATCGGTTTATGTTGTATCTGTTGTTAGAAGTTTAGGAATGAGGTGCGTCAATATGGGCGATCATATGGTCATGGAGCCAGTGGTGGAATGGGACTACAAATCATCCCGGGACTCTCGACCGGCCCACTTCGGTACCGCTAGTAAATTGTCAACGGGGGGAGTGGGGATGTCAGGGGCGGCAGGTGCTGTATATAGTAAATTTAAATATGTAAATATGTGTGTCACTGCATCCTGGTAAAATACAAATATAATGTATAATGTCTGTGTCTTTGACATTAGCGCTGCTAGCCACCTGTGCCCTGTACTACGAAGCCAGTTCAACAGACCCTGGATATGTTTGAGTAACAAACAAACGAACAACAACAAACTAACAAACGAGATCTCGCTGAGCGGTCCGACGACGCTGGTGATCAACTCGGTAAATCAAGCCAGGGTTTCTCTCTCCAGCTGAGAGCGCGTTCACGTCTAAAACACGGGTGGATCTGACTTTAATTACATTTGTCTCGAGTGTTTCGTCAACATAATGTGTTAAATAATACTTCTGCATCCAGTCTGTGACACTGTGAGTGTTGCACGGCCAGATGAGGCTGGAGAAGCTGACTCAGATAAGGAAATATATGATATATTATGATATTATATGATCGATGATCTGAGTGATGATGTGATATGAATGATAAGTGCGACACGTCGGCGTCTTCTCTGCATACGGCAGTTTAAACTGTATTTCCTTTATTCTGTAATATGACTTGAGAGATTTAAACTCCGCACACTGAGTTGATCTATTTTCTATAGACGCCGGAGGCGGGCAGCGCCAGGTAAAAGAAGTTATTTAGCCTTCTCAAACCTGAGCCTCACGCGCGCCATGGGGGATGTGCTGGTGACTTATCCGACCGGCCCACTTCGGTACCGGCCCATCGGGATTCGTCCCGATGGCCAGTCCGCCACCGCACACAGCCCACGTAAACTGTCAACGGGGGGAGCCTCGCTGCGGGGAAACGGTGGACCTAGTGTCCCGATCGGAGTGGGAATAATAATAATAATAATCCGTGCATTTTATCCATTAATTTCCCCAACATTGTGGTAAAAAAAACACACGTTTAATCCATGTTGTTGGTGTATTACAACTACAAAAAGCATTGGTTTGTTTTCTCATCAGGAAATGCAGACCGGCTCAAACAAACGATCATTTAATGTATCATATGTTCGCCGAATTGACATGAAAGCACTAATAAATGTAGTTTCATCCACTTGAGTTTACAACCACAAAAATAATCGATTTGTTTTTATATCACATCCGACGGGAGGAAATTCAGCAGCTCTCACTCCCGATTTTTAATCCTAATGTAATCATCATCTTCACCACGATCATGTATGTTTATGTCACTGAATTGACATGAAAGCACTGACAAATATGAATATACTGTAACTTCATTAAAACGTTATTAACGTGCCTAATCTCAGTAATTCACCATTTCTACGCATGACACAACACACTTTGTCCGTGTTTGGCTCTCGAAGCGTTCCCGCATTGACGTCACTTCCGGCTTCCCCCAAAACTTCAAAATGAGTCGAAGGAATTTCCCCGCGATGTTCGAAATTATTGATATTTAACGGAACGGTATCGCTTTTTATTTTTTAAACTGACGGTTCGAGATTACTAGTAGACCAATATTTCATTGCACAACAGTTGTTGGGATGGTGTCACAGGCTCTTTAAATTGTATAATTTCGGACTTTTGTTGCCGTCTGTGAGGAAAATAAATGGGGCTCAGAGCCTCAGGATATTGAAATCTGTATTTTTAAATATTTTTTTCCTTCTAATTTGTTATTCTTTTCAAAATAACACACTGTTATTTACTCACCAATAACACACAATTATCCTTGATTTTATTTATTGGTTTAATTCCATAACCTCGGGCTTTTTTGGTGTCCATCAGGAACTGAATTTCAAAATAAATATAACCGGAAACAGACGTAGGCCTATAAGGGACATTTCGAGCATCATTGTGATCATTTCTGATCATTGCGATCATTTCTGAGTTTAGGATGGCCGAAGACACTACACTACCCATAATCCCCAGCTATTGTTTAGGACTACAGTCCCGTAAGGTTACGCAGAGCGTCAAATAGCTGTGTGAAATGGAACGAAACCACGCCAGACAATCCAAAACTGGAATCGAACACCCCCCCAGAACTACACATGCTGGCTATTGTGTTTCGCAACATTTTCTATGGGACGTCTCTACTGAACGTTTTCGTTTTTACCACAGTTAGAAGTTGCCATTATTAAACACATTGGTGTTATCAAATGTAAAACATATAATTAATAAATGGGTGAAAATCGCTTTTGTCCATAATGCGCAGCATTAATATATACCCACATGACAGCTCATTTTGCTACTTTGTAATTCTACTCCACGACAATTCAGAGGTTAACCTGGTATTTGTACTCCACTGCATTTATTTGAGTTACTTTGCAGATTCTGATTAATGGTGTGAAATATAAACAACCCTTAAATCAGACTTTAGTTACACCTGAGTCAAATTCAGGGCAGGTGATTGTCAAGTGCCAACAATCAGGAGAGATATTTGATAGTTGGTGCTTGAGAAGACAAAACATGTATCTGCAATTTACATGGATGGAAACAAGTAATAAAGTATATTCTTTTAAATGTTGAGAAAACCAAGGTAATGCTCTTTTCAAAAGCAAAAAAGACACCAGAGCCTGTTTTAGATATTGTAACTACGCAAGGAACAAAACTTGAAGTTGTTGCCTGTTACAAATACCTTGGTATCTGGCTTGATGATCGTCTCTCTTTTAAACTTCATGTCAATAACCTGCTAAAAAAACGGAGGGTTAGGCTAGGGTTCTTTTTCAGAAACAAGTCTTGTTTCTCGCTTGAGGCCAGGAAAAGGCTAGTCACTGTGACCTTTGACCTGTGCTGGACTATGGGGATCTGATGTATATGAATGCACCTGCCTATTGCCTAGTCAAGTCAGATGCTGCGTATCACAGCGCACTGAGATCTGTGACAAACTGTAAAGCATTAACCCTTCACTGTACCCTGTATGCAAGGGCTGGTTTGCTTTCACTAACTGCACGGAGGCTCAGTCACTGGTACATTTTTATATTCAAAGCCATGCTAGGGAAACTTCCATCTTATATCTGCTCCCTGATCTCACGGAGAATTGTAAGTGGCTACTGCCTGAGATCGAATGCTGTGGTTTTATTAAATGTGCCAACTGCTAGGACTGTCTTAGGGAAGACAGCTGTTAGATGCAGCTCCTCTGTCTTGGAACAGTCTGCAAATTAAATGGAAACTGAGCAATCTGGTGCCACTAAATGTTTTTAAAGCTCGGTTGGATGCTACTCAATCGGAAGCTGTTGGTACCTGTTTATGTGGATAATTATGTAAATTATGCTGTATGATGTCCTTTTGTTGTTCTGTTTATGTTTTTATGTTTCATGTGGAACTACTTGAACAGGTCTCCCTTGGAAAAGAGATCAATGATCTCAATGGGATTTTATCTGTATAAATAAAGGTTTGAAATTAAATGAATTCATTACTCGTTATTCTCTACTAATAGTTAATTAAAGACTGTATATTATGGCTATTTTGCACATCCCTTTCAAGATTTTAAAGGTTTATTGACATATCATACACAACTACGGTGTGGTTATGCAATGAATGAAAAACTTGGGTCACAGGTTCCTCAACAGTGCATTACAAGACATCTATCAATATGTGTGTACCTCCACCATTAAACTGTCATATTGTTATTCTATCTACATACATAAGAGTATAATTAATGTGTATAATATCAGTTAAAATAAGTGCTTCAACATAGTTAACATTGCAGGAAAGCAATATATTAGATGTTAATTACTTTGTCAGGCTTAATATTTAATATTTAATGTTTAAATAAAGGTTAATCCGTTTTTCTGTTTTGCACCTCCTCCTATTAATATCTTTGAACACCCTGCACTAAACTGTTTTATTGGAGAGATCACTTATAGTATCTTCTTGATTTGTATATTTCTATATTTATACTTTCCCCCTATGAAAGTATGTACTCTTAATATATTTTTAATCAAATATAACATATAAAAACAATAATTCAATAACGTGCTTTCACCACTTGGAGGTGCACACAAGGTGCACACAAGGTGCACACAGCCATAATAACTTTGTATTATTAGTGTGTATGTACAACATCTGAAGGTGTATAGTTTTATGCATGCTTTCACATCATTTTACAGCATATTGCTATACTATTTCAGACTCAGTATTTACATTTTCATTTCATTTCAAACCTTTATTTATACAGATAAAATCCCATTGAGATCATTGATCTCTTTTCCAAGGGAGACCTGTTCATACATTCTTACATTCAAAGAAAATCAGTCATATCTTTGAAAACTACAGTCCTTTTCTATCAGCTGTGCACCGTTATGGTGTAAATATAACCTATCTATGATACGGAGAGTCACTGCTTATCTTCCACCGGACTTCACTCCTTTAATTTCCCAGGGAAGGTTTCACACAAACTATTCTTTCTCAAACAATCAAACATTGTACACAGATATATTAGTATCAAACATTGTACACAGATATATTAGTATTTGAGATTATATTGGCCCCAAAAAGAACCTTGAAAAGGACATGTGTGTGTGTTTGGTAAGAGGAAGTGTGTGTGTGTGTGTGTGTGTGTGTGTGTGTGTGTGTGTGTGTGTGTGTTGATATATTGTGTGTGTCAGGGTGTCTGGGAAAGTGTATGTGTGTGTGTGTTGATATCTTGGTCAGGGAGTATAGTGTGTGTGTGTGTGTGTGTGTGTGTGTGTGTGTGTGTGTGTGTGTGTGTGTGTGTGTGTGTGTGTGTGTGTGTTAGTATCTTGGTCAGGGAGTGTATGGGTGTGTGTGTCAGGGTGTCTGGGAAAGTGTATGTAAGAAGGTTTATATATATAGGATTACTTTAAAACAGTCCCAAATAATACATGTTCACTTCAATACAGTTCAAGATCATACCTGTTTACTTGAATACAGTTTAGAACAATATCTGTTTGCTTTAACGCGCATTCGATTCATTAACGTGTCCGTTCACACTGTACCGCTGGAAATGCTGTAGGACATATGCCAGGCCTGTAAGTGGCGCTGCTGCCGCCACAAAATACACCAAAAGCAGCGAAGAAGACCCCGGAACATGGTTGTCATGGTCGCCCTTCTGTTTATTTTCCACGGTGGACGGCGTGTTCTCCTGCTGTATATCTCTCAGGTAGTCCCCCCCCCCACAGAGCGGAGCAAGGCAACGAAACTTAAAATAAAATAAGAAGCAGCATTTTATGGCCACCTTGAGGGTGTTTCCCGACATGTTGTTTCAGTAAATTAAAGGGTGTTTCATGTTGTCGTTGCTGTGGACCTTCTTAATACCTTGGAAAATGCCGTTTAATACTTTTTAATACCCTTAATTTTTGCTAAATTGATTTATCAACTTTTAATACTTTTTAAGACCCCGCGGACACCCTGTTACAATTCACGTGTTCTCTTAATTAATTTAAAGTGGGCCGCTATTTTAGTTTTAAGGCATGAGGAGTAAGCACGTGGGCGTCCATTTTAGGTTACAAC
>CM070480.1:50676038-50734642 GCA_036324585.1 Champsocephalus esox | reverse complement strand
ATTTATTTTTTCAAAATAAACCAGTATGCAATTTTATGCTAATGCTAGGTTAACAGTTAAGGCTAGGAACACATGCGTACGTCATAACAATGTTAAAACTAACAAAAATAGATCTAAAAAACTAATGCGAATTATAGTTTAATGCTAACGTAAAGCTAGTGCTAAAAACATAACAAAAGGATGACATCTTTGAAAATAACAAAAATATCTCTAAAAACCAATGCTAATTTCGAAGCTAAATGCTAGCTAACATTATGCTAAATGCTAACACAGTGACATCATCACATAGTTATAAGTGCAATACCTCCTTTCAGCCACAGAGCCTAGGTGCAAACAATTAAAAACGTTGAGTACCTCTAATTGGCCATAACACACTTTTTCATTTTATCAATGCACTCCCTGATATTTGGGAACTACCAAGGCTCAGGGTTTGAGATTTTTTAAAAAAGGAATTTTAAAAAATATATCTCTAAAAACAAATGGCTAATTTGAAGCTAAATGCTAAGCTAACATTATGCTAAATGCTAACAAGTGACTTCATCACTTAGTATAAGATGCAATACCTCCTTTCAGCCACAGAGCCCTAGGTACAAAAAAGTATAAACGTTGTAGTACACTCTGATTGGCCATAACACAACTTTTTCATTTTATATCAATGCACTCTCTGATTTTGGGAATTACCCAGAAGGCTCAGGGTTTGAGATTTTTTAAAAAAAAGGAATTTTTAAAAAAATATATCTCTAAAAAACCAAATGCTAATTTTGAAGCTAAATTGCTAAGCTAACATTATGCTAAATGCTAACAAGTGACTTCATCACTTTAGTTATAAGATGCAATACCTCCTTTCAGCCACAGAGCCCTAGTACAAAAAAGTATAAACGTTGTAGTACCTCTGATTGGCCATAACACACATTTCATTTTAATCAATGAACTCCTGATTTTTGGGAATTACCCAGAAGGCTCGGGGTTTAAGTATTCGACTTTGAAAAGGGATTTAAACATATAAACAAGTACAAATGTACATATTTTTTGTTAGATAACCTCTTATTAATATCAGAGAACAAGATGGTATCATAAAATAGCACCTTTCAAATTAAATAAAAATTCCTATGGAACACATGACTCAAAACAGTAGTTAAAAGCCTTAGTATACTGACGTTTTCAACACAAACGGCAAGACTTTCTCGGAGCTTTGCGGTGTATGACGCTCCGAAATAGTCTATTTAGTACGACAAAGCTTGGGTTCCCTCAGTTGGGTCTCGGTCTGTCGGCTGACACGGGGTTTGGGTTTTTCCAAATAAGCAGTGCCCCATCACTGCTGACGTTGGTCAGACCTTGTCCCCCCAGCCTGATGGGACCCTGCCTTTCTGGTGCGGTTTGTTAACCCGTCCCTCAGTTGGGTCTTGGTCTGTCGGGCTGATACGGGTTTTGGGTCGTTTCGGTTAGGCAGTGCCCCTTCACTGCTGACATTGATTGGACCCGATCCCCCCAGGCCTGATGGGACCCTACTTTCTGGTGCGGTTTGCTTCTCAGTCTGACTTTGGTCTACCATGGCTGAGAGAGGGGAGGCGGAGTTCTTTTTGACTAAGCAGTGCCCCATCACTGCTGATGTTGATCGGACCTGTTTCCCCCGGCTTTGGTGATTCGATCTGGACTGGTATGACACGTTCTCGGAGCTGGAATACCCTTTCTTCTTGGGGGGGGATCACCTGCTCTTCGGAACCAACTGATTTAAAACTGGGGAAACCAGAAATGGTGCAAACAATTGGTTTTTAAGTGAGTTGGTTGGTAAGTTAATTTATAATTACACCATAACTGACTTTACAAAGTAATACACTTTTTATTAATAAGGTTTAATAATAGTACAATTTATATACTTTCCTATTGGTTCATTCCATACTTCTAAAGTAAGAACAACTTACGAAATCTCGGATTTCGTGCGGGTCGGTTAACCCAGTCTTTCTCTACGTCAAAGCTCACTGACCTGACCCAAACCAGTCCTTTTCCCCGAGTTGGAGCATTTAGAAAACAACACAAAGCCGGGACCTTGATCAACCTGGCGGGGCCACCCTAGAGTGAGAGCGTCTGGTGATATGGCCGAAACACTCGATGATCTCTGGGTCCACTACTGATGATGTGTTCCAAACAAAACTCACAAAGGACTATTTTTGTTCCCCAAACTCTTCTAGTTTGGAATACAAAAAAACAACTGACTATTTTTCACTAGGGCTATTTGGCCATTTGCTCCCCGCTCGTTATCCTTCTACTCTTATGCAAATAAAATTAGGCGAGAATAATACTCCACAATTTTTCAGCAATAAAGTGAGCACCTAATCTTTATCTTACCCCTAAACTTAACCACTCAGACTTAATGCCTAAACTTAAGTTGGTGTCAATCAAACAGTAGACCATCTTATCTTTAATTTAAGCTCTAAACCTAACCACTCTGGCTGCTTGTCTAATTCTAATATACATCTTTATAAAAAGCGTACTTCTTCTGTCTTGAGGCAGATGTCTTACCGATCATTGTGGCTAATTTAACCACTTACTACGAACAATACATCTACACAAATGGCTATCTGACTCTTAATTATAACCACTAAAATTAACTTATGGTACACTCTTAACTAAATATCCAATAATAGACCTTCTTCAGTCTAACTGCGGACTATTTTGTTCCACAAGAATACCATTTTAACCTTAATCTGACCTTTAAACCTTGAACACAATGGCTTCTGGCCTAAATCTGAACCACATTATCTCCCCACTTTTTCACTCTGACCTTTCTTTCCTAACCCCTTTTCCGGAACGAACCCCTCGGGGTGGCGAATGGAAACTGGCCATAAACAGATACAGCCATTGCGGCAAGGGGAGGTGTCCGCCGTGACCACAGCTAGCCTCCCTGTCTCTGTCCTTCAAACTTAAATTACCCTGTCTACTTCACCTTTACACACTTATGATTCAGTCATGACGCGAAGCTAGAGCATGCGCCGACAATGCCTCTAGTGCGTGTGCCTTTCCTTGGATCTCTGTATAACCATGAAGTCGTTGGGCGACATGGGGAGATCTGGTGGCCATTAAACAAACCTAACCCAGCCGGAGCCTGGAGAAACGGGGACGTGTTTCGAAACTTTGCATGATTGGCTGAGTCGCTCGTTTTCTTTCCCACCATCCATTAGATGGATTTTCTTATGCTATCAAAGAGTCCATATCAGAACATTCCTTAGCTGTTGAATAACGTCGTACAAAGCTAGTGTGTTACAATTCCACACAGGTCACCCAGCTGACGTTTCAGAGAATGGAAATGAATGATTACTGATGGAATAAATACTTCAAAATCCACTACTTTAGTGTCCAAGTCTAATTTTAACTAATCTAGGATCCAATACCTTAAAATCCCACTTTATGAGTCTCGGGCCGTGGTCAATTGGATTGTCGCGAAGAGTTCGTCTCTGTTGTCCGAGAGTATCAAGCAGAACATCCCCACACAATGACATGGTCGTTGAGGAGTTAGGGTGTGATCATTAGGGTGACCCAGCTCAAATTATGGTATGATGGGAATGTTTCTGACAAATTAAAACATAATAACAGTATAGGATTTTATTCTGATGCTATCAAAGAGTCCATATGAGAACATTCCTTAGCTGTTGAATAACGTCGTATAAAGCTAGTGTGTTACAATTCCACACAGGTCACCCAGCTGACGTTTCAGAGAATGGAAATGAATGATTACTGATAGAATAAATACTTCAAAATCCACTACTTTAGTGTCCAAGTCTAATTTTAACTAATCTAGGAATCAATACCTTAAAATCCCACCTTATGAGTCTCGGGCCGTGGTCAATTGGATTGTCGCGAAGAGTTCGTCTCTGTTGTCCGAGAGTATCAAGCAGAACATCCCCACACAATGACATGGTCATTGAGGAGTTAGGGTGTAACCAATAGAGTGACCCAGCTCAAATTATGGTAGGATGGGAATGTTTCTGACAACATAAAACATAATAACAGTATAGGATTTTATCTTAGAATACACCTTAATTTTAATATATTTATTTACGAATGAGTGTACCATTTTATCTATCCTATCACTGTACATGATTTACTATTTTAAACTTTAGTCGGACCACGAAACTTTGTGGTGAGACTAACGAGTGGAAGAGGTCAACTGACCGATTCCACTGAGTGAAGGCATTTAAATGTCTGCTTACATTCACTCCAGATGGAGGGCCTGTGATGGCATTTAGTGCATTAAATCACCAGTCATGGCCAATATCTCTCTAATTAATCTTATTTTGAGCTTACTTTCATTCTAAATTAATCATCCCGACAATCGGTTTTAATATTAGAGTTTACCACTAAAATAGTTTAAAACTTACTATATTTTAAACTGTCCACCTCTACCTCTTTATCTTTTACCCGAACCTTTCCCCTCTCGGACCCTCAGGGGTGCCGCCAGAGGGTAACAGGTTTGAGAGTGACGCCTATCCCGGCTCGGGGAGCAGAGAATTATTCACTGACCTTCTCCCTATCTCTCGACATTTCCAAATAATATCCCAGCAGGGATATGTGTCCCAACAGGGGCACACTTCTCTATCCCTCTCTTTCTCTCTCTCTCTCTCTCTCTCTTTTTTTCTCTCTCTCTTTCTCTCCCTATACCTCTCTCTCTATCCTCACCTTTCTCCCTCTCTCTCTCTCTCTCTCTCTCTCTCTTTCTATCCCTATCCTCACCCTATTTCTAAATTAGCGCTATTAAATAAATATTATATAAATAAATACATTTAGATTGAAATGAGGTAAAATAATTTATTTTTTCAAAATAAACCAGATGCAAATTTTATGCTAATGCTAGGTTAACAGTTAAGGCTAGGAACACATGCGACGTCATAACAATGTTAAAACTAACAAAAATAGATCTAAAAAACTAATGCTAATTATTTAGTTAAATGCTAAGCTAAAAGCTAGTGCTAAAAACATAAACAAAAGGATGACATCTTTGAAAATAACAAAAATATCTCTAAAAACCAAATGCTAATTTCGAAGCTAAATGCTAAGCTAACATTATGCTAAATGCTAACAAGTGACATCATCACTTAGTTATAAGGTGCAATTACCTCCTTCAGCCACAGAGCCCTAGGTGCAAACAATTATAAACGTTGTAGTACCTCTAATTGGCCATAACACACTTTTTCATTTTAATCAATGCACTCCCTGATTTTGGGAATTACCCAGAAGGCTCAGGGTTTGAGATTTTTTAAAAAAAGGAATTTTAAAAAATATATCTCTAAAAAACCAAATGCTAATTTTGAAGCTAAATGCTAAGCTAACATTATGCTAAATGCTAACAAGTGACTTCATCACTTAGTTATAAGATGCAATACCTCCTTTCAGCCACAGAGCCTAGGTACAAAAAAGTATAAACGTTGTAGTACCTCTGATTGGCCATAACACACTTTTTCATTTTAATCAATGCACTCCCTGATTTTTGGGAATTACCCAGAAGGCTCAGGGTTTGAGATTTTTTAAAAAAAGGAATTTTTAAAAAAAATATATCTCTAAAAAACCAAATGCTAATTTTGAAGCTAAATGCTAAGCTAACATTATGCTAAATGCTAACAAGTGACTTCATCACTTAGTTATAAGATGCAATACCTCCTTTCAGCCACAGAGCCCTAGGTACAAAAAAGTATAAACGTTGTAGTACCTCTGATTGGCCATAACACACATTTTCATTTATTCAATGAACTCCCTGATTTTTGGGAATTACCCAGAAGGCTCGGGGTTTAAGTATTCGACTTTGAAAAGGGATTTAAACATAATAAACAAGTACAAATGTACATATTTTTTTATAGATAACCTCTTTATTAATATCAGAGAACAAGATGGTATCATAAAATAGCACCTTTTCAAATTAAATAAAAATTCCTATGGAACCATGACTCAAAACAGTAGTTAAAAGCCTTAGTATACTGACGTTTTCAACACAAACGGCAAGACTTTCTCGGAAGCTTTGCGGTGTATGACGCTCCGAAATAGTCTATTTTAGTACGACAAAGCTTGGGTTCCCTCAGTTGGGTCTCGGTCTGTCGGGCTGACACGGGGTTTGGGGTTTTTCCAAATAAGCAGTGCCCCATCACTGCTGACGTTGGTCAGACCTTGTCCCCCCAGGCCTGATGGGACCCTGCCTTTCTGGTGCGGTTTGTTAACCCGTCCCTCAGTTGGGTCTTGGTCTGTCGGGCTGATACGGGGTTTTGGGTCGTTTCGGTTAGGCAGTGCCCCTTCACTGCTGACATTGATTGGACCCGATCCCCCCAGGCCTGATGGGACCCTACCTTTCTGGTGCGGTTTGCTTCTCAGTCTGACTTTGGTCTACCATGGCTGAGAGAGGGGAGGCGGAGTTCTTTTTGACTAAGCAGTGCCCCATCACTGCTGATGTTGATCGGACCTGTTTCCCCCGGCTTTGGGTGATTCGATCTGGACTGGTAATGACACGTTCTCGGAGCTGGAATACCCTTTCTTCTTGGGGGGGATCACCTGCTCTTCGGAACCAACTGATTTAAAACTGGGGAAACCAGAAATGGTGCAAACAATTGGTTTTAAGTGAGTTGGTTGGTAAGTTAATTTATAATTACACCATAACTGACTTTACAAAGTAATACACTTTTTATTAATAAGGTTTAATAATAGTACAATTTATATACTTTCCTATTGGTTCATTCCATACTTCTAAAGTAAGAACAACTTACGAAATCTCGGATTTCGTGCGGGTCGGTTAACCCAGTCTTTCTCTACGTCAAAGCTCACTGACCTGACCCAACCAGTCCTTTTCCCCGAGTTGGGAGCATTTAGAAAACAACACAAAGCCGGGACCTTGATCAACCTGGCGGGGCCACCCTAGAGTGAGAGCGTCTGGTGATAATGGCCGAAACACTCGATGATCTCTGGGTCCACTACTGATGATGTGTTCCAAACAAAACTCACAAAGGACTATTTTTGTTCCCCAAACTCTTCTAGTTTGGAATACAAAAAAACAACTGACTATTTTTCACTAGGGCTATTTGGCCATTTGCTCCCCGCTCGTTATCCTTCTACTCTTATGCAAAATAAAATTAGGCGAGAATAATACTCCACAATTTTTCAGCAATAAAGTGAGCACCTAATCTTTATCTTACCCCTAAACTTAACCACTCAGACTTAATGCCTAAACTTAAGTTGGTGTCAATCAAACAGTAGACCATCTTATCTTTAATTTAAGCTCTAAACCTAACCACTCTGGCTGCTTGTCTAATTCTAATATACATCTTTATAAAAAGCGTACTTCTTCTGTCTTGAGGCAGATGTCTTACCGATCATTGTGGCTAATTTAACCACTTACTACGAACAATACATCTACACAAATGGCTATCTGACTCTTAATTATAACCACTAAAATTAACTTATGGTACACTCTTAACTAAATATCCAATAATAGACCTTCTTCAGTCTAACTGCGGACTATTTTGTTCCACAAGAATACCATTTTACCCTTAATCTGACCTTTAACCTTGAACACAATGGCTTCTGGCCTAAATCTGAACCACATTATCTCCCCACTTTTTCACTCTGACCTTTCTTTCCTAACCCCTTTTCCGGAACGAACCCCTCGGGTGGCGAATGGAAACTGGCCATAAACAGATACAGCCATTGCGGCAAGGGGAGGTGTCCGCCGTGACCACAGCTAGCCTCCCTGTCTCTGTCCTTCAAACTTAAATTACCCTGTCTACTTCACCTTTACACACTTATGATTCAGTCATGACGCGAAGCTAGAGCATGCGCCGACAATGCCTCTAGTGCGTGTGCCTTTCCTTGGATCTCTGTATAACCATGAAGTCGTTGGGCGACATGGGGAGATCTGGTGGCCATTAAACAAACCTAACCCTTAAACAGTAGTTAAAAGCCTTAGTATACTGATGTTTTCAACACAAACGGCAAGACTTTCTCGGAAGCTTTGCGGTGTATGACGCTCCGAAATAGTCTATTTAGTACGACAAAGCTTGGGTTCCCTCAGTTGGGTCTCGGTCTGTCGGGCTGACACGGGGTTTGGGGTTTTTCCAAATAAGCAGTGCCCCATCACTGCTGACGTTGGTCAGACCTTGTCCCCCCAGGCCTGATGGGACCCTGCCTTTCTGGTGCGGTTTGTTAACCCGTCCTCAGTTGGGTCTTGGTCTGTCGGGCTGATACGGGGTTTTGGGTCGTTTCGGTTAGGCAGTGCCCCTTCACTGCTGACATTGATTGGACCCGATCCCCCCAGGCCTGATGGGACCCTACCTTTCTGGTGCGGTTTGCTTCTCAGTCTGACTTTGGTCTACCATGGCTGAGAGAGGGGAGGCGGAGTTCTTTTTGACTAAGCAGTGCCCCATCACTGCTGATGTTGATCGGACCTGTTTCCCCCGGCTTTGGGTGATTCGATCTGGACTGGTATGACACGTTCTCGGAGCTGGAATACCCTTTCTTCTTGGGGGGGATCACCTGCTCTTCGGAACCAACTGATTTAAAACTGGGGAAACCAGAAATGGTGCAAACAATTGGTTTTAAGTGAGTTGGTTGGTAAGTTAATTTATAATTACACCATAACTGACTTTACAAAGTAATACAATTTTTATTAATAAGGTTTAATAATAGTACAATTTATATACTTTCCTATTGGTTCATTCCATACTTCTAAAGTAAGAACAACTTGACGAAACCTCTGATTTCGTGCGGGTCGGTTAACCCAGTCTTTCTCTACGTCAAAGCTCACTGACCTGACCCAACCCTAACACTACCAGTCCTTTTCCCTAGTTGGGAGCATTTAGAAAACAACACAAAGCCGGGACCTTGATCAACCTGGCGGGGCCACCCTAGAGTGAGAGCGTCTGGTGATAATGGCCGAAACACTCGATGATCTCTGGGTCCACTACTGATGATGTGTTCCAAACAAAACTCACAAAGGACTATTTTTGTTCCCCAAACTCTTCTAGTTTGGAATACAAAAAAACAAACTGACTATTTTTCACTAGGGCTATTTGGCCATTTGCTCCGCGCTCGTAATCCTTCTACTCTTATGCAGAATAAAATTAGGCGAGAATAATATTCCACAATTTTTCAGCAATAAAGTCAGCACCTAACCTTTATCTTACCCCTAAACTTAACCACTCAGACTTAATGCCTAAACTTAAGTTGGTGTCAATCAAACAGTAGACCATCTTATCTTTAATTTAAGCTCTAAACCTAACCACTCTGGCTGCTTGTCAAATTCTAATATACATCTTTATAAAAAGCCTACTTCTTCTGTCTTTAGGCAGATGTCTTACCGATCATTGTGGCTAATTTGACCACTTACTACGAACAATACATCTACACAAATGGCTATCTGACTCTTAATTAAAACCACTAAATTTAACTTATGGTACACTCGTAAATAAATATCATAATAGACCATCTTCAGTCTAACTTCAGTCCACATTATCTCCCCACTTTTTCACTCTGACCTTTCTTTCAACCCCTTTCTGGTCGACCCCCTTTGAGGATTACGAAAGGATTTGGGCCATAAAGAAACCTTTCTTTCCACCCCTCTCTAATCTGACCTCTCTGGGAATTACGAAAGGAAACGGGCCATAAACAGATACAGCCATTGCGGCAAGGGGAGGTGTCCGCCGTAACCACAGCTAGCCTCCTTGTCTCTGTCCTTCAAGCTTAAATTACCCTGTCTACTTCACCTTTACACACTTATGATTCAGTCATGATGCCAAACTAGAGCATGCGCCGACAAGGCCTCTAGTGCGTGTGCCTTTCCTTGGATCTCTGTATAACCATGAAGTCGTTGGGCGACATGGGGAGATCTGGTGGCCATTAAACAAACCTAACCCAGCCGGAGCCTGGAGAAACGGGGGACGTGCTTCGAAACTTGGTATGATTGGCTGAGTCGCTCGTTTTCTTTCCCACCATCCATTAGATGGATTTTCTTATGCTATCAAAGAGTCCATATCAGAACATTCCTTAGCTGTGAAATAACGTCGTACAAAGCTAGGGTGTAACAATCCCACACAGGTCACCCAGCTGACGTTTCAGAGAATGGAAATGAATGATTTCTGATAGAATAATAACTTTAAAATCCACTGCTTTAGGGTCCAAGTCTAATTTTAATTAATTCAGGGATCCAATACCTTAAAATCCCACTTTATGAGTCTCAGGCCGTGATCAATTTGATTGTCGCGAAGAGTTCGTCTCTGTTGTCCGAGAGTATCAAGCAGAACATCCCCACACAATGACATGGTCATTGAGGAGTTAGGGTGTAATCATTAGGGTGACCCAGCTCAAATTATGGTAGGATGGGAATGTTTCTGACAAAATAAAACATAATAATAGTATAGGATTTTATTCTAATGCTATCAAAGAATCCATATCAGAACATTCCTTAACTGTGAAATAACGTCGTACAAAGCTAGGGTGTAACAATCCCACACAGGTCACCCAGCTGACGTTTTAGAGAATGGAAATGAATGATTTCTGATAGAATAATAACTTTAAAATCCACTACTTTAGGGTCCAAGTCTAATGTTAATTAATCCAGGGATCCAATACCTTAAAATCCCACTTTATGAGTCTCAGGCCGTGATCAATTTGATTGTCGCGAAGAGTTCGTCTCTGTTGTCCGAGAGTATCAAGCAGAACATCCCCACACAATGACATGGTCATTGAGGAGTTAGGGTGTAATCATTAGGGTGACCCAGCTCAAATTATGGTAGGATGGGAATGTTTCTGACAAAATAAAAATACGACATCTTAAATTTAATTAATTTATTTACTAATGAGTGTACCTTTTTTATCTATCCTATCACTGTACAGGATTTACTATTTAAACCTTAGTCGGACCACGAAACTTTGTGGTGAGACTAACAAGTGGAAGAGGTCAACTGACCGATTCCACTGAGTGAAGGCGTTTAAATGTCTGCTTATATTCACTCCTAAATCTTATAGTTTACCCCTACATTTAATTATAATCTAGGCATCTATTCTAAAGTTCACCTTTCTTTATTTGTAGTTTAAAAATCTAACATCGAGAACAATCCCTTCATTTGTCTCCTTTCCTTTTATCTTTCCTTTTTGGAATCGGAAAACCAAACCCTTTCCTTCTCGGGCCCTCCGGGGACCCGCCAGAGGGCAGCGGGTTATGAAAGCTGGTCTAGACAGATCTAGGGAGGATTACAATGTAGACACTGCGTACCTCCTGAAAACCTTTCAAACATTTCTTAGGGGAAAAGTGTGTTTCCCATTATGGATACACTTCTCCTTTCTCTTTCTCCCTCTCTCTCTCTCTCTATCTCTCTCTCTCTCTTTCTCTCCCTATCCTCACCCTATTTCTAAATTAGAGCTATTAAATAAATATTATATAAATAAATACATTTAGATTGAAATGAGGTAAAAATAATTTATTTTTCAAAATAATCCAGATGCACATTTTAGGCTAATGCTAGGTTAACAGTTAAGGCTAGGAACACATGCGACGTCATAACAATGTTTAAAACTAACAAAAATATATCTAAAAAACTAATGCTAATTTTTTAGTTAAATGCTAAGCTAAAAGCTAGTGCTAAAAACATAAACAAAAGGATGACATCTTTGAAAATAACAAAAATATCTCTAAAAACCAAATGCTAATTTCGAAGCTAAATGCTAAGCTAACATTATGCTAAATGCTAACAAGTGACATCATCACTTAGTTATAAGGTGCAATACCTCCTTTCAGCCACAGAGCCCTAGGTGCAAACAATTATAAACGTTGTAGTACCTCTAATTGGCCATAACACACTTTTTCATTTTAATCAATGCACTCCTGATTTTTGGGAATTACCCAGAGCTCGGGTTTGAGATTTTTTAAAAAAAGGAATTTTAAAAAAATATCTCTAAAAAACCAAATGTAATTTTGAAGCTAAATGCTAGCTACATTATGCTAAATGTAACAAGTGACTTCACACTTAGTTATAAGATGCAATACCTCTTTCAGCCACGAGCCCTAGGTACAAAAAAGTATAAAGTTGTAGTACTCTGATTGGCCATAACACACTTTTTCATTTTAATCAATGCACTCCCTGATTTTTGGGAATTACCCAGAAGGCTCAGGGTTCGAGATTTTTTAAAAAAAGGAATTTTAAAAAATATATCTCTAAAAAACAAATGCTAATTTTGAAGCTAAATGCTAAGCTAACATTATGCTAAATGCTAACAAGTGACTTCATCACTTAGTTATAAGATGCAATACCTCCTTTCAGCCACAGAGCCCTAGGTACAAAAAAGTATAAACGTTGTAGTACCTCTGATTGGCCATAACACACATTTTCATTTTATTCAATGAACTCCCTGATTTTTGGGAATTACCCAGAAGGCTCGGGGTTTAAGTATTCGACTTTGAAAAGGGATTTAAACATAATAAACAAGTACAAATGTACATATTTTTTTATAGATAACCTCTTTATTAATATCAGAGAACAAGATGGTATCATAAAATAGCACCTTTTCAAATTAAATAAAAATTCCTATGGAACCATGACTCAAAACAGTAGTTAAAAGCCTTAGTATACTGACGTTTTCAACACAAACGGCAAGACTTTCTCGGAAGCTTTGCGGTGTATGACGCTCCGAAATAGTCTATTTAGTACGACAAAGCTTGGGTTCCCTCAGTTGGGTCTCGGTCTGTCGGGCTGACACGGGGTTTGGGGTTTTTCCAAATAAGCAGTGCCCCATCACTGCTGACGTTGGTCAGACCTTGTCCCCCCAGGCCTGATGGGACCCTGCCTTTCTGGTGCGGTTTGTTAACCCGTCCCTCAGTTGGGTCTTGGTCTGTCGGGCTGATACGGGGTTTTGGGTCGTTTCGGTTAGGCAGTGCCCCTTCACTGCTGACATTGATTGGACCCGATCCCCCCAGGCCTGATGGGACCCTACCTTTCTGGTGCGGTTTGCTTCTCAGTCTGACTTTGGTCTACCATGGCTGAGAGAGGGGAGGCGGAGTTCTTTTTGACTAAGCAGTGCCCCATCACTGCTGATGTTGATCGGACCTGTTTCCCCCGGCTTTGGGTGATTCGATCTGGACTGGTATGACACGTTCTCGGAGCTGGAATACCCTTTCTTCTTGGGGGGGATCACCTGCTCTTCGGAACCCAACTGATTTAAAACTGGGGAAACCAGAAATGGTGCAAACAATTGGTTTTAAGTGAGTTGGTTGGTAAGTTAATTTATAATTACACCATAACTGACTTTACAAAGTAATACAATTTTTATTAATAAGGTTTAATAATAGTACAATTTATATACTTTCCTATTGGTTCATTCCATACTTCTAAAGTAAGAACAACTTACGAAACCTCTGATTTCGTGCGGGTCGGTTAACCCAGTCTTTCTCTACGTCAAAGCTCACTGACCTGACCCAACCCTAACACTACCAGTCCTTTTCCCCTAGTTGGGAGCATTTAGAAAACAACACAAAGCCGGGACCTTGATCAACCTGGCGGGGCCACCCTAGAGTGAGAGCGTCTGGTGATAATGGCCGAAACACTCGATGATCTCTGGGTCCACTACTGATGATGTGTTCCAAACAAAACTCACAAAGGACTATTTTTGTTCCCCAAACTCTTCTAGTTTGGAATACAAAAAAACAACTGACTATTTTTCACTAGGGCTATTTGGCCATTTGCTCCCCGCTCGTTATCCTTCTACTCTTATGCAGAAATAAAATTAGGCGAGAATAATATTCCACAATTTTTCAGCAATAAAGTGAGCACCTAATCTTTATCTTACCCCTAAACTTAACCACTCAGACTTAATGCCTAAACTTAAGTTGGTGTCAATCAAACAGTAGACCATCTTATCTTTAATTTAAGCTCTAAACCTAACCACTCTGGCTGCTTGTCTAATTCTAATATACATCTTTATAAAAAGCGTACTTCTTCTGTCTTTAGGCAGATGTCTTACCGATCATTGTGGCTAATTTGACCACTTACTACGAACAATACATCTACACAAATGGCTATCTGACTCTTAATTAAAACCACTAAAATTAACTTATGGTACACTCGTAAATAAATATCATAATAGACCATCTTCAGTCTAACTGCGGACTACTTTGTTCCCCAAGAGGACCATGTTACCCTTAATCTGACCTTTAACCTTAACACTCGGGCTCTTAATCTAAATCTAAACCACATTATCTCCCCACTTTTTCACTCTGACCTTTCTTTCAACCCCTTTCTGGTCGACCCCCTTTGAGGATGACGAAAGGATTTGGGACATTAAGAAACCTTTCTTTCCACCCCATCTCTAATCTGATCTCTGGGAATCACGAAAGGAAACGGGCCATAAACAGATACAGCCATTGCGGCAAGGGGAGGTGTCCGCCGTCGTTACAGCTAGCCTCCTTGTCTCTGTCCTTCAAACTTAAATTACCCTGTCTACTTCACCTTTACACACTTATGATTCAGTCATGATGCCAAACTAGAGCATGCGCCGACAATGCCTCTAGTGCGTGTGCCTTTCCTTGGATCTCTGTATAACCATGAAGTCGTTGGGCGACATGGGGAGATCTGGTGGCCATTAAACAAACCTAACCCAGCCGGAGCCTGGAGAAACGGGGGACGTGCTTCGAAACTTGGTATGATTGGCTGAGTCGCTCGTTTTCTTTCCCACCATCCATAGATGGATTTATTATGCCATCAAAGAGTCCATATCAGAACATTCCTTAGCTGTGAAATAACGTCGTACAAAGCTAGGGTGTAACAATCCCACACAGGTCACCCAGCTGACGTTTCAGAGAATGGAAATGAATGATTTCTGATAGAATAATAACTTTAAAATCCACTACTTTAGGGTCCAAGTCTAATTTTAATGAATCCAGGGATCCAATACCTTAAAATCCCACTTTATGAGTCTCGGGCCGTGATCAATTTGATTGTCGCGAAGAGTTCGTCTCTGTTGTCCGAGAGTATCAAGCAGAACATCCCCACACAATGACATGGTCATTGAGGAGTTAGGGTGTAATCATTAGGGTGACCCAGCTCAAATTATGGTAGGATGGGAATGTTTCTGACAAAATAAAACATAATAATAGTATAGGATTTTATTCTAATGCTATCAAAGAGTCCATATCAGAACATTCCTTAGCTGTGAAATAACGTCGTACAAAGCTAGGGTGTAACAATCCCACACAGGTCACCCAGCTGACGTTTTAGAGAATGGAAATGAATGATTTCTGATAGAATAATAACTTTAAAATCCACTACTTTAGGGTCCAAGTCTAATTTTAATTAATCCAGGGATCCAATACCTTAAAATCCCACTTTATGAGTCTCAGGCCGTGATCAATTTGATTGTCGCGAAGAGTTCGTCTCTGTTGTCCGAGAGTATCAAGCAGAACATCCCCACACAATGACATGGTCATTGAGGAGTTAGGGTGTAATCATTAGGGTGACCCAGCTCAAATTATGGTAGGATGGGAATGTTTCTGACAAAATAAAACATAATAATAGTATAGGATTTTATTCTTAGAATACATCTTAAATTTAATTAATTTATTTACTAATGAGTGTACCTTTTTTATCTATCCTATCACTGTACAGGATTTACTATTTAAACCTTAGTCGGACCACGAAACTTTGTGGTGAGACTAACAAGTGGAAGAGGTCAACTGACCGATTCCACTGAGTGAAGGCGTTTAAATGTCTGCTTATATTCACTCCTAAATCTTATAGTTTACCCCTACATTTAATTATAATCTAGGCATCTATTCTAAAGTTCACCTTTCTTTATTTGTAGGTTAAAAAATCTAACATCGAGAACAATCCCTTCATTTGTCTCCTTTCCTTTTATCTTTCCTTTTTGGAATCGGAAAACCAAACCCTTTCCTTCTCGGGCCCTCCGGGGACCCGCCAGAGGGCAGCGGGTTATGAAAGCTGGTCTAGACAGATCTAGGGAGGATTACAATGTAGACACTGCGTACCTCCTGAAAACCTTTCAAACATTTCTTAGGGGAAAAGTGTGTTTCCCATTATGGATACACTTCTCCTTTCTCTTTCTCCCTCTCTCTCTCTCTCTCTCTCTCTCTCTCTCTCTCTCTCTCTCTCTTTCTCGCCCTATCCTCACCCTATTTCTAAATTAGAGCTATTAAATAAATATTATATAAATAAATACATTTAGATTGAAATGAGGTAAAAATAATTTATTTTTTCAAAATAATCCAGATGCAAATTTTATGCTAATGCTAGGTTAACAGTTAAGGCTAGGAACACATGCGACGTCATAACAATGTTAAAACTAACAAAAATATATCTAAAAAACTAATGCTAATTTTTTAGTTAAATGCTAAGCTAAAAGCTAGTGCTAAAAACATAAACAAAAGGATGACATCTTTGAAAATAACAAAAATATCTCTAAAAACCAAATGCTAATTTCGAAGCTAAATGCTAAGCTAACATTATGCTAAATGCTAACAAGTGACATCATCACTTAGTTATAAGGTGCAATACCTCCTTTCAGCCACAGAGCCCTAGGTGCAAACAATTATAAACGTTGTAGTACCTCTAATTGGCCATAACACACTTTTTCATTTTAATCAATGCACTCCCTGATTTTTGGGAATTACCCAGAAGGCTCAGGGTTTGAGATTTTTTAAAAAAAAGGAATTTTAAAAAAATATATCTCTAAAAACCAAATGCTAATTTTGAAGCTAAATGCTAAGCTAACATTATGCTAAATGCTAACAAGTGACTTCATCACTTAGTTATAAGATGCAATACCCTTTAGCCAGGCTAGTACAAAAAGTATAAACGTTGTAGTACCTGATGGCCATAACACTTTTTCATTTTAATCAATGCACCCCTGATTTTTGGGAATTACCCAGAAGGTCAGGGTTTGAGATTTTTTAAAAAAAAGGAATTTTAAAAAAAATATCTCTAAAAAACCAAATGCTAATTTTGAAGCTAAATGCTAAGCTAACATTAGCTAAATGCTAACAGTGACTCATCACTAGTTATAAGATGCAATACCTCCTTTCAGCCAGAGCCCTAGGTACAAAAAAGTATAAACGTTGTAGTACCTCTGATTGGCCATAACACACATTTTCATTTTATTCAATGAACTCCCTGATTTTTGGGAATTACCCAGAAGGCTCGGGGTTTAAGTATTCGACTTTGAAAAGGGATTTAAACATAATAAACAAGTACAAATGTACATATTTTTTTATAGATAACCTCTTTATTAATATCAGAGAACAAGATGGTATCATAAAATAGCACCTTTTCAAATTAAATAAAAATTCCTATGGAACCATGACTCAAAACAGTAGTTAAAAGCCTTAGTATACTGACGTTTTCAACACAAACGGCAAGACTTTCTCGGAAGCTTTGCGGTGTATGACGCTCCGAAATAGTCTATTTAGTACGACAAAGCTTGGGTTCCCTCAGTTGGGTCTCGGTCTGTCGGGCTGACACGGGGTTTGGGGTTTTTCCAAATAAGCAGTGCCCCATCACTGCTGACGTTGGTCAGACCTTGTCCCCCCAGGCCTGATGGGACCCTGCCTTTCTGGTGCGGTTTGTTAACCCGTCCCTCAGTTGGGTCTTGGTCTGTCGGGCTGATACGGGGTTTTGGGTCGTTTCGGTTAGGCAGTGCCCCTTCACTGCTGACATTGATTGGACCCGATCCCCCCAGGCCTGATGGGACCCTACCTTTCTGGTGCGGTTTGCTTCTCAGTCTGACTTTGGTCTACCATGGCTGAGAGAGGGGAGGCGGAGTTCTTTTTGACTAAGCAGTGCCCCATCACTGCTGATGTTGATCGGACCTGTTTCCCCCGGCTTTGGGTGATTCGATCTGGACTGGTATGACACGTTCTCGGAGCTGGAATACCCTTTCTTCTTGGGGGGGATCACCTGCTCTTCGGAACCAACTGATTTAAAACTGGGGAAACCAGAAATGGTGCAAACAATTGGTTTTAAGTGAGTTGGTTGGTAAGTTAATTTATAATTACACCATAACTGACTTTACAAAGTAATACAATTTTTATTAATAAGGTTTAATAATAGTACAATTTATATACTTTCCTATTGGTTCATTCCATACTTCTAAAGTAAGAACAACTTACGAAATCTCGGATTTCGTGCGGGTCGGTTAACCCAGTCTTTCTCTACGTCAAAGCTCACTGACCTGACCCAAATCCAGTCCTTTTCCCCGAGTTGGGAGCATTTAGAAAACAACACAAAGCCGGGACCTTGATCAACCTGGCGGGGCCACCCTAGAGTGAGAGCGTCTGGTGATAATGGCCGAAACACTCGATGATCTCTGGGTCCACTACTGATGATGTGTTCCAAACAAAACTCACAAAGGACTATTTTTGTTCCCCAAACTCTTCTAGTTTGGAATACAAAAAAACAACTGACTATTTTTCACTAGGGCTATTTGGCCATTTGCTCCCCGCTCGTTATCCTTCTACTCTTATGCAAAATAAAATTAGGCGAGAATAATATTCCACAATTTTTCAGCAATAAAGTGAGCACCTAATCTTTATCTTACCCCTAAACTTAACCACTCAGACTTAATGCCTAAACTTAAGTTGGTGTCAATCAAACAGTAGACCATCTTATCTTTAATTTAAGCTCTAAACCTAACCACTCTGGCTGCTTGTCTAATTCTAATATACATCTTTATAAAAAGCGTACTTCTTCTGTCTTTAGGCAGATGTCTTACCGATCATTGTGGCTAATTTGACCACTTACTACGAACAATACATCTACACAAATGGCTATCTGACTCTTAATTAAAACCACTAAAATTAACTTATGGTACACTCGTAAATAAATATCATAATAGACCATCTTCAGTCTAACTGCGGACTACTTTGTTCCCCAAGAGGACCATGTTACCCTTAATCTGACCTTTAACCTTAAACACTCGGGCTCTTAATCTAAATCTAAACCACATTATCTCCCCACTTTTTCACTCTGACCTTTCTTTCAACCCCTTTCTGGTCGACCCCCTTTGAGGATGACGAAAGGATTTGGGACATTAAGAAACCTTTCTTTCCACCCCATCTCTAATCTGATCTCTGGGAATCACGAAAGGAAACGGGCCATAAACAGATACAGCCATTGCGGCAAGGGGAGGTGTCCGCCGTCGTTACAGCTAGCCTCCTTGTCTCTGTCCTTCAAACTTAAATTACCCTGTCTACTTCACCTTTACACACTTATGATTCAGTCATGATGCCAAACTAGAGCATGCGCCGACAATGCCTCTAGTGCGTGTGCCTTTCCTTGGATCTCTGTATAACCATGAAGTCGTTGGGCGACATGGGGAGATCTGGTGGCCATTAAACAAACCTAACCCAGCCGGAGCCTGGAGAAACGGGGGACGTGCTTCGAAACTTGGTATGATTGGCTGAGTCGCTCGTTTTCTTTCCCACCATCCATTAGATGGATTTAATTAATGCCATCAAAGAGTCCATATCAGAACATTCCTTAGCTGTGAAATAACGTCGTACAAAGCTAGGGTGTAACAATCCCACACAGGTCACCCAGCTGACGTTTTCAGAGAATGGAAATGAATGATTTCTGATAGAATAATAACTTTAAAATCCACTACTTTAGGGTCCAAGTCTAATTTTAATTAATCCAGGGATCCAATACCTTAAAATCCCACTTTATGAGTCTCGGGCCGTGATCAATTTGATTGTCGCGAAGAGTTCGTCTCTGTTGTCCGAGAGTATCAAGCAGAACATCCCCACACAATGACATGGTCATTGAGGAGTTAGGGTGTAATCATTAGGGTGACCCAGCTCAAATTATGGTAGGATGGGAATGTTTCTGACAAAATAAAACATAATAATAGTATAGGATTTTATTCTAATGCTATCAAAGAGTCCATATCAGAACATTCCTTAGCTGTGAAATAACGTCGTACAAAGCTAGGGTGTAACAATCCCACACAGGTCACCCAGCTGACGTTTTAGAGAATGGAAATGAATGATTTCTGATAGAATAATAACTTTAAAATCCACTACTTTAGGGTCCAAGTCTAATTTTAATTAATCCAGGGATCCAATACCTTAAAATCCCACTTTATGAGTCTCAGGCCGTGATCAATTTGATTGTCGCGAAGAGTTCGTCTCTGTTGTCCGAGAGTATCAAGCAGAACATCCCCACACAATGACATGGTCATTGAGGAGTTAGGGTGTAATCATTAGGGTGACCCAGCTCAAATTATGGTAGGATGGGAATGTTTCTGACAAAATAAAACATAATAATAGTATAGGATTTTATTCTTAGAATACATCTTAAATTTAATTAATTTATTTACTAATGAGTGTACCTTTTTTATCTATCCTATCACTGTACAGGATTTACTATTTAAACCTTAGTCGGACCACGAAACTTTGTGGTGAGACTAACAAGTGGAAGAGGTCAACTGACCGATTCCACTGAGTGAAGGCGTTTAAATGTCTGCTTATATTCACTCCTAAATCTTATAGTTTACCCCTACATTTAATTATAATCTAGGCATCTATTCTAAAGTTCACCTTTCTTTATTTGTAGGTTAAAAAATCTAACATCGAGAACAATCCCTTCATTTGTCTCCTTTCCTTTTATCTTTCCTTTTTGGAATCGGAAAACCAAACCCTTTCCTTCTCGGGCCCTCCGGGGACCCGCCAGAGGGCAGCGGGTTATGAAAGCTGGTCTAGACAGATCTAGGGAGGATTACAATGTAGACACTGCGTACCTCCTGAAAACCTTTCAAACATTTCTTAGGGGAAAAGTGTGTTTCCCATTATGGATACACTTCTCCTTTCTCTTTCTCCCTCTCTCTCTCTCTCTCTCTCTCTCTCTCTCTCTCTCTCTCTCTCTCTCTCTCTTCTCTCCCTATCCTCACCCTATTTCTAAATTAGAGCTATTAAATAAATATTATATAAATAAATACATTTAGATTGAAATGAGGTAAAAATAATTTATTTTTTCAAAATAATCCAGATGCAAATTTTATGCTAATGCTAGGTTAACAGTTAAGGCTAGGAACACATGCGACGTCATAACAATGTTAAAAACTAACAAAAATATATCTAAAAAACTAATGCTAATTTTTTAGTTAAATGCTAAGCTAAAAGCTAGTGCTAAAAACATAAACAAAAGGATGACATCTTTGAAAATAACAAAAATATCTCTAAAAACCAAATGCTAATTTCGAAGCTAAATGCTAAGCTAACATTATGCTAAATGCTAACAAGTGACATCATCACTTAGTTATAAGGTGCAATACCTCCTTTCAGCCACAGAGCCCTAGGTGCAAACAATTATAAACGTTGTAGTACCTCTAATTGGCCATAACACACTTTTTCATTTTAATCAATGCACTCCCTGATTTTTGGGAATTACCCAGAAGGCTCAGGGTTTGAGATTTTTTAAAAAAAAAGGAATTTTAAAAAAATATATCTCTAAAAAACCAAATGCTAATTTTGAAGCTAAATGCTAAGCTAACATTATGCTAAATGCTAACAAGTGACTTCATCACTTAGTTATAAGATGCAATACCTCCTTTCAGCCACAGAGCCCTAGGTACAAAAAAGTATAAACGTTGTAGTACCTCTGATTGGCCATAACACACATTTTCATTTTATTCAATGAACTCCCTGATTTTTGGGAATTACCCAGAAGGCTCGGGGTTTAAGTATTCGACTTTGAAAAGGGATTTAAAACATAATAAACAAGTACAAATGTACATATTTTTTTATAGATAACCTCTTTATTAATATCAGAGAACAAGATGGTATCATAAAATAGCACCTTTTCAAATTAAATAAAAATTCCAATGGAACCATGACTCAAAACAGTAGTTAAAAGCCTTAGTATACTGACGTTTTCAACACAAACGTCAAGACTTTCTCGGAAGCTTTGCGGTGTATGACGCTCCGAAATAGTCTATTTAGTACGACAAAGCTTGGGTTCCCTTAGTTGGGTCTCGGTCTGTCGGGCTGACACGGGGTTTGGGGTTTTTCCAAATAAGCAGTGCCCCATCACTGCTGACGTTGGTCAGACCTTGTCCCCCCAGGCCTGATGGGACCCTGCCTTTCTGGTGCGGTTTGTTAACCCGTCCCTCAGTTGGGTCTTGGTCTGTCGGGCTGATACGGGGTTTTGGGTCGTTTCGGTTAGGCAGTGCCCCTTCACTGCTGACATTGATTGGACCCGATCCCCCCAGGCCTGATGGGACCCTACCTTTCTGGTGCGGTTTGCTTCTCAGTCTGACTTTGGTCTACCATGGCTGAGAGAGGGGAGGCGGAGTTCTTTTTGACTAAGCAGTGCCCCATCACTGCTGATGTTGATCGGACCTGTTTCCCCCGGCTTTGGGTGATTCGATCTGGACTGGTATGACACGTTCTCGGAGCTGGAATACCCTTTCTTCTTGGGGGGGATCACCTGCTCTTCGGACCCAACTGATTTAAAACTGGGGAAACCAGAAATGGTGCAAACAATTGGTTTTAAGTGAGTTGGTTGGTAAGTTAATTTATAATTACACCATAACTGACTTTACAAAGTAATACAATTTTTATTAATAAGGTTTAATAATAGTACAATTTATATACTTTCCTATTGGTTCATTCCATACTTCTAAAGTAAGAACAACTTACGAAACCTCTGATTTCGTGCGGGTCGGTTAACCCAGTCTTTCTCTACGTCAAAGCTCACTGACCTGACCCAACCCTAACACTACCAGTCCTTTTCCCCTAGTTGGGAGCATTTAGAAAACAACACAAAGCCGGGACCTTGATCAACCTGGCGGGGCCACCCTAGAGTGAGAGCGTCTGGTGATAATGGCCGAAACACTCGATGATCTCTGGGTCCACTACTGATGATGTGTTCCAAACAAAACTCACAAAGGACTATTTTTGTTCCCCAAACTCTTCTAGTTTGGAATACAAAAAAACAACTCTTAATCTAAATCTAAACCACATTATCTCCCCACTTTTTCACTCTGACCTTTCTTTCGACCCCTTTCTGGTCGACCCCCTTTGAGGATGACGAAAGGATTTGGGACATTAAGAAACCTTTCTTTCCACCCCATCTCTAATCTGATCTCTGGGAATCACGAAAGGAAATGGGCCATAAACAGATACAGCCATTGCGGCAAGGGGAGGTGTCCGCCGTCGTTACAGCTAGCCTCCTTGTCTCTGTCCTTCAAACTTAAATTACCCTGTCTACTTCACCTTTACACACTTATGATTCAGTCATGATGCCAAACTAGAGCATGCGCCGACAATGCCTCTAGTGCGTGTGCCTTTCCTTGGATCTCTGTATAACCATGAAGTCGTTGGGCGACATGGGGAGATCTGGTGGCCATTAAACAAACCTAACCCTAACCCTAACCGATTGCACTTTTGACAGACACAATCAAGCAAGGCAAGAAATCCCTTTATATTTTCCATTGTGACCAGACACATTTTGAGCAGGAACGAAAAGAAAGTCATTGGTTGCAGAATTGAAGTACCCTAAGCACAACTGCTATTAGCAACCTTCAGTTGTTCAAAGGACGACAAGCCTCTTCGATTTGAATACGCAGAGAGCGAAAGCCGTACAATTCACAAGCCATGCTCAACAAACAATTGTCTTGCTTATCCAATAATTGTCTTGAAAAGACTCAACATTCTACTGCCACATAGATGCAACATTGATATTTAATTGTAAACCTTCAAAACGACGGACCACATGTTGATCGCTGAGACTCGGAGAGATTTTACACTGGATCCAGTCACAGCTGCAGCTTCATGGACTTTCGAGACAGCAACTGTATACTGGACCCAAATGCTATCCTGGATATGACCTGTAACCCCTCAAAGAGCGCCACCTAGGCTTGACGTGCTAGGATTGAGTGCTAGGATTGCTGTTAGAGCATTCCTCGTTAGTATAGTGGACAGTATCTCTGCTTGTCACGCAGAAGACCGGGGTTCGATTCCCCGACGGGGAGAATTTTCAATAACAGCCGGCCTTTATTCACCAAAGGAGGCAAGCATCAATCAACTCATTAAGGAGGATGCCACCAAGAGGCCCTTGGAAACAATTTCAGATAAGCGCTTACCTGAACCATGGCAACTGAACTTTCGTACGGTCATCATTATAACAATCATGAAAAAGCTACCAAGTGCATGCTTCAAATCATTGAAGGAGAACTACAATCAATGACCACGGCAATGTGCTCAACGATTACACTTTTGACAGACAAAATCAAGCAAGGCAAGAAATCCCTTTATATTTTCCATTGTGACCAGACACATTTTGAGCAGGAACGAAAATAAAGTCATTGGTTGCAGAATTGAAGTACACTGGAACCAGTCACAGCTGCAGCTTCATAGACTTTCGAGACAGCAACTGTATACTGGACCCAAATGCTATCCTGGATATGACCTGTAACCCCTCAAAGAGCGCCACCTAGGGTTGACGTGCTAGGATTGACGTGCTAGGATTGCTGTTAGAGCATTCCTCGTTAGTATAGTGGACAGTATCTCTGCTTGTCACGCAGAAGACCGGGGTTCGATTCCCCGTCGGGGAGATTTTTTGATAACAGCCGGCTTTATTCACCAAAGCGTATAAGTCTTTCGCCTTTTACTAAAGACTTCCGTGGAGAGGAACACCTACGAGTTCAACCTATTTTTGGTAGGCTTGGCCATTTGGCTGAGCATTCTGAGTTTGTGAAAGACAAGAGCAGTCATTAGCACCTGGGCGATCCAAGCTACCCAGCGCCTCTGTTACGCCAGGTCAAAAGAGCCGCACCAAGACCTGCGGCGACTGCGCAACGAGTCCGTCTCCCGCAGCAAACTTTAAGGGTCATCGCTTCTCGGCCTTTTGGCTAAGATCAAGTGTAGTATCTGTTCTTATCAGTTTAATACCTGATACGTCCCCTATACGGGGACTATATATTAAATGGATTTTTAGCACTGGGAGCTGAAAGAGGGGCTTGCCCCGTTCACTCCACGCATCGACCCGGTATTGCAGCGCCTCCGGGAACGGTGCACCCATCTCCTGCCTTGTGGAAAAACAAACAAAGACGCATCTCGAAACCAAAACAGATGGTTTCAATTGAGGGCAGAAACTGCAGCGGATTTGTTTTGGACTCAATGCCAAAGACGCTAAAGATGACAAATTGAACTTCCTTGGCTCTGGAGCGTGGCACGCTGAGTGAGGCTCACTGCAAGGGACAGAGATATTTCGAGCCCAAATGAAGGACACGCTCTTGGGAGGACATTGGCACCAGAAAGTCTCTCCTGGAGCAAAGAAGCCGCCACACATGCAAGCTGTAGCCAGGTTGTCTTTGACCTTTTCTTCAACATTATAATCAGGGGAGAGCGCAAACGCAGTCCCCCACTACCACAAATTATGCAGTCGAGATTCCCACATTTGGGGAATTTGCAGCGGTCAGCATAGCCGGGGTGCAATGGTGCCATAGTATGCCATAGTATGCCATATGCCAATAGTCACCCAATTGTAAAACTCTCTAATTGTGTGCTAGTACATATTCCAAACAACAGTGAAGCTATGTTGCATTTGCGGAGAATGGGAACCTAGTTTTCCTCTTGGCTTACAAAGATTCTACCACTCATCTGCCCACATTCACAAGACATCGTAACTACTGGCGAGGTCAACAGCACGGTCAACAAGGTGGATTGTTCAACAGATATGCTATATGCTCCAAGTCATTTAAGAAGGGATACAGTCCACCGGTCATCCCTTACAGTGATTTGATGTCGAGCATCTCACTGAGTTCTCAAATCAATGGGAGTCGGCACGGAGAACATCCCTCTTTACTTGTACACTCCAAAGACCTGTGTGTTTGCTGTAGCAGAGTCCAAGTGGTGTAGGCATTATACTTTATTTTCAGACAACAAAGAACTGTCTATTGCATTGGCCGGGAATCGGACCCGGGTCTCCCACGTGGCAGGTGAGAATTCTACCACTGAACCACCAATGCTGAATTATAAATCCAAGCCACCATAGGGCAGTTGAGGCAAAAAGTTCATCCAACAAAGACTGTTTTTCAAGCAACCACGCTTCTATAGCCAAATGGGCCACCGCGAGGGCTTGGACTGGGACAACTATGGTGGTGTCTGTTCTCGAGGACGGCCTCCACAATAACTCTGGTTTCTCTTCAAAGCGTATAAGTCTTTCGCCTTTTGCTAAAGACTTCCGTGGAGAGGAACACCTACGAGTTCAACCTATTTTTGGTAGGCTTGGCCATTTGGCTGAGCATTCTGAGTTTGTGAAAGACAAGAGCAGTCATTAGTAGTGATGGCAAAATGAAGCTTTGAATGAAGCTTCGAACCACTTGGACAATTGTGTCGGAAATAGGTTCATTTCTCGAAGCTTCAGTTACAGCGACCTCTCCTGGCGAAGTGCAAGGCTGCAGTGGGTTTAACGTATCTTTGCCTTGAAAAATATTCGATGCACTCACACACTAAGACTACATATCATGTTCTATTTGCAATTAAAGATTGATAATTGTGTGTATTGGGTTATTGAGAAGAGACTAGAGACTGCTGGACCTTTTTTTGGGCTGAGAGGGCCTTTTATCAGTCATTAAAGCATTAAAGTTGAAAAGCAATGATTAAAAGTTTAACTATTCCGGGCTTCGAACCGGCCTAAAAAAGGTGGTGGCGTTGCCATTTATGTGAAAAATAAGTTTTGTGTAACTAATATGGTTTCCAAATCTGTTAGTAAACAGCTAGAATTTTTAGCCGTGAATATTGAGGTAACAAAGGGTCAACAGCTCATGGTGGTGGGCTGCTATAGGGCACCTTCGGCTGTCAAGGAGTCTTTATCGTCTTTGGCAAAACTATTATCACAACTTTCCTACAAGGAAATAGTGCTGCTTGGTGATTTTAATTGGGACTGGTTAACTTCTGTGTCAGAGGACTTTAAAAACCTGTGTACCTCATTGAATTTTACCCAGATTATAGACAGTCCTACTCGCCCAAATATTAAGTCCCCAAATAAATCCTCCTTAATTGATCTAATTTTAATAAATGTTCCACATAAATACTCATCTGTGGGAGTATTTGCTAATGATGTGAGTGACCACTGTGTTGTAGCCACAATTAGGGACACTAAGGTCCAAAAGGTTAAACCACGTGTCATCACAAAGAGAGACAAAAAACACTTTGTGGAGCAGGGTTTTTTACATGATCTGTTTGATTTTGATTGGGGTAGAATCAATTTGTGTGCTGATGTAGAAACTGCATGGTCTTATTTTTATCTTGGTTTTATGAAAATTATAGATAGACATGCACCTCTGCGTAAATTTAGAGTGAAGGGACGAAACAATCCCTGGTTTTCTGCTGAGCTGTCCAGTCTCCTTCATGAGAGAAATAATGCTTGGGCTAAGGCTAGGAAATCAGGCTCAGAGGTAGAATGGCTACGTTTTAGGCAGCTAAGAAATAGCTTCACATCTCAAATAAAAAGTGCTAAATCAAAGTACTATTTGTCGGTTACCACAGAAAACCTGAATAATCCTAGGAAATTTTGGAAAGCCATAAAATCGATTTCCACTGGTGATATCCCAAATGAGCTACCTCCGTGCCTTACCACAGTATCTGGCATTATATCAGACAGGGCTACTATGCTCAATTGCTTTAATGAGCATTTTGTGTCTTGTGGCTCTCTGTTTGGCTGTGTGGCTCCTGTGAACGCTCCAATCCTTGACTCTGAACAAAGTGGTCTGGAAAACCCTTTCAGTTTTACTCCTTTAACTGTTGGTATTGTTCATGAAGCATTATCCAAGTTAGATCCTAGGAAACCGGCTGGCCCGGACAACGTAGAACCTTTCTTTTTAAAGATGGCTGCAGATTTTATTGCTCCACCTCTTACTTCTCTTTTTAATCTCTCCCTCAGCACGAACACAATTCCAAAAGTGTGGAAGTCTGCTCATGTCTTGCCTTTACTAAAAGGAGGGGAGGCAACTATTTTAAATAACTATAGGCCAATTTCTAAATTGTCAGTTCTGGCTAAGGTGCTCGAACGCCTTGTGAGTGAACAAGTAAAGGAGTTTTTATGTATAAATGATATCCTGTCTGAGCATCAGTCAGGATTCAGAAAGAAACACAGCACCATCACTGCGACAATGAAAGTGGTAAATGACATTACTACTATTTTAGATAATAAGCAGAGTTGTGCAGCTCTGTTTATTGACCTTTCCAAAGCATTTGACACCGTTGATCATTGCATTTTAAAGCAGAGGCTACTCAGTATTGGCATATCCAGCAATGCAGTGGGGTGGTTTGTGAACTACCTCTCTGAAAGGTCCCAATGTGTTCACTTTGATGGACTGTCTTCTGAATGGTTAAACATTTCTAATGGTGTACCACAAGGTTCTGTTTTAGGACCACTTTTATTCTCCATATATATTAACAGCGTAGGTGAAAATGTGGATGAAGCTACTTTACATTTTTATGCGGATGATACTGTGATGTACTGTGCAGGTCCCTCCATTAAGGAGGCTGTTGTTAAATTACAAGCTGTTTTTAACACTATTCAGACTCAGCTCTCTGAATTAAAGCTTCTTTTAAATGTGGATAAAACCAAGGTAATGCTCTTTTCAAAAGCTAAAAAGACACCAGAGCCTGTTTTAGATATTGTAACTACGCAAGGAACAAAACTTGAAGTTGTTGCCTGTTACAAATACCTGGGTATCTGGCTTGATGATTGTCTCTCTTTTAAACTTCATGTCAATAACCTGCTTAAAAAACTGAGGGTTAGGCTAGGTTTCTTTTACAGGAACAAGTCCTGTTTCTCGCTTGAGGCCAGGAAAAGGCTAGTCACTGTGACCTTTTTAACTGTGCTGGACTATGGGGATTTGTTGTATATGAATGCACCGGCCAATTACCTGAACAAATTGGATGCTGCGTATCACAGTGCTCTGAGATTTGTCACAAATTGTAAAGCGCTTACACATCACTGTACACTGTATACCAAGGCAGGTTTACCATCTCTCTCTGTACGGAGGCTCAGTCACTGGTACACTTTTATTTATAAAGCTATGTTGGGTAAACTCCCGTATTATATCTGCTCTCTGATAACACAGAGAGTTGCAAGCAGCTATTGTCTGAGGTCACATGATGTGGTCTTGTTAGATGTGCCAAGAGCAAGGACTGTCTTAGGTAAGACAGCTTTTATGTGCGCAGCTCCACTTGCTTGGAACAATCTTCAGCAAGAATTGAAACTGGGCAATCTCATTCCTCTGCATGTTTTTAAAGCTAGGGTAAATGAAATGCTTGCTGTTACAATGGGCACTTGTAAATGTCTATAACTATGTATCCTGTAAATATAATGTATAATGTCCTTTATTGTTTTATGTTTCATGTGGAACCTATATGCTGCAGGTCTCCCTTGAAAAAGAGATCTATGATCTCAATGGGACCAATCTGGTTAAATAAAGGTTTGAAATGAAATGAAATGAAATACACCGAGAGCCGAAGCCGTATAATTCAAAAGCCATGCTGAACAAACAATTGTCCTGCTCATCCAACAATTGTCTTGAAAAGACTCAACATTCAACTGTTATATTTCTGAAATTGCTTTTTACTCTTTCCTTTTCTTGGTTGAGTTCATTGAAGTTGATCAGGATCAAAAAAGAGTGTTTCTGCCCGGTTTTGAGCCAGGGACCTTTCGCGTGTGAGGCGAATGTGATGACCACTACACTACAGAAACTGCTGAAGAGCTAAGTACACGTTTGCACGTAGATGCAACATTGATATTTAATTGTAAACCTTCAAAACGACGGACCACATGTTGATCTCTGAGACTCGGAGAGATTTTACACTGGATCCAGTCACAGCTGCAGCTTCATGGACTTTCGAGACATCAACTGTATACTGGACCCAAATGCTATCCTGGATATGACCTGTAACCCCTCAAAGAGCGCCACCTAGGCTTGACGTGCTAGGATTGACGTGCTAGGATTGCTGTTAGAGCATTCCTCGTTAGTATAGTGGACAGTATCTCTGCTTGTCACGCAGAAGACCGGGGTTCGATTCCCCTGACGGGGAGAAATTTCAATAACAGCCGGCCTTTATTCACCAAAGGAGGCAAGCATCAATCAACTCATTAAGGAGGATGCCACCAAGAGGCCCTTGGAAACAATTTCAGATAAGCGCTTACCTGAACCATGGCAACTGAACTTTCGTACGGTCATCATTATAACAATCCTGAAAAAGCTACCAAGTGCATGCTTCAAATCATTGAAGGAGAACTACAATCAATGACTGCGGCAATGTGCTCAACGATTACACTTTTGACAGACAAAATCAAGCAAGGCAAGAAATCCCTTTATATTTTCCATTTTGACCAGACACATTTTGAGCAGGAACGAAAATAAAGTCATTGGTTGCAGAATTGAAGTACCCTAAGCACAACTGCTATTAACAACCTTCAGTTGTTCAAAGGACGACAAGCCTCTTCGATTTGAATATACAGAGAGCCAAAGCCGTACAATTCACAAGCCATGCTCAACAAACAATTGTCTTGCTCATCCAACAATTGTCTTGAAAAGACTCAACCTTCTACTGCCATATTTCTGAAAGTGCTTTTTACTCTATCTAGATTCCCGATAACTTTTCTTGGTTGAGTTCTTTGAAGTTGATCGGGATCAAAGAAGAGTGTTTCTGCCCGGTTTTGAGCCGGGGACCTTTCGCGTGTTAGGCGAACGTGATGACCACTACACTACAGAAACTGCTGAAAAGCTAAGTACACATTTGCACCTAGATGCAACATTGATATTTAATTGAAAACCTTCAAAACGACGTACCCCTTGTTGATTTCTGAGACTCTGAGAGATTTTACACTGGATCCAGTCACGGATGCAGTGTCATTGACTTTCGTGACAGCAACTGTATACTGGACCCAAATGCTATCCTGGATATGACCTGTAACCCCTCGAAGAGCGCCACCTAGGGTTGACATGCTAGGATTGCTGCTAGAGTGTTCCTCGTTAGTATAGTGGACAGTATCTCTGCTTGTCACGCAGAAGACCGGGGTTCGATTCCCCGACGGGGAGAATTTTCAATAACAGCTGGCCTTTATTCACCAAAGGAGGCAAGCATCAATCAACTCATGAACGAGGATGCCACCAAGAGGCCCTTGGAAACAATTTCAAATAAGCGCTTACCTGAACCATGGCAACTGAACTTTCGTACGGTCATCATTATAATAATCATGACAGAGCTACCAAGTGCATGCTTCAAATCATTGAAGGAGAACTATAATCAATGACCGTGGCAATGTGCTCAACGATTACACTTTTGACAGACAAAATCAAGCAAGGCAAGAAATCCCTTTATATTTTCCATTTTGACCAGACACATTTTGAGCAGGAACGAAAATAAAGTCATTGGTTGCAGAATTGAAGTACCCTAAGCACAACTGCTATTAACAACCTTCAGTTGTTCAAAGGACGACAAGCCTCTTCGATTTGAATATACAGAGAGCCAAAGCCGTACAATTCACAAGCCATGCTCAACAAACAATTGTCTTGCTCATCCAACAATTGTCTTGAAAAGACTCAACATTCTACTGCCATCTAGATTCCCGATAACTTTTCTTGGTTGAGTTATTTGAAGTTGATCAGGATCAAAAAAGAGTGTTTCTGCCCAGTTGTTCAAAGGACGACAAGCCTCTTCGATTTGAATACACAGAGAGCCAAAGCCATACAATTCACAAGCCATGCTCAACAAACAATTGTCTTGCTCATCCAACAATTGTCTTGAAAAGACTCAACATTCTACTGCCATATTTCTGAAAGTGCTTTTTACTCTATCAGATTCCCGATAACTTTTCTTGGTTGAGTTCTTTGAAGTTGATCAGGATCAAAAAAGAGTGTTTCTGCCCGGTTTTGAGCCAGGGACCTTTCGCGTGTGAGGCGAATGTGATGACCACTACACTACAGAAACTGCTGAAAAGCTAAGTACACATTTGCACCTAGATGCGACATTGATATTTAATTGAAAACCTTCAAAACGACGGACCCCTTGTTGATTTCTGAGACTCTGAGAGATTTTACACTGGATCCAGTCACGGCTGCAGTGTCATTGACTTTCGTGACAGCAACTGTATACTGGACCCAAATGCTATCCTAGATATGACCTGTAACCCCTCGAAGAGCGCCACCTAGGGTTGACATGCTAGGATTGCTGCTAGAGCTTTCCTCGTTAGTATAGTGGACAGTAGGGCTGTGCATCTTCACTGGTCTCACGATTCGATTCGATTACGATTATCCTGTCAACGATTCGATTCGGTTCGATATCCCGGTGCATCCCGGTGCATCACGATTCATACCAATGCGTTGCATCCTCAATTTTCTATATTACTGCACATGGCTTATTTTTCATCAATGCATACATGCAGTAAATATATATGAACTCTATTTTTATTATTTAGAAAGTGCTTCAGAAATCAATAACATAAATGTCTTGACATTAATTTATAAACCAAAATAAATGAATTGTATAGGTCTAGCCTCCGTGTGTGAAGTTGTTCCATCCTCAAAAACAAAAAGCTAATGCTTCTGCAGTCTAGCTGCAGCCTCTAGCCACGGCCTTCTGTTAAGAAAGGACACTGAAGGTCCTGAATGTGGCATCACACACCTTGAGTCTGAACACAGCAGACAACAGGAGTATTTACAACAGCATATACAAACAAAAATACTGCATGTGGGTGCACACTTACATTCTCTGTCTTACTGTTACACAAATCCCATGAATGCATGAGGCTAAGTTCGCTTCATTATATCTCAGTGATTAAGTGAATAATAAAGTTTCTATCGGGTCACTGTCAGCCTGTCACTCATTATTTTCAGGGAGGGGGCGGGGCTTGGAGGAACGGAGAGGAGACGGTGATCGCGGGAGCTTTTTTCCTCCTGCCTTCACAAACTTTACACACGTATATATCGTCTGAAAATTGCTAGAGGACATTCATACTTTGCAATCCAAGACTTAAGGAAATCCACCAAAAACCTGACATGATTGTAACGCGATTATTTTTGAAAAACATAAATCCCTGTCACACTCCGTGTCGCTGCCGCTCAGAGACACAGCGTCTCTGAGCGGCAGCGACACGGAGTGATTGAGAGCGGGTCCTGCTGCTGTGGGTTCTGGACTGGTGTCCATGTGTTGGTGGATAAAGCAGACTGCTCCGTGTTGCTGTGCCGCTGTCACGTCTGTTCCCTGATCTCTGCGTCACCGACCGATTTGATATTAAAGTGACAGAAAAAACGTTATAGTAAAGCCGCGGCCGGAAAATCAGGAAGCAACGTTACTACTCTATAACCGATTATCTTCCGTCACTGCATCGAGACCGAATCGTCCATGTCCGCATCGCAATGCATCGTAGAAACGATTATTTTCAACACCCCTAGTGGACAGTATCTCTGCTTGTCACGCAGAAGACCGGGGTTCGATTCCCCGACGGGGAGAATTTTCAATAACAGCTGGCCTTTATTCACCAAAGGAGGCAAGCATCAATCAACTCATGAACGAGGATGCCACCAAGAGGCCCTTGGAAACAATTTCAATTAAGCGCTTACCTGAACCATGGCAACTGAACTTTCGTACGGTCATCATTATAATAATCATGACAGAGCTACCAAGTGCATGCTGAATTGAAGTACCCTAAGCATAACTGCTATTAACAACATTCAGTTGTTCACAGGACAACATGCCTCTTCGATTGTAATACACCGAGAGCCAAAGCCGTATAATTCAAAAGCCATGCTGAACAAACAATTGTCCTGCTCATCCAACAATTGTCTTGAAAAGACTCAACATTCAACTGTTATATTTCTGAAATTGCTTTTTACTCTTTCCTTTTCTTGGTTGAGTTCATTGAAGTTGATCAGGATCAAAAAAGAGTGTTTCTGCCCGGTTTTGAGCCAGGGACCTTTCGCGTGTGAGGCGAATGTGATGACCACTACACTACAGAAACTGCTGAAGAGCTAAGTACACGTTTGCACGTAGATGCAACATTGATATTTAATTGTAAACCTTCAAAACGACGGACCACATGTTGATCTCTGAGACTCGGAGAGATTTTACACTGGATCCAGTCACAGCTGCAGCTTCATGGACTTTCGAGACATCAACTGTATACTGGACCCAAATGCTATCCTGGATATGACCTGTAACCCCTCAAAGAGCGCCACCTAGGCTTGACGTGCTAGGATTGACGTGCTAGGATTGCTGTTAGAGCATTCCTCGTTAGTATAGTGGACAGTATCTCTGCTTGTCACGCAGAAGACCGGGGTTCGATTCCCCGACGGGGAGAATTTTCAATAACAGCCGGCCTTTATTCACCAAAGGAGGCAAGCATCAATCAACTCATTAAGGAGGATGCCACCAAGAGGCCCTTGGAAACAATTTCAGATAAGCGCTTACCTGAACCATGGCAACTGAACTTTCGTACGGTCATCATTATAACAATCATGAAAAAGCTACCAAGTGCATGCTTCAAATCATTGAAGGAGAACTATAATCAATGACCGTGGCAATGTGCTCAACGATTACACTTTTGACAGACAAAATCAAGCAAGGCAAGAAATCCCTTTATATTTTCCATTGTGACCAGACACATTTTGAGCAGGAACGAAAATAAAGTCATTGGTTGCAGAATTGAAGTACCCTAAGCACAACTGCTATTAACAACCTTCAGTTGTTCAAAGGACGACAAGCCTCTTCGATTTGAATATACAGAGAGCCAAAGCCGTACAATTCACAAGCCATGCTCAACAAACAATTGTCTTGCTCATCCAACAATTGTCTTGAAAAGACTCAACCTTCTTCTGCCATATTTCTGAAAGTGCTTTTTACTCTATCTAGATTCCCGATAACTTTTCTTGGTTGAGTTCTTTGAAGTTGATCGGGATCAAAAAAGAGTGTTTCTGCCTGGTTTTGAGCCGGGGACCTTTCGCGTGTTAGGCGAACGTGATGACCACTACACTACAGAAACTGCTGAAAAGCTAAGTACACATTTGCACCTAGATGCAACATTGATATTTAATTGAAAACCTTCAAAACGACTTACCAAAAGTAGCAGCACTGCACCCTCGGACTGGACGAAAGGGACATATTATTGAGCCGTCGTACACTTGCTGCCGAGCCTCCCGTTAAATCCCGTTTTACACACGCCCCTCCACGTTTGTAAAATATACGGACCCCGCGAGGTCTCGCCGGGGGTCCCGGCGCTACCGGGGGTCGCGACCTCGACCCCTCGACCCCTCGACCCGATGTTAGGCGCCCGTTACCGTATTTATGCCCTATATTTCCTTGCCGTACTCTGTTCCGCCTCGGACCACCAGATGGCGCTGTCGGGGGTGCCAGAAACAAAATATGGGTCCACTTATCCAATATTTTTATGTATTTAAATATACATAATTTTTTTGTGGACGACAACTCAATATAGTGAGTAAGTGAATTGCACAGTGTACAGCTGTACACTATATTGTCCTGCTGTACACTATTATGTACTGCTGCACACTATAAAGTCCTGCTGTACACTCACTAACTTAAAAATAATAATAATTATAGTTTTTTATAAATTCAAGGAACTCGAGATGCCAAGGCCAATAAGGGCCGGGCCCTGGGGCCATATAATGTATATGTCAATTATGGGATGTCATCATTTGGCGTTGCCATGGCAACGCATCCCTCGCCGTCAAACATCATGTTGTCGTAATTCAATGGAAAATCTTCCAAACACCACCAGACTTCAGACTATCATCAATGGTCCGGCCCTCAAGAGCTCTACGTGAAATCTGAAATCTCAACGTATGCCGTTGCCATGGCAACGCATCCCCCCCCCAAAAAATCCCATGTTGTTGTAAGTCAATGGAAAATGGTCCAAACACCACCATACTTCAGACTATCATTAATGGTCCGGCCCTCAACAGCTCTACGTGAAATCTGAAATCTCAACGTATGCCGTTTCCATGGCAACCTGAGAGACAGGTGGGACACAGACAGGTGAGAGACAGACAGGTGAGAACAGACATGTGAGAGACAGACAGGGTGATAGACACACAGGTGAGAGGCAGAGAGGTCAGAAACAGACATGTGAGGACAGACATGTGAGAGACAGACAGGGTGAGAAGGACAGGGGAGAGAGACTTTTCTATGTGTGTCATAGAATTGCATTGCAGCGCATTGCACACACACACACACACACACACACACACACACACAAATAGCTCCCTAAGTATTGTAGCAGTGGCCACACACACCACACACACACACACACACACACACACACACGAATATTCTTTGACTTTGATGTCCGGCGTCGTTCAGATTCCGCTATAGTTGCGTACAATAGCACTTTCTGAACAACCCCTGGGTTAAGATTGGTACACCCCCCCACACACAGGGATGCAGCATCGCAAATATATCCACTTTGGAGTGGCTTTAGGGGACACACGACATGGAAACGGCATACGTTGAGATTTCAAATTTCACGTAGGGCTGTTGAGGGCCGGACCATTAATGATAGTCTGAAGTGTGGTGCTGTTTGGACGATTTTCCATTGACTTACAACAACATCGGATTTTTTGGCGAGGGATGCCGTTTCCATGGAAATGGTATACGTTGAGATTTCAGATTTCACTTGGAGCTGTTGAGGCATGGACCAGTGATATAAAAGTGAAGATTCGCGAGCGAATTAGTGTGTGAAAGCTGGGTAAGATTAATGGGAATTTAAGGGAGATATGGCCCTTTTCATCCGACCCGAGCAGGGGGAATTATATTTCGAAAACAACGGTTAATTTGCTTTAAAATCAGGGTGCACATGGCTGTGTTACCCACGAATTAGTGTGTGAAAGCTGGGTAAGATTAATGGGAATTTAAGGGAGATATGGGCATTTTTTCATCCGACCCGAGCAGGGGGACTTTTTTACCCAGGAATCAGTGTCGAAAACCCCGGTTAATTTCCTTGAAAATCAGGGTGCACATGGCTGTGTTACCCATGAATTAGTGTCTGAAAGCTGGGTAAGATTAATGGGAATTTAAGGGAGATATGGCCCTTTTCATCCGACCCGAGCAGGGGGAATTATATTTCGAAAACAAAGGTTAATTTGCTTTAAAATCAGGGTGCACATGGCTGTGTTACCCACGAATTAGTGTGTGAAAGCTGGGTAAGATTAATGGGAATTTAAGGGAGATATGGCCCTTTTCATCCGACCCGAGCAGGGGGACTTTGTTACCCAGGAATTAGTGTCGAAAACAACGGTTAATTTCCTTGAAAATCAGGGTGCACGTGGCTGTGGTACCCATGAATTAGTGTGTGAAAGCTGGGTAAGATTAATGGGAATTTAAGGGAGATATGGGCATTTTTTCATCCGACCCGAGCAGGGGGACTTTTTTACCCAGGAATCAGTGTCGAAAACCCCGGTTAATTTCCTTGAAAATCAGGGTGCACATGGCTGTGTTACCCATGAATTAGTGTCTGAAAGCTGGGTAAGATTAATGGGAATTTAAGGGAGATATGGCCCTTTTCATCCGACCCGAGCAGGGGGAATTATATTTCGAAAACAAAGCTTAATTTGCTTTAAAATCAGGGTGCACATGGCTGTGTTACCCACGAATTAGTGTGTGAAAGCTGGGTAAGATTAATGGGAATTTAAGGGACATATGTCCCTTTTCATCCGACCCGAGCAGGGGGACTATGTTACCCAGGAATTAGTGTCGAAAACAACGGTTAATTTCCTTGAAAATCAAGGTGCACGTGGCTGTGGTACCCATGAATTAGTGTGTGAAAGCTGGGTAAGATTAATGGGAATTTAAGGGAGATATGGCCCTTTTCATCCGACCCGAGCAGGGGGAATTATATTTCGAAAACAACGGTTAATTTGCTTTAAAATCAGGGTGCACATGGCTGTGTTACCCGCGAATTAGTGTGTGAAAGCTGGGTAAGATTAATGGGAATTTAAGGGAGATATGGCCCTTTTTCATCCGACCCGAGCAGGGGGACTTTGTTACCCAGGAATTAGTGTCGAAAACAACGGTTAATTTCCTTGAAAATCAAGGTGCACATGGCTGTGGTACCCATAAATTAGTGTGTGAAAGCTGGGTAAGATTAATGGGAATTTAAGGGAGATATGGGCATTTTTCATCCGACCCGAGCAGGGGGACTTTGTTACCCAGGAATTAGTGTCGAAAACCCCGGTTAATTTCCATGAAAATCAGGGTGCATATGGCTGTGTTACCCATTAACTAGTGTGTGAAAGCTGGGTAAGATTAATGGGAATTTAAGGGAGATATGGCCCTTTTCATCCGACCCGAGCAGGGGGAATTATATTTCGAAAACAACGGTTAATTTGCTTTAAAATCAGGGTGCACATGGCTGTGTTACCCGCGAATTAGTGTGTGAAAGCTGGGTAAGATTAATGGGAATTTAAGGGAGATATGGCCCTTTTCATCCGACCCGAGCAGGGGGACTTTGTTACCCAGGAATTAGTGTCGAAAACAACGGTTAATTTCCTTGAAAATCAGGGTGCACATGGCTGTGGTACCCATGAAATTAGTGTGTGAAAGCTGGGTAAGATTAATGGGAATTTAAGGGAGATATGGGCATTTTTCATCCGACCCGAGCAGGGGGACTTTGTTACCCAGGAATTAGTGTCGAAAACCCCGGTTAATTTCCTTGAAAATCAGGGTGCACATGGCTGTGTTACCCATTAACTAGTGTGTGAAAGCTGGGTAAGATTAATGGGAATTTAAGGGAGATATGGCCCTTTTCATCCGACCCGAGCAGGGGGAATTATATTTCGAAAACAACGGTTAATTTGCTTTAAAATCAGGGTGCACATGGCTGTGTTACCCATGAATTAGTGTGTGAAAGCTGGGTAAGATTAATGGGGAATTTAAGGGAGATATGGCCCTTTTCATCCGACCCGAGCAGGGGGACTTTGTTACCCAGGAATTAGTGTCGAAAACAACGGTTAATTTGCTTTAAAATCAGGATGCACATGGCTGTGGTACCCATGAATTAGTGTGTGAAAGCTGGGTAAGATTAATGGGAATTTAAGGGAGATATGGGCATTTTTTCATCCGACCCGAGCAGGGGGACTTTTTTACCCAGGAATCAGTGTCAAAAACCCCGGTTAATTTCCTTGAAAATCAGGGTGCACATGGCTGTGTTACCCATGAATTAGTGTCTGAAAGCTGGGTAAGATTAATGGGAATTTAAGGGAGATATGGCCCTTTTCATCCGACCCGAGCAGGGGGAATTATATTTCGAAAACAAAGGTTAATTTGCTTTAAAATCAGGGTGCACATGGCTGTCTTACCCACAAATTAGTGTGTGGAAGTTGGGTAAGATTAATGGGAATTTAAGGGAGATATGGCCCTTTTCATCCGACCCGAGCAGGGGGACTTTTTTACCCAGGAATTAGTGTCGAAAACAATGGTTAATTTCCTTGAAAATCAGGGTGCACGTGGCTGGTAAAGAGTACAGAGCACTTTATATGGCAGTTGAATGTTGAGTCTTTTCAAGACAATTGTTGGATGAGCAGGACAATTGTTTGTTGAGCATGGCTTGTGAATTGTATGGCTTTGGCTCTCGGTGTATTCAAATCGAAGAGGCTTGTCGTCCTGTGAACAACTGAATGTTGTTAATAGCAGTTATGCTTAGGGTACTTCAATTCAGCATGCACTTGGTAGCTCTGTCATGATTATTATAATGATGACCGTACGAAAGTTCAGTTGCCATGGTTCAGGTAAGCGCTTATTTGAAATTGTTTCCAAGGGCCTCTTGGTGGCATCCTCGTTCATGAGTTGATTGATGCTTGCCTCCTTTGGTGAATAAAGGCCAGCTGTTATTGAAAATTCTCCCCGTCGGGGAATCGAACCCCGGTCTTCTGCGTGACAAGCAGAGATACTGTCCACTATACTAACGAGGAACACTCTAGCAGCAATCCTAGCACGTCAAGCCTAGGTGGCGCTCTTTGAGGGGTTACAGGTCATATCCAGGATAGCATTTGGGTCCAGTATACAGTTGCCGTCTCGAAAGTCCATGAAGCTGCAGCTGTGACTGGATCCAGTGTAAAATCTCTCCGAGTCTCAGAGATCAACATGTGGTCCGTTGTTTTGAAGGTTTACAATTAAATATCAATGTTGCATCTACGTGCAAACGTGTACTTAGCTCTTCAGCAGTTTCTGTAGTGTAGTGGTCATCACATTCGCCTCACACGCAAAAGGTCCCTGGCTCAAAACTGGGCAGAAACGCTCTTTTTTGATCCTGATCAACTTCAAAGAACTCAACCAAGAAAAGTAAAGAGTAAAAAGCACTTTCAGAAATATGGCAGTTGAATGTTGAGTCTTTTCAAGACAATTGTTGGATGAGCAGGACAATTGTTTGTTGAGCATGGCTTTTGAATGATACGGCTTTGGCTCTCGGTGTATTACAATCGAAGAGGCATGTTGTCCTGTGAACAACTGAATGTTGTTAATAGCAGTTATGCTTAGGGTACTTCAATTCAGCATGCACTTGGTAGCTCTGTCATGATTGTTATAATGATGACCGTACGAAAGTTCAGTTGCCATGGTTCAGGTAAGCGCTTATTTGAAATTGTTTCCAAGGGCCTCTTGGTGGCATCCTCCTTAATGAGTTGATTGATGCTGCCAAAAGTAGCAGCACTGCACCCTCGGACTGGACGAAAGGGACATATTATTGAGCCGTCGTACACTTGCTGCCGAGCCTCCCGTTAAATCCCGTTTTACACACGCCCCTCCACGTTTGTAAAATATACGGACCCCGCGAGGTCTAGCCGGGGGTCCCGGCGCTACCGGGGGTCGCGACCTCGACCCCTCGACCCCTCGACCCGATGTTAGGCGCCCGTTACCGTATTTATGCCCTATATTTCCTTGCCGTACTCTGTTCCGCCTCTGACCACCAGATGGCGCTGTCGGGGGTGCCAGAAACAAAATATGGGTCCACTTATCCAATATTTTTATGTATTTAAATATACATAATTTTTTTGGTGGACGACAACTCAATATAGTGAGTAAGTGAATTGCAAAGTGTACAGCTGTACACTATATTGTCCTGCTGTACACTATTATGTACTGCTGCACACTATAAAGTCCTGCTGTACACTCACTAACTTAAAAATAATAATAATTATAGTTTTTTATAAATTCAAGGAACTCGAGATGCCAAGGCCAATAAGGGCCGGGCCCTGGGGCCATATAATGTATATGTCAATTATGGGATGTCATCATTTGGCGTTGCCATGGCAACGCATCCCTCGCCGTCAAACATCATGTTGTCGTAATTCAATGGAAAATCTTCCAAACACCACCAGACTTCAGACTATCATCAATGGTCCGGCCCTCAAGAGCTCTACGTGAAATCTGAAATCTCAACGTATGCCGTTTCCATGGCAACCTGAGAGACAGGTGGGACACAGACAGGTGAGAGACAGACAGGTGAGAACAGACATGTGAGAGACAGACAGGGTGATAGACACACAGGTGAGAGGCAGAGAGGTCAGAAACAGACATGTGAGGACAGACATGTGAGAGACAGACAGGGTGAGAAGGACAGGGGAGAGAGACTTTTCTATGTGTGTCATAGAATTGCATTGCAGCGCATTGCACACACACACACACACACACACACACACAAATAGCTCCCTAAGTATTGTAGCAGTGGCCACACACACCACACACCACACACACACACACACACACGAATATTCTTTGACTTTGATGTCCGGCGTCGTTCAGATTCCGCTATAGTTGCGTACAATAGCACTTTCTGAACAACCCCTGGGTTAAGATTGGTACACCCCCCCACACACAGGGATGCAGCATCGCAAATATATCCACTTTGGAGTGGCTTTAGGGGACACACGACATGGAAACGGCATACGTTGAGATTTCAAATTTCACGTAGGGCTGTTGAGGGCCGGACCATTAATGATAGTCTGAAGTGTGGTGCTGTTTGGACGATTTTCCATTGACTTACAACAACATCGGATTTTTTGGCGAGGGATGCCGTTTCCATGGAAACGGCATACGTTGAGATTTCAGATTTCACTTGGAGCTGTTGAGGCATGGACCAGTGATATAAAAGTGAAGATTCGCGAGCGAATTAGTGTGTGAAAGCTGGGTAAGATTAATGGGAATTTAAGGGAGATATGGCCCTTTTCATCCGACCCGAGCAGGGGGAATTATATTTCGAAAACAACGGTTAATTTGCTTTAAAATCAGGGTGCACATGGCTGTGTTACCCACGAATTAGTGTGTGAAAGCTGGGTAAGATTAATGGGAATTTAAGGGAGATATGGCCCTTTTCATCCGACCCGAGCAGGGGGACTTTGTTACCCAGGAATTAGTGTCGAAAACAACGGTTAATTTCCTTGAAAATCAGGGTGCACGTGGCTGTCGTACCCATGAATTAGTGTGTGAAAGCTGGGTAAGATTAATGGGAATTTAAGGGAGATATGGGCATTTTTTCATCCGACCCGAGCAGGGGGACTTTCTTACCCAGGAATCAGTGTCGAAAACCCCGGTTAATTTCCTTGAAAATCAGGGTGCACATGGCTGTGTTACCCATGAATTAGTGTCTGAAAGCTGGGTAAGATTAATGGGAATTTAAGGGAGATACTGCCCTTTTCATCCGACCCGAGCAGGGGGAATTATATTTCGAAAACAAAGGTTAATTTGCTTTAAAATCAGGGTGCACATGGCTGTGTTACCCACGAATTAGTGTGTGAAAGCTGGTTAAGATTAATGGGAATTTAAGGGAGTTATGGCCCTTTTCATCCGACCCGAGCAGGGGGACTTTGTTACCCAGGAATTAGTGTCGAAAACAACCGCCACTTGTGGGGTATGTACTTGGTGTGTGTGTGTGTGTGTGTGTGTGTGTGTGTGTGTGTGTGTGATGTGAAAAGCCATTGCTAAACAAACTTGTAAACACGCTAGGAGTCTGAAAGTGGTTTCATTAGCTTCGTATTGATTTGGAGATGTGATTTGATGTGTTTTTTTGTCAAGTTTGATCGCCAAAACGATAGAGAAATGTCTTTTTATGCCATAGTGGAGTCTATATATGACACCGCCACTTGTGGGGTATGTACTTGGTGTGTGTGTGTGTGTGTGTGTGTGTGTGTGTGTGTGTGTGTGTGTGATGTGAAAAGCCATTGCTAAACAAACTTGTAAACACGCTAGGAGTCTGAAAGTGGTTTCATTAGCTTCGTATTGATTTGGAGATGTGATTTGATGTGTTTTTTTGTCAAGTTTGATCGCCAAAACGATAGAGAAATGTCTTTTTATGCCATAGTGGAGTCTATATATGACACCGCCACTTGTGGGGTATGTACTTGGTGTGTGTGTGTGTGTGTGTGTGTGTGTGTGTGTGTGTGTGTGTGTGTGTGTGTGTGATGTGAAAAGCCATTGCTAAACAAACTTGTAAACACGCTAGGAGTCTGAAAGTGGTTTCATTAGCTTCGTATTGATTTGGAGATGTGATTTGATGTGTTTTTTTGTCAAGTTTGATCGCCAAAACGATAGAGAAATGTCTTTTTATGCCATAGTGGAGTCTATATATGACACCGCCACTTGTGGGGTATGTACTTGGTGTGTGTGTGTGTGTGTGTGTGTGTGTGTGTGTGTGTGTGTGTGTGTGTGTGTGTGTGATGTGAAAAGCCATTGCTAAACAAACTTGTAAACACGCTAGGAGTCTGAAAGTGGTTTCATTAGCTTCGTATTGATTTGGAGATGTGATTTGATGTGTTTTTTTGTCAAGTTTGATCGCCAAAACGATAGAGAAATGTCTTTTTATGCCATAGTGGAGTCTATATATGACACCGCCACTTGTGGGGTATGTACTTGGTGTGTGTGTGTGTGTGTGTGTGTGTGTGTGTGTGTGTGTGTGTGTGTGTGTGTGTGTGTGTGTGTGATGTGAAAAGCCATTGCTAAACAAACTTGTAAACACGCTAGGAGTCTGAAAGTGGTTTCATTAGCTTCGTATTGATTTGGAGATGTGATTTGATGTGTTTTTTTTGTCAAGTTTGATCGCCAAAACGATAGAGAAATGTCTTTTTATGCCATAGTGGAGTCTATATATGACACCACCACTTGTGGGGTATGTACTTGGTGTGTGTGTGTGTGTGTGTGTGTGTGTGTGTGTGTGTGTGTGTGTGTGAGAGCGGGGTTCGCGACCCGGCCTTGGCATCATATCTTGAGTTCCTTGAATTATTGTTATATGGGTGCATATTTATGATGAAATGAATGTTTTTAAATGTTCCCAATGATTGTTTGTGAAGGACCAGGGTACAGAAAAGGTGCAAAAATAAGGATTTTATTGTCACTAATAATGCCACTATCCCCACCATATTTATTTAATAAGTCTTATATAATATAATAAAGTTTAAGTACTTTTTTTTGGAGAACCATAGAAAAGGGGTGAAAATGGTAAAAATGTATCGAAAATAGTGCCTCATATGCGGGTAGAGTCCCCTGACATCTACCCTTACATTCCTCCAGAGTCGGAAAAAGTCTAAGTCAACTTTTGGAAGAACCATAGAAAAGGGGTGAAAATGGTAAAAATGTATCCGAAAATAGTGCCTCATATGCGGGTAGAGTCCCCTGACATCTACCCTTACATTCCTCCAGAGTCGGAAAAAGTCTAAGTCAACTTTTGGAAGAACCATAAAAAACGGGTGAAAATGGAAAAAATGTATCCGAAAATAGTGCCTCATATGCGGGTAGAGTCCCCTGACATCTACCCTTACATTCCTCCAGAGTCGGAAAAAGTCTAAGTCAACTTTTGGAAGAACCATAAAAAACGGGTGAAAATGGAAAAAATGTATCCGAAAAAAGTGCCTCATATGCGGGTAGAGTCCCCTGACATCTACCCTTACATTCCTCCAGAGTCGGAAAAAGTCTAAGTCAACTTTTGGAAGAACCATAAAAAACGGGTGAAAATGGAAAAAATGTATCCGAAAAAAGTGCCTCATATGCGGGTAGAGTCCCCTGACATCTACCCTTACATTCCTCCAGAGTCGGAAAAAGTCTAAGTCAACTTTTGGAAGAACCATAAAAAACGGGTGAAAATGGAAAAAATGTATCCGAAAAAAGTGCCTCCCAGACTTCTAGCGTGTGAAAAACGTGTGCAAAGTATCCGCAAACGGGTCAGTGTCTGTGATGCTAGCTTTGCTGCTAGCGGTTAGCATTTTAAAAGTAAAAATGTATCCGAAAAAAGTGCCTCATATGCGGGTAGACATTCCTCCATGTCCTTTCAAAAACCGACTTCCGGTTTCCTATTTCGTGCAGACAGTGGTCTTTCACACCATCAAAATTGACAAACGAAACATCTAATGACATCTACAGACCAAGACGAAGCTAACCGAAGTACTCCCAGACTTCTAGCGTGTGAAAAACGTGTGCAAAGTATCCGCAAACGGGTCAGTGTCTGTGATGCTAGCTTTGCTGCTAGCGGATAGCATTTTAAAAGTAAAAATGTATCCGAAAAAAGTGCCTCATATGCGGGTAGACATTCCTCCATGTCCTTTCAAAAACCGACTTCCGGTTTCCTATTTCGTGCAGACAGTGGTCTTTCACACCATCAAAATTGACAAACGAAACATCTAATGACATCTACAGACCAAGACGAAGCTAACCGAAGTACTCCCAGACTTCTAGCGTGTGAAAAACGTGTGCAAAGTATCCGCAAACGGGTCAGTGTCTGTGATGCTAGCTTTGCTGCTAGCGGATAGCATTTTAAAAGTAAAAATGTATCCGAAAAAAGTGCCTCATATGCGGGTAGACATTCCTCCATGTCCTTTCAAAAACCGACTTCCGGTTTCCTATTTCGTGCAGACAGTGGTCTTTCACACCATCAAAATTGACAAACGAAACATCTAATGACATCTACAGACCAAGACGAAGCTAACCGAAGTACTCCCAGACTTCTAGCGTGTGAAAAACGTGTGCAAAGTATCCGCAAACGGGTCAGTGTCTGTATACCTATGGTGATTGTCCCGATGTCCCACATATATATGTAAGCCCACTTCTCAATATTATTAATAATTCCAAAATAATTAATTATAGTTGTTATAACTATTAAATATGCACCCATATTGACTTGGGTCACATAATAATAAATTCAACAAACCCAAGAATTGATGCCAAGGCCAGGAACCGTACCCCGCTCTCAGTAAACTAAGGAGCGGGTCTGTATCCATTGGGCCACACGTCTTACTGAAATTCACATCAACGGAAGTTATCTTTATACAGTGGGAGCCTGAACCAGAACCTCATGCCTCATGTTCTCCGTTCAGCACCACAGAGAGTGCGTCCCTGCTCCTGCTGCTGCTGCTTCTGCACACCTGTGAAAAATAGTCCGTTGTTACTGTTTGAACTAACGTAGCAACGGCAGGCAATATTATTAATAATTCCAAAATAATAATAATTATAGTTGTTATAACTATTAAATATGCACCCATATTGACTTGGGTCAATTATAATAATAAATCACGAACTCAAGATTTGATGCCAAGGCCGGGTTGCGAACCCCGCTCTCGCACAGCAAGGAGTGGCGATAAAAGTAATATATAGACTCCACTATGTCATAAAAAGACATTTCTCTATCGTTTTGGCGATCAAACTTGACAAATAACACATCAAATCACATCTACAAATCAATACGAAGCTAATGAAACCACTTTCAGACTCCTAGCGTGTTTACAAGTTTGTTTAGCAATTAGTATTTACAAGTTTGAAAACGTAGCAATGGCTTTTCACATCACACCATTGTGTGATATATGAGCAGTGACCTCGGTTTTGACCTTGTCCGAGGTCGCAGGGTCCCCATATTTTGCAAGCGGGTTCCACACAAGTGCAACAACACACTCTCGGAGTTTCGGAGCGCCAACCACATTTTTTCAATTTTTTTAATGTTCTTCCCAATCAGCCAACACAAGCCACACAAGGATTTTTTTTCAATTTTCTCATTCTTCTCCAGCACTAGCCTCTCAGACTATTCACGTAAATCAGAATTATGTGAGAAATATTAAATGTTATTGAGAAAAAAATTATGGGTGAGTTTAAGTTTCCATACTTCAGATTCCCAGACACCCATAAGTACATGGTAAAAAAAATTATGGGTGAGTTTAAGTTTCCATACTTCAGATGAACTTTCGTACGGTCATCATTATAATAATCATGACAGAGCTACCAAGTGCATGCTGAAATGAAGTACTCTAAGCATAACTGCTATTAACAACATTCAGTTGTTCACAGGACAACATGCCTCTTCGATTGTAATACACCGAGAGCCAAAGCCGTATAATTCAAAAGCCATGCTCAACAAACAATTGTCCTGCTCATCCAACAATTGTCTTGAAAAGACTCAACATTCAACTGCCATATTTCTGAAAGTGCTTTTTACTCTTTACTTTTCTTGGTTGAGTTCTTTGAAGTTGATCAGGATCAAAAAAGAGTGTTTCTGCCCGGTTTTGAGCCAGGGACCTTTCGCGTGTGAGACGAATGTGATGACCACTACACTACAGAAACTGCTGAAGAGCTAAGTACACGTTTGCATGTAGATGCAACATTGATATTTAATTGTAAACTTTCAAAACGACGGACCACATGTTCATCTCTGAGACTCGGAGAGATTTTACACTGGATCCAGTCACAGCTGCAGCTTCATGGACTTTCGAGACAGCAACTGTATACTGGACCCAAATGCTATCCTGGATATGACCTGTAAACCTTCAAAGAGCGCCACCTAGGCTTGAAGTGTTAGGACTGACGTTCTAGGATTGCTGTTAGAGCATTCCTTGTTAGTATAGTGGACAGTATCTCTGCTTGTCACGCAGAAGACCGGGGTTCGATTCCCCGACGGGGAGAATTTTCAATAACAGCCGGCCTTTATTCACCAAAGGAGGCAAGCATCAATCAACTCATGAACGAGGATGCCACCAAGAGGCTCTTGTAAACACTTTCAGATAAGCGCTTACCTGAACCATGGCAACTGAACTTTCGTACGGTCATCATTATTACAATCATGAAAAAGCTACCAAGTGCATGCTTCAAATCATTGAAGGAGAACTACAATCAATGACCGCGGCAATGTGCTCAACGATTACACTTTTGACAGACAAAATCAAGCAAGGCAAGAAATCCCTTTATATTTTCCATTGTGACCAGACACATTTTGAGCAGGAACGAAAAGAAAGTCATTGGTTGCAGAATTGAAGTACCCTAAGTACAACTGCTATTAACAACCTTCAGTTGTTCAAAGGACGACAAGCCTCTTCGATTTGAATACACAGAGAGCCAAAGCCGTATAATTCAAAAGCCATGCTGAACAAACAATTGTCTTGCTCATCCAACAATTGTCTTGAAAAGACTCAACATTCTACTGCCATATTTCTGAAAGTGCTTTTTACTCTATCCAGATTCCCGATAGCTTTTCTTGGTTGAGTTCTTTGAAGTTGATTGGGATCAAAGAAGAGTGTTTCTGCCCGGTTTTGAGCCAGGGATCTTTCGCTTGTTAGGCGAACGTGATGACCACTACACTACAGAAACTGCTGAAAAGCTAAGTACACATTTGCACCTAGATGCAACATTGATATTTAATTGAAAACCTTCAAAACGACGGACCCCTTGTTGATTTCTGAGACTCTGAGAGATTTTACACTGGAGCCAGTCACGGCTGCAGTGTCATTGACTTTCGTGACAGCAACTGTATACTTGACCCAAATGCTATCCTGGATATGACCTGTAACCCCTCAAAGAGCGCCACCTAGGCTTGACGTGCTAGGATTGACGTGCTAGGATTGCTGTTAGAGCATTCCTCGTTAGTATAGTGGACAGTATCTCTGCTTGTCACGCAGAAGACCGGGGTTCGATTCCCCGACGGGGAGAATTTTCAATATCAGCTGGCCTTTATTCACCAAAGGAGGCAAGCATCAATCAACTCATGAACGAGGATGCCACCAAGAGGCCCTTGGAAACAATTTCAATTAAGCGCTTACCTGAACCATGGCAACTGAAGTTTCGTACGGTCATCATTGTAACAATCATGACAGAGCTACCAAGTGCATGCTGAATTGAAGTACCCTAAGCATAACTGCTATTAACAACATTCAGTTGTTCACAGGATAACATACCTCTTCGATTTTAATACACCGAGAGCCAAAGCCGTATAATTCAAAAGCCATGCTCAACAAACAATTGTCCTGCTCATCCAACAATTGTCTTGAAAAGACTCAACATTCAACTGCCATATTTCTGAAAGTGCTTTGTACTCTTTACTTTTCTTGGTTGAGTTCTTGAAGTTGATCAGGATCAAAAAAGCATCTTTCTGCCCGGTTTTGAGCCAGGGACCTTTCGCGTGTGAGGCGAATGTGATGACCACTACACTACAGAAACTGCTGAAAAGCTAAGTACACATTTGCACGTAGATGCAACATTGATATTTAATTGTAAACCTTCAAAACGACGGACCCACATGTTGATTTCTGAGACTCTGAGAGATTTTACACTGGATCCAGTCACAGCTGCAGCTTCATGGACTTTCGAGACAGCAACTGTATACTGGACCCAAATGCTATCCTGGATATGACCTGTAACCCCTCAAAGAGCGCCACCTAGGGTTGACGTGCTAGGATTGACGTGCTAGATGCTTTTAGAGCATTCCTCGTTAGTATAGTGGACAGTATCTCTGCTTGTCACGCAGAAGACCGGGGTTCGATTCCCCGACGGGGAGAATTTTCAATAACAGCCGGCCTTTATTCACCAAAGGAGGCAAGCATCAATCAACTCATGAACGAGGATGCCACCAAGAGGCCCTTGGAAACAATTTCAGATAAGCGCTTACCTGAACCATGGCAACTGAACTTTCGTACGGTCATCATTATAACAATCATGACAGAGCTACCAAGTGCATGCTGAATTGAAGTACCCTAAGCATAACTGCTATTAACAACATTCAGTTGTTCACAGGATAACATGCCTCTTCGATTGTAATACACCGAGAGCCAAAGCCGTATAATTCAAAAGCCATGCTCAACAAACAATTGTCTTGCTCATCCAACAATTGTCTTGAAAAGACTCAACATTCAACTGCCATATTTCTGAAAGTGCTTTTTCACTCTTTACTTTTCTTGGTTGAGTTCTTTGAAGTTGATCAGGATCAAAAAAGAGTGTTTCTGCCCGGTTTTGAGCCAGGGACCTTTCGCGTGTGAGGCGAATGTGATGACCACTACACTACAGAAACTGCTGAAGAGCTAAGTACACGTTTGCACGTAGATGCAACATTTATATTTAATTGTAAACCTTCAAAACGACGGACCACATGTTGATCTCTGAGACTCGGAGAGATTTTACACTGGATCCAGTCACAGCTGCAGCTTCATGGACTTTCGAGACAGCAACTGTATACTGGACCCAAATGCTATCCTGGATATGACCTGTAACCCCTCAAAGAGCGCCACCTAGGCTTGACGTGCAGGATTGACGTGCTAGGATTGCTGTTAGAGCATTCCTCGTTAGTATAGTGGACAGTATCTCTGCTTGTCACGCAGAAGACCGGGGTTCGATTCCCCGACGGGGAGAATTTTCAATAACAGCCGGCCTTTATTCACCAAAGGAGGCAAGCATCAATCAACTCATTAAGGAGGATGCCACCAAGAGGCCCTTGGAAACAATTTCAAATAAGCGCTTACCTGAACCATGGCAACTGAAGTTTCGTACGGTCATCATTGTAACAATCATGACAGAGCTACCAAGTGCATGCTGAATTGAAGTACCCTAAGCATAACTGCTATTAACAACATTCAGTTGTTCACAGGATAACATACCTCTTCGATTTTAATACACCGAGAGCCAAAGCCGTATAATTCAAAAGCCATGCTCAACAAACAATTGTCCTGCTCATCCAACAATTGTCTTGAAAAGACTCAACATTCAACTGCCATATTTCTGAAAGTGCTTTGTACTCTTTACTTTTCTTGGTTGAGTTCTTTGAAGTTGATCAGGATCAAAAAAGAGTGTTTCTGCCCGGTTTTGAGCCAGGGACCTTTCGCGTGTGAGGCGAATGTGATGACCACTACACTACAGAAACTGCTGAAGAGCTAAGTACACGTTTGCACGTAGATGCAACATTGATATTTAATTGTAAACCTTCAAAACGACGGACCACATGTTGATCTCTGAGACTCGGAGAGATTTTACACTGGATCCAGTCACAGCTGCAGCTTCATGGACTTTCGAGACAGCAATTGTATACTGGACCCAAATGCTATCCTGGATATGACCTGTAACCCCTCAAAGAGCGCCACCTAGGCTTGACGTGCTAGGATTGACGTGCTAGGATTGCTGTTAGAGCATTCCTCGTTAGTATAGTGGACAGTATCTCTGCTTGTCACGCAGAAGACCGGGGTTCGATTCCCCGACGGGGAGAATTTTCAATAACAGCTGGCCTTTATTCACCAAAGGAGGTAAGCACCGAAAACCAAGCACCAAAAAATTGTTGGTCAAGAAGCAAGAACCGCATACGTCACGCTTACGTCGGAGGGGGGGCGAGATTAATCTGAGCTAACAGTTAAAGGCGAGTATGGCAAATACAAGTTGTAACAAGCAGTAGCGCTGAGCAAAGTGACTAGAACGCAACCACACACTTTATAAAGCCAGGCAACACTAACCAGGCTTCGTGTGATTCTGTTTATCTGTGCCTTACCTTGACCATCTGTTCGCTGTCATTGATCATTGTGGAGAGAGGCAGACGTTTTGTGTTATGTTATAGCAGCTATCGGATGGAGTCAATACATGGGCTGCACATGTTGTCATGTCCGACTATCACAAGTAGAATCATAATGAAAAAAATACGCCAAAAAAATGTGTAGAAGGGCATCATTCCATGATTTATTGTAAAATGAATCTGAACTTTTTGATCTGTTATGATGATAAACTGAAGACATTTCTAAATTAACCCAATTAAGTGAGTTTTAAATCGTCCTACTTAGTTTACAAGTGCCAACACATTGCTGACTGTTGCTATCTGGCTACATCTGCAGGTGGAGACTCCGGTGCTAGTGGATTGCCAGAGCTGTAGATTAACATGTACATGTTTATTGTAGTTGTAAGGGCAATGCCTGTGGCACCATGGAGCATATGTGTGGGCTGGACCTGTGTTTTACAGGAAAGGAGTGAGCAGAGGGTCGAGTTGTCGATTATTGTTCAGTTTTCATCTTCCTGACCCTCTCAAGTAAAGTAAAGTATTTGTAAGATACTTTATTTTTTCAAGAACAGCAAAAATGATCTACAAAAAAATGGAGAACAAAATGAAAACGCTCACATAGTGAGGATCAAAACTTTCACAAGAGCACTTAGAGAGCATAGACCTGACTGTGGTAAAAGACCAGAGCAAATATCTGACCATGGCCATAGACGAAAACGAACTGACTAAGAACACTGGGAAAAAAGGGGAATTTAAACACATGACAACAAGACACAGGTGGGAACAATCAGGGGCGGGGCTGACGCTGATTAGCACAGGAGACACAGAAGGGGTGACCAATGAAAACAATCAGGGCCGAGTCTGGAATGACAGGTAAACGGTGAGTGACAAAACAAAGCAGGAAGTGTAGGACAATACAACCAAAAAACAACATCAATCTCAACATTTCTGTCGGTGCACAACAGGGGGGGTCAGTGGTTGAATGCAGTGTTGAACAGGTGGGGTTTGAGTGATGTGAGGGAGGAAGAGTCTCTGATGGATTGGGGTAGTGAGTTCCAGAGGGTGGGTGCAGCAACGGAGAAGGCTCTGCCGCCCCAGGACTAAGACGATTTATAAAATTCTATGGGGTAATAAAGTAAGAAGACCTGCTTCAGAGCGTGTATCGGAAAAGGCTTTCGATACGTTTGATGGGTGGAGGATATGGGGAATGTAAGGGTGAAATGGAACAGTATTGAGTGTGAACATTTTGATTTTCTTACAACAACCTGATTATAAGTAGGTTTGAGGTCACAGTGAAGAGAGAATGTGATGGGTGTAAGGTAAAGGTCGAGACGTGTATGCATGCATGTTCTGAATGTAGTGAGCTGAAAGTGTACCTGGAAACAGACATTCTTCTTTTTAATAATGTTCCCCCTTTGAAAACAATGTTTGCCAAGTTCCCCCTGATTAGCGCAAAATATATTTGTTAGGGAAAACAGCCTATATAAAGAGGTACAGTGCCGATTCATCAGTGTCTGATTTATTAAAACAACAACATGAGAAACACTTAAATGCTACATTTCAAATGTTTACAATCCATCACTAAATGCATGGCAAACCAATTTTAACATCATGCACAAACACAGAGACGACATTAGCTGCATTGACCTGATCTTTTTAATAAGTTGTACGATGTAGTGAAACATGAGCTCGAGCTTCACTGAGGAGGCACCTGCAGTTATTACACTGCGTTTTGAAATATGTGTAACTCTGTTCATATAAAACTCACACTGCTCAAACTTCCTTACTTTACCTAAAATTGGTATATTTATTTATTTTGGGGTGTGGGGAATGGAGAGAAAAAAATATGAGCATGTTTACCTATAACGGTACGTCCACACAGCAGCGTTACAAAAATCTTAGAGGTGGGCGTATCTGAAGCTTGGGGATTTGTTGTGAGCAACGCGACCAATCACATGAATCTCCCGCCCCCGACATACAAAGCAATAGCAATGTTAAAACGAAGTAAACTGGATATAAAATCCCCAAACAGGCGAAAACCTACCAGTTTCACCCACTGTCTCTGCCCCCTCCCTCCATGCCTGGTTCCTCCAGTTTGTATCCCGGTAAGTAAATAGGGACTGGTCAAAATGAACCGGGTGATTTGCTACCGCAATAACTAACTTCTCCTCCATTTTCAGGAATATAGAAAATGAACTGCGGTCTGGCTCTCCCAGCTGGCACGCGGTTTGATTGGCTGATGCTTCCACCTCAGCTTCAAAAGTTGAACATTGCTCAACTTTTGAATCCTGAGATGCCTGGAAATCTCCGCTTTGCTCCCCACAATGCAGTTCGGTGAAAAGTGAGGCAAAGTGACGTCACCCCATTCAAAGTGAATGGGCAGAAGATTGTTTAACGCTGCTGTGTGGACGGGCCGTAACCGCCAGACGGGATTTTGACCCCTCATATAAACATATGCATAATGCTGCGCTATACTTTGCGGCCACACCCTGTTGCCAAGCAACGCTGAGGTGTCTTTTGATAAGCAGGCAGTCATATAATTAACTAGAACTAGCTGGATCTGATGGATATAAACAAACGCGAGTGAAGTCTAATCTGACGGGAGAGAGAGATCAGCTGCTGCTGACGGAGACACACGCAGCTCTACATGATCACCTGCAGCGGTGAGCGGAGCGAAACACACTAAGAGTTAGAACATCACACTTAGCTATTTGATCTACTCTAACTAGCTAAACTAGTTATAAATATGTTTATTATTTAATGCTGGGTCGCTTAGTACAGGTTCAGCGAGCTGCCTGAGCCTGATACTGACGGGCTGTCAGGAGAGGGAGAGGAAAAGAGAGCACCCCATTTATTTCCCCCATTTTATTATCCAGAGTTTCTGTAAACCTTTGAATAAAGTAGTTAATCTACTATTAGCAGTTTGTTTAAATGCATTACTTGTGTTTTTTTTCATTAACATAAAATCAATCTCATGTACCCCCTGCAGTACTCCAACGTACCCCTAGGGGTCCACGTACCCCCATTTGAGAACCACTGAGAAAAACATGAATGAATTTTTTTGACGGAGGAGGGGAGGTCTCGATTCCCTTCTCCGTTGTAAAATGCAACGGGGGAGTGGAAAAGTGTCCGGGGCTTCCGCCCGAAGCGCCGAAGACTTGGGCTTTTCTGAGCCCCTCCTCCGTTGGCACACTTTAAAACTTCATTTTTGATTATTTTAAGATATAATTGACCGTTTTCTTTACTTTTTTCGGATTTCCACGGGTGGGGGCGCATGGCAGCCTATGAGCTCCAAAATTCGGCCTGGAACCTCCGGGAATTGTGGACTAAGCTCCATAAACTGACAAAGTCACCCAGAAATGTCACTTTAATAGCCTAAAAATATATAATACAAATACATTTAAATAGTATAAGGTACAATTGTGCTCCTAATTACCCGGAATTCGATTTTTATAGCCCCATGGTAGTGAATAAAAATCATTTTCATGGAAAAAAGTGTTAAAACGCCTGATTAATATGTTTGTAATGCTGGCAGCAGGTTCACTGCTGTAAGCAGGGTCTCACACTCACAGGCACACAGGCAGAGATCCAGGTTGAGGCACATGGCTTTCTTACCCAGGAATAAGTGTTTGAAAGCTGGGTAAAAGTGCTATGAATACAGGGAGAGAGCAGCCAGAGAGAAGCTGCCTGTGAGAGCCACAAAGCGCACCCAGAGGACAGACTGCTTCACAGCACTATGTAACCCAGGAAAGAAGCTTGAAACCTGTCACTTTCATCCACATTTGACTCATGAAATGTACAGGAATCTGTCCATTTAATCCACATTTGACTCATGAAATGTACAGGAATCTGTCCATTTAATCCACATTTGACTCATGAAATGTACAGGAATCTGTCCATTTAATCCACATTTGACTCATGAAATGTACAGCAGAGTCACTGCTGTAAGCAGGGTCCCACAGGCACACAGGCAGAGATCCAGGGTGATGCACATGGGTCAGAAAAAGTATAAGTAAACTTTTGGAAGAACCAGAGAAAAGGGTGAAAATGGATATATTGTATCCCAAAATAGTGTCTCTTAAGGCCGATATAGTCCCCTGATAACTCCCGTTACATTCCTGCAGAGTCAGAAAAAGTCTAAGTTAACGTTTGGAAGAACCAGAGAAAAGGGGTGAAAATGGATAAATTGTATCCCAAAATAGTGTCTCTTAAGGCGGATAAAGGTTATGTGAATATGGGGTGACGTATATGGACACTTGAGCACCAGCAAGACCCCCACCTCCATAACCTTGTGCACCAGGCGAACCTGTGTACCCACACTTAAGCACTCCCCCACGGACTAAACCAAGAGGGAACACCGGTCAGAAGTTCGTGCCCCTGGTAACATTGAATAACAAAAATGCCATAACCCTCCAGCAGACCCCCCCGTGCGGTTCCCTCGTCCCTCGGAAGAGGCGGAGAGGTGGGTGTTTTTCATCTGCTGGCGGACTGCCGGGGAGAACGCGCTGCTTGGGAGCCAGGCTCAGAGTGAGTGGCAGTGGGTGCCCGCGCACCTGCCTTTTACAGCGAGAGCACAAGCTGGTCTCGGGGAGGGAGAGAAGAGAGGAGCGGAGGCTGCCGATACAGCCAGGGCCCTCCCTTCAAACACATCCCTCAATTTTGACAAGACAAACAGCAAGAAGAGTCCCCTTTCGACTCCCCTTGCATTCCTCCAGAGACCAGTTTTGACTTAAAGTTAAGAACCAGGCTGGGGGGATATCCAGGCATCAGAGAACCGGAGAAAAGGGGTGAAAATGGAGAAATGGTATCCCAAAATAGTGTCTCTTAATGCAGGTACAGTCCCCTGACAACTACCCTTACATTCATCCAGAATCAGGAAAAGTCCAAGTTAACTTTTGGAAGAACCAGAGGAAGGGGTGAAAATGGATAAAATGTATCCGAAAATAGTGTCTCAATATTCCGTGCCAACTCCCCTTGAATTCATCCAGAGACCAGTTCAACAACTTAAAGTTTGGTAAGAACCATGATTGGGGTCCTCCAAGCAACAATTGTATCCGATCCAAAGTGCTCATGTAGCGGATGCATTCCTCCATGATTTCTCCATGATGGAAAATACCCCGTTTTTTTCTAAGTGCTCTCAAAAACCGGGTTTCTGATGACTGGGAGGATCTCATGAGCATATCCCGGAGTCTGTTTGTCAGAGTGGGATGGTTCACGTTGCACCAAACTGTTGAGGGCTCACCAAAGGCGAGCCCGTGCACTGGACTCACTGGTTCTCGCTCCTGCACAACAGAGATAAGAGAGTGATGGTTAGTTAAAACATGCACACCCTCCTGCTCAAGCTGGAGTTTCTTTAAAAACGTTCGAATGAAAGCATAAGGTGGTGGCAGGTTAAAAGACACTGGTACTTTGAGATCTATTGGTAAGATCTTTATCCTTCGTAGAAAACTTCCCATCCAGAATCTTGTCATTGCCGCCGTCTTTGGGTTTTTGGAGGGGGCTGTGGAAGCGTAGATGTGGAGTGATGTATATCTGCTTCCTAGAAACAAGTGGAGGTCTGGAACTCCTTTCCCCCCTTTCTGTTTTGGCTTTTTCATTTATTTTCTTGTCATCCTTTCCCACTTGGAACCCCATAGGAAATAGAATATTGCCCGTTCTAATTCTTGGAGTACTCTCTTGGGTGGCATAAAAACAGAACTGATTAATAGAAGCAAAGGTAAAATCACTGCTTTGATGATTAAAACCTTTCCTTCCATGGTCAGTCTTCTAAGTCCCCAGTATCCTAGTCTCTGTCTGACATTCCCTACCAGACTCGTCCAATTAGTTTTCCCTCCCCCTTCATTGTCAAATTTGATCCCCAGTATCTTTTGTTCGGTCTGGGTCACAGTCAGGGGGAGTCCTATCGTCTCAGTCCATGGTCCATAAAATTGGGCCTGCGTCTTGCTTACGTTCAATTTTGACCCAGAGGCCTGTCCAAACCAGTCAGTCAAGTCCAGCGTCCTGTTGACAGATAAAAGGTCAGTACATAGAAGGTTGATGTCGTCCATAACAAAGGCCTCCGCTTCCTGGAATATGTATCCCAGTGATTTGTTTGTCCCTTCTCAAGATCTGTGCAAGTGGTTCTATACAGATAATGTAGGAGGGCTGATAAAGGACAACCCTGGCGGACAGCACAGTTTATATTCACTGCTTTTGTTAGCTGCCCATTTACAATAAACTTGCTGGTAATGTCCCGATACAGCAGTGCCACCCAGTCTATAAACCTCTTCGGGAACCCCATTGTTTTTAGTACCTGGAAAAGGTACTGGTGTGAGACTCGGTCAAAGGCTTTCTTAAAGTCTAAATTTAGGACGACAAGCCGAATGTTTCTATCTCTCGCAAGGCAGATAGTGTCTCGGATCAGTAGGAGGCTGTCTGTGATCTTCCTCCCTGGCACGGCACAGGCTTGATCCGGGTGAATCAGCTCTTCTAAGAACAGATACTACACTTGATCTTAGCCAAAAGGCCGAGAAGCGATGACCCTTAAAGTTTGCTGCGGGAGACGGACTCGTTGCGCAGTCGCCGCAGGTCTTGGTGCGGCTCTTTTGACCTGGCGTAACAGAGGCGCTGGGTAGCTTGGATCGCCCAGGTGATAATGACTGCTCTTGTCTTTCACAAACTCAGAATGCTCAGCCAAATGGCCAAGCCTACCAAAAATAGGTTGAACTCGTAGGTGTTCCTCTCCATGGAAGTCTTTAGTAAAAGGCGAAAGACTTATACGCTTTGATGAATAAAGGCCGGCTGTAATTCTCCCCGACGGGGAATCGAACCCCGGTCTTCTGCGTGACAAGCAGAGATACAGTCCACTATACTAAC
>CM070480.1:50634069-50675538 GCA_036324585.1 Champsocephalus esox | reverse complement strand
ATTTGGGTCCAGTATACAGTTGCTGTCTCGAAAGTCCATGAAGCTGCAGCTGTGACTGGATCCAGTGTAAAATCTCTCCGAGTCTCAGAGATCAACATGTGGTCCGTCGTTTTGAAGGTTTACAATTAAATATCAATGTTGCATCTACGTGCAAACGTGTACTTAGCTCTTCAGCAGTTTCTGTAGTGTAGTGGTCATCACATTCGCCTCACACGCGAAAGGTCCCTGGCTCAAAACCGGGCAGAAACACTCTTTTTTGATCCTGATCAACTTCAAAGAACTCAACCAAGAAAAGTAAAGAGTAAAAAGCACTTTCAGAAATATGGCAGTTGAATGTTGAGTCTTTTCAAGACAATTGTTGGATGAGCAGGACAATTGTTTGTTGAGCATGGCTTTTGAATTGTACGGCTTTGGCTCTCGGTGTATTACAATCGAAGAGGCATGTTGTCCTGTGAACAACTGAATGTTGTTAATAGCAGTTATGCTTAGGGTACTTCAATTCAGCATGCACTTGGTAGCTCTGTCATGATTATTATAATGATGACCGTACGAAAGTTCAGTTGCCATGGTTCAGGTAAGCGCTTATTTGAAATTGTTTCCAAGGGCCTCTTGGTGGCATCCTCGTTCATGAGTTGATTGATGCTTGCCTCCTTTGGTGAATAAAGGCCAGCTGTTATTGAAAATTCTCCCCGTCGGGGAATCGAACCCCGGTCTTCTGCGTGACAAGCAGAGATACTGTCCACTATACTAACGAGGAACGCTCTAGCAGCAATCCTAGCATGTCAACCCTAGGTGGCGCTCTTCGAGGGGTTACAGGTCATATCTAGGATAGCATTTGGGTCCAGTATACAGTTGCTGTCACGAAAGTCAATGACACTGCAGCCGTGACTGGATCCAGTGTAAAATCTCTCAGAGTCTCAGAGATCAACAAGTGGTCCGTCGTTTTGAAGGTTTACAATTAAATATCAATGTTGCATCTACGTGCAAACGTGTACTTAGCTCTTCAGCAGTTTCTGTAGTGTAGTGGTCATCACATTCGCCTCACACGCGAAAGGTCCCTGGCTCAAAACCGGGCAGAAACACTCTTTTTTGATCCTGATCAACTTCAAAGAACTCAACCAAGAAAAGTATCGGGAATCAGATAGAGTAAAAAGCACTTTCAGAAATATGGCAGTTGAATGTTGAGTCTTTTCAAGACAATTGTTGGATGAGCAGGACAATTGTTTGTTGAGCATGGCTTTTGAATTATACGGCTTTGGCTCTCTGTGTATTCAAATCGAAGAGGCTTGTTGTCCTGTGAACAACTGAATGTTGTTAATAGCAGTTATGCTTAGGGTACTTCAATTCAGCATGCACTTGGTAGCTCTGTCATGATTATTATAATGATGACCGTACGAAAGTTCAGTTGCCATGGTTCAGGTAAGCGCTTATCTGAAATTGTTTCCAAGGGCCTCTTGGTGGCATCCTCGTTCATGAGTTGATTGATGCTTGCCTCCTTTGGTGAATAAAGGCCGGCTGTTATTGAAAATTCTCCCCGTCGGGGAATCGAACCCCGGTCTTCTGCGTGACAAGCAGAGATACTGTCCACTATACTAACGAGGAACAGCTCTAGCAGCAATCCTAGCACGTCAACCCTAGGTGGCGCTCTTTGAGGGGTTACAGGTCATATCCAGGATAGCATTTGGGTCCAGTATACAGTTGCTGTCACGAAAGTCCATGACACTGCAGCTGTGACTGGATCCAGTGTAAAATCTCTCAGAGTCTCAGAGATCAACATGTGGTCCGTCGTTTTGAAGGTTTACAATTAAATATCAATGTTGCATCGACGTGCAAACGTGTACTTAGCTCTTCAGCAGTTTCTGTAATGTAGTGGTCATCACATTCGCCTCACACGCGAAAGTTATCTATCTATACACTGGACTACACATGAGTAACTATACATGAGAAGGTCCGACCGCTTTGAGCTTGATGTCATTTTAACCGTCTCGCAGAGCAGATGCAGATGGATGCCTCCGTTGCGACTAAATGTCAAAGGTTACGGCTTAAAATGTAACAAAACCTTCCGTTAAGGCCTTTTGAGAAGCTGCAGTGCTCCGTGAGTGTTTAAAGTACTTTGAAAAGGGCTAAAGAGATATTTTTTTCACAGGGGGGCTCTAAATAAGGCCCAGATCAGGAATCTGAGATATGGGCACCCTAGCCCACCCAAAACTTTTTTTCAATCAAATGCCATTATGCATTACTGCCATTGCCGTCTGACTGCTCTATCTCCGCCCCCTGAAGGCCTAGAGACTCAAGGAGGGTACCATTGGATGCGGATAATTAGAGGTGGGGAAAAGCAATTGAGCCCGAACCGATCAGACGTTGTTATCAAAAGATATGAATTAGTAGCACTTTTGGACAAATTAGCTTTTCATTGGAATAATATTGATATAAAATCAAGCATTTGAGTGACGCAACTGATATTCACAGCAAATGTTCCCCGCTATATGTAGTACACTGGTGTATAATTTCAGGGATCCAGCTGCTACCGTTCGCTCCTATAACATATTTTTAATTTAAAAAACGTGAAATCCTAAAAGAGATATAAATAGATAATTTTTTCACAGGGCCCAAAAAGGGCCTAAATAGGGCCCAGATCAGGGATCTGAAGTATGGGAACCCTAGAACACTCACAACTTTTTTTCAATACAATGGCAAACTTTCTCACAAAATCCTAAGTTACTCGTAGAGTCAGACAGGGTTTTGCTGGAGAAGAATGAGCAAATTGAAAAAAATTCAAAAAATGTGCTTGGCGCTACGAGCCTTTGAGAGTGTGTTGTTGCACTTGTGTGGAACCTGCTTGCAAAATGTGGGGACCCTGCGACCGTGTACACAGTACTAACAGCCATTTCATTGTATTCCCCTCCCCCACCACCAGGCTGGCAGATTCTAAGCAGTGCAGTTGCAGTGATATCAGCGTTGCTCATTGGTGCGGATGGTCGCGAGTTCGAACCAATGCTATGGCATCATGTAACATTTTTTATATTTAGTCAAGAGATAATTATATGTGGAAAGTTGTCTTCTCAGACTCTCCATATTTGAAGTTGATTATTGTATAGTTAGTGTTATAGTACTTTAGGGTAGTTAGTATAATAGGTTTATTCATTTTGTAACTATTAAATATAAAACACAAGTTTCTCACATGCTGGCAGTACTTCCATTTGCTTCGTCTTGGTCTGTAGATGTGATTTGATGTGTCGTTTATACATTTTGATGGCGGAAAAGATATGAAAATGTCCCGTTGATATACATAATGAGAAATATATCCGTATATAGTAGACTTTTTTCCCTGTAATCTCTAAGCGACCCTGTGGCGTACTGAGATTAGCGTTAGCCTTTGCCCTTGGCGACCCGGGTACGATACCGCAGCAAATGTTCCCCGCTATATGTAGTACACTGGTGAAGAATTTCAGGCATCCAGCTGCTACCGTTCGCTCCTATAAAATAATAATAAGTCTGTCAGTGCTGCACACGTGCAGTGGGGTTTACCCAATAGCGATAGCATTAGAGGGCTGCGCCTATACTCATAGAAGCTGGGTTACAATACGTAACCCTAGTTCACTGTTGTTTGGAATATGTACTAGCACACAATTAGAGAGTTTTACTATTGGGTGACTATTGGCATCAAGTCCAAAAAAGACCCCTGCTGCTGTGCTGCAGTTTGTGGCCCCGATTTGACAAAAACACAAAATACTGTATAAAACAAGAGAAGCAACCTCACTTTTACTTAACTGGAAGTTCTGAGTACTTCTTCCACCTCTCCTTGATAGGAATCGGGATTTATGTTGGAAAAATCATTACAAATTGGCAATGAGGAATGCTTCACGAATTTGCGTGTCATCCTCGTGCAGGGGCCATGCTAATCTTCTCTGTATCGTACCAATTTTATTATATGTGCTATCGAAGTAACACAATATTGCCTTGCATCTGGGGGGTATTCCCAGGTCTCTGAGCAAGGTCAACTTTGTATTATGGTAGCAGAACACATAGAGCTCAAAGGGAGCAAAACACTGGGTTTAAATGGGCCGAAAACTGCAGACAGAAGCTGCGCTAGCATGGTTTGTGGCTCTCGCCTTTGGCTTCTTTGTCATTGAGTCCAAAAAAGACCCCTGCTGCTGTGCTGCACTTTGTGCCCCCGATTGGAACCTATGTCTATTTCAAGCCTTATCTGTCGTTAAGGGTTAAATGTGGTTGATGGGCTGCTTTGGCCGGCTCAGAGGCAGGAACCATCACGCCGTGTCCTTTGTCATTGCAAGACTTCCCTGTCTCTGACCCGTCCAACTCATACTTACCTGGCAGGGGAGATACCATGATCACCAAGGTGGTTCACCCAGGGCGAGGCTCGGCCATTGCACCCCGGCTATGCTGACCGCTGCGAATTCCCCAAATGTGGGAATCTCGACTGCATAATTTGTGGTAGTGGGGGACTGTGTTCGCGCTCTCCCCTGATTATAATGTTGAAGAAAAGGTCAAAGACAACCTGGCTACAGCTTGCATGTGTGGCGGCTTCTTTGCTCCAGGAGAGACTTTCTGGTGCCAATGTCCTCCCAAGAGCGTGTCCTTCCTTTGGGCTCGAAATATCTCTGTCCCTTGCAGTGAGCCTCACTCAGCGTGCCACGCTCCAGAGCCAAGCAAGTTCAATTTGTCATCTTTAGCGTCTTTGGAATTGAGTCCAAAAAAAATCCGCTGCAGTTTCTGCCCTCAATTGAAACCATCTGTTTTGGTTTCGAGATGCGTCTTTGTTTGTTTTTCCACAAGGCAGGAGATGGGTGCACCGTTCCCGGAGGCGCTGCAATACCGGGTCGATGCGTGGAGTGAACGGGGCAAGCCCCTCTTTCAGCTCCCAGTGCTAAAAATCCATTTAATATATAGTCCCCGTATAGGGGACGTATCAGATATTAAACTGATAAGAACAGATACTACACTTGATCTTAGCCAAAAGGCCGAGAAGCGATGACCCTTAAAGTTTGCTGCGGGAGACAGACTCGTTGCGCAGTCGCCGCAGGTCTTGGTGCGGCTCTTTTGACCTGGCGTAACAGAGGCGCTGGGTAGCTTGGATCGCCCAGGTGCTAATGACTGCTCTTGTCTTTCACAAACTCAGAATGCTCAGCCAAATGGCCAAGCCTACCAAAAATAGGTTGAACTCGTAGGTGTTCCTCTCCACGGAAGTCTTTAGTAAAAGGCGAAAGACTTATACGCTTTGGTGAATAAAGGCCGGCTGTTATTGAAAATTCTCCCCGTCGGGGAATCGAACCCCGGTCTTCTGCGTGACAAGCAGAGATACTGTCCACTATACTAACGAGGAATGCTCTAACAGCAATCCTAGCACGTCAATCCTAGCACGTCAACCCTAGGTGGCGCTCTTTGAGGGGTTACAGGTCATATCCAGGATAGCATTTGGGTCCAGTATACAGTTGCTGTCTCGAAAGTCCATGAAGCTGCAGCTGTGACTGGATCCAGTGTAAAATCTCTCCGAGTCTCAGAGATCAACATGTGGTCCGTCGTTTTGAAGGTTTACAATTAAATATCAATGTTGCATCTACGTGCAAACGTGTACTTAGCTCTTCAGCAGTTTCTGTAGTGTAGTGGTCATCACATTTCGCCTCACACGCGAAAGGTCCCTGGCTCAAAACCGGGCAGAAACACTCTTTTTGATCCCTGATCAACTTCAAAGAACTCAACCAAGAAAAGTTATCGGGAATCTAGATAGAGTAAAAAGCACTTTCAGAAATATGGCAGTAGAATGTTGAGTCTTTTCAAGACAATTGTTGGATGAGCAAGACAATTGTTTGTTGAGCATGGCTTGTGAATTGTACGGCTTTGGCTCTCTGTGTATTCAAATCGAAGAGGCTTGTCGTCCTTTGAACAACTGAAGGTTGTTAATAGCAGTTGTGCTTAGGGTACTTCAATTCTGCAACCAATGACTTTATTTTCGTTCCTGCTCAAAATGTGTCTGGTCACAATGGAAAATATAAAGGGATTTCTTGCCTTGCTTGATTTTGTCTGTCAAAAGTGTAATCGTTGAGCACATTGCCGTGGTCATTGATTGTAGTTCTCCTTCAATGATTTGAAGCATGCACTTGGTAGCTTTTTCATGATTGTTATAATGATGACCGTACGAAAGTTCAGTTGCCATGGTTCAGGTAAGCGCTTATCTGAAATTGTTTCCAAGGGCCTCTTGGTGGCATCCTCCTTAATGAGTTGATTGATGCTTGCCTCCTTTGGTGAATAAAGGCCGGCTGTTATTGAAAATTCTCCCCGTCGGGGAATCGAACCCCGGTCTTCTGCGTGACAAGCAGAGATACTGTCCACTATACTAACGAGGAACAGCTCTAGCAGCAATCCTAGCATGTCAACCCTAGGTGGCGCTCTTCGAGGGGTTACAGGTCATATCCAGGATAGCATTTGGGTCCAGTATACAGTTGCTGTCTCGAAAGTCCATGACAGCTGCAGCTGTGACTGGATCCAGTGTAAAATCTCTCAGAGTCTCAGAGATCAACAAGGGGTCCGTCGTTTTGAAGGTTTTCAATTAAATATCAATGTCGCATCTAGGTGCAAATGTGTACTTAGCTTTTCAGCAGTTTCTGTAGTGTAGTGGTCATCACATTCGCCTCACACGCGAAAGGTCCCTGGCTCAAAACCGGGCAGAAACACTCTTTTTTGATCCTGATCAACTTCAAAGAACTCAACCAAGAAAAGTATCGGGAATCTAGATAGAGTAAAAAGCACTTTCAGAAATATGGCAGTAGAATGTTGAGTCTTTTCAAGACAATTGTTGGATGAGCAAGACAATTGTTTGTTGAGCATGGCTTGTGAATTGTATGGCTTTGGCTCTCTGTGTATTCAAATCGAAGAGGCTTGTCGTCCTTTGAACAACTGAAGGTTGTTAATAGCAGTTATGCTTAGGGTACTTCAATTCAGCATGCACTTGGTAGCTCTGTCATGATTATTATAATGATGACCGTACGAAAGTTCAGTTGCCATGGTTCAGGTAAGCGCTTATTTGAAATTGTTTCCAAGGGCCTCTTGGTGGCATCCTCGTTCATGAGTTGATTGATGCTTGCCTCCTTTGGTGAATAAAGGCCAGCTGTTATTGAAAATTCTCCCCGTCGGGGAATCGAACCCCGGTCTTCTGCGTGACAAGCAGAGATACTGTCCACTATACTAACGAGGAACACTCTAGCAGCAATCCTAGCACGTCAAGCCTAGGTGGCGCTCTTTGAGGGGTTACAGGTCATATCCAGGATAGCATTTGGGTCCAGTATACAGTTGCTGTCTCGAAAGTCCATGAAGCTGCAGCTGTGACTGGATCCAGTGTAAAATCTCTCCGAGTCTCAGAGATCAACATGTGGTCCGTCGTTTTGAAGGTTTACAATTAAATATCAATGTTGCATCTACGTGCAAACGTGTACTTAGCTCTTCAGCAGTTTCTGTAGTGTAGTGGTCATCACATTCGCCTCACACGCGAAAGGTCCCTGGCTCAAAACCGGGCAGAAACACTCTTTTTTGATCCTGATCAACTTCAAAGAACTCAACCAAGAAAAGTAAAGAGTAAAAAGCACTTTCAGAAATATGGCAGTTGAATGTTGAGTCTTTTCAAGACAATTGTTGGATGAGCAGGACAATTGTTTGTTGAGCATGGCTTTTGAATGATACGGCTTTGGCTCTCGGTGTATTACAATCGAAGAGGCATGTTGTCCTGTGAACAACTGAATGTTGTTAATAGCAGTTATGCTTAGGGTACTTCAATTCAGCATGCACTTGGTAGCTCTGTCATGATTATTATAATGATGACCGTACGAAAGTTCAGTTGCCATGGTTCAGGTAAGCGCTTATTTGAAATTGTTTCCAAGGGCCTCTTGGTGGCATCCTCGTTCATGAGTTGATTGATGCTTGCCTCCTTTGGTGAATAAAGGCCAGCTGTTATTGAAAATTCTCCCCGTCGGGGAATCGAACCCCGGTCTTCTGCGTGACAAGCAGAGATACTGTCCACTATACTAACGAGGAACGCTCTAGCAGCAATCCTAGCATGTCAACCCTAGGTGGCGCTCTTCGAGGGGTTACAGGTCATATCCAGGATAGCATTTGGGTCCAGTATACAGTTGCTGTCACGAAAGTCAATGACACTGCAGCCGTGACTGGATCCAGTGTAAAATCTCTCAGAGTCTCAGAGATCAACAAGTGGTCCGTCGTTTTGAAGGTTTACAATTAAATATCAATGTTGCATCTACGTGCAAACGTGTACTTAGCTCTTCAGCAGTTTCTGTAGTGTAGTGGTCATCACATTCGCCTCACACGCGAAAGGTCCCTGGCTCAAAACCGGGCAGAAACACTCTTTTTTGATCCTGATCAACTTCAAAGAACTCAACCAAGAAAAGTTATCGGGAATCTAGATAGAGTAAAAAGCACTTTCAGAAATATGGCAGTAGAATGTTGAGTCTTTTCAAGACAATTGTTGGATGAGCAAGACAATTGTTTGTTGAGCATGGCTTGTGAATGTACGGCTTTGGCTCTCTGTGTATTCAAATCGAAGAGGCTTGTCGTCCTTTGAACAACTGAAGGTTGTTAATAGCAGTTGTGCTTAGGGTACTTCAATTCTGCAACCAATGACTTTATTTTCGTTCCTGCTCAAAATGTGTCTGGTCACAATGGAAAATATAAAGGGATTTCTTGCCTTGCTTGATTTTGTCTGTCAAAAGTGTAATCGTTGAGCACATTGCCGTGGTCATTGATTGTAGTTCTCCTTCAATGATTTGAAGCATGCACTTGGTAGCTTTTTCATGATTGTTATAATGATGACCGTACGAAAGTTCAGTTGCCATGGTTCAGGTAAGCGCTTATCTGAAATTGTTTCCAAGGGCCTCTTGGTGGCATCCTCCTTAATGAGTTGATTGATGCTTGCCTCCTTTGGTGAATAAAGGCCGGCTGTTATTGAAAATTCTCCCCGTCGGGGAATCGAACCCCGGTCTTCTGCGTGACAAGCAGAGATACTGTCCACTATACTAACGAGGAATCACGCATCTAGCACGCAATCCTAGCACGTCAACCCTAGGTGGCGCTCTTTGAGGGGTTACAGGTCATATCCAGGATAGCATTTGGGTCCAGTATACAGTTGCTGTCTCGAAAGTCCATGAAGCTGCAGCTGTGACTGGATCCAGTGTAAAATCTCTCAGAGTCTCAGAAATCAACAAGGGGGTAGCACTCTAGTGCTCGGCCGTACAATTCTCCCATAGGGATTTAGCAGCGCCGTCCATATATTTGGGCCAAGGGATGGTCCAGCGGATTTGCAGGCCCGTCGCCACTATATTTGAGCCGGAAATAACGTATTTGTGTGCTGCACGTTCTTGGACCCTAGGTGGCGGTGTTCTACTCGGGTTGTACTTGTACTCATGGGGGGGTGGCAGAAAGTCAATAGGAGGCCCGCCCACCATATATTTAAACAAATATGTACGTACTGTGTGTACTTATACTTATGGGGGGGGGGACTCATGGGGGGGGGTGGCAGAAAGTCAATAGGAGGCCCGCTCACCATATATTTCACCATATATTTAAACAAATATGTACGTACTGTGTGTACTTATACTTATGGGGGGGGGGACTCATGGGGGGGGTGGCAGAAAGTCAATAGGAGGCCCGCTCACCATATATTTCACCATATATTTAAACAAATATGTACGTACTGTGTGTACTTATACTTATGGGGGGGGGGACTCATGGGGGGGGTGGCAGAAAGTCAATAGGAGGCCCGCCCACCATATATTTAAACAAATATGTACGTACTGTGTGTACTTATACTTATGTGGCAGAAATGAAATATGGGTCCCGGTCACCAAATGGTGCGTGGGGGGGGGGTGTCTGGGAATCTGAAGTATGGAAACTTAAACTCACCCATAATTTGTTTTACCATGTACTTATGGGGGGGGGGTGTCTGGGAATCTGAAGTATGGAAACTTAAACTCACCCATAATTTTTTTCTCAATAACATTTAATATTTCTCACATAATTCTGATTTACGTGAATAGTCTGAGAGGCTAGTGCTGGAGAAGAATGAGAAAATTGAAAAAAAATCCAAAAATTTGCTTGGCACTCCGAGCCTTTGAGAGTGTGTTGTTTAGCTTGTGTGGAATCCGCTTGCAAAATATGGGGACCCTGCGACCTCGGACAAGGTCAAAACCGAGGTCAGAGGTCACATTCGCAATGCCGACAGTACTCTCGACGGCGCAAAGGAAGTCCGACCGCTTTGAGCTTGCTCTCATTGGAACCGGCTCGAAGAGTACATGCAGATTGATGCCTCGCTGCTCCAATGTCAAAGGTTACGGCTTGAATTTAACAAAGCTCCAAAGGTCAAAGGTCACGCTTTCATGCCGTACGGTGCCCTTTACAGCACAAAGGAAGTCTGACCGCTTTGAGCTTGATGTCATTTTAACCGTCTCGAGAGCAGATGCAAATGGATGCTCTGGTGCGACTAAATGTCAAAGGTTACGGCTTAAAATGTAACAAAACCTTCCGTTTAGGCCTTTTGACTAGCCGCAGTGCTCCGTGACTGTTTAAAGTACTTTGAAAAGGGCTAAAGAGATAATTTTTTCACAGGGGGCCTCTAAATAAGGCCCAGATCAGGAATCTGAAATATGGGCACCCTGGCCCACCCAGAACCTTTTTTCAATAAAATGTCAATCTTTGAGCAAAATGCTGTCTGGAGCTTCGCATATGACGGGCTTGTGTTGGCTGATTGGGAAGAACATTAAAAAAATTGAAAAAATGTGGTTGGCGCTCCGAAACTCCGAGAGTGTGTTGTTGCACTTGTGTGGAACCCGCTTGCAAAATATGGGGACCCTGCGACCTCGGACAAGGTCAAAACCGAGGTCAGAGGTCACATTCGCAATGCCGACAGTACTCTCGACGGCGCAAAGGAAGGTCCGACCGCTTTGAGCTTGCTCTCATTGGAACCGGCTCGAAGAGTACATGCAGATTGATGCCTCCGCTGCTCCTAATGTCAAAGGTTACGGCTTGAATTGTAACAAAGCTCCAAAGGTCAAAGGTCACGCTTTCATGCCGTACGGTGCCCTTTACAGCACAAAGGAAGGTCTGACCGCTTTGAGCTTGATGTCATTTTAACCGTCTCGGAGAGCAGATGCAAATGGGATGCCTCTGGTGCGACTAAATGTCAAAGGTTACGGCTTAAAATGTAACAAAACCTTCCGTTCCGGCCTTTTGACTAGCCGCAGTGCTCCGTGACTGTTTACAGTACTTTGAAAAGGGCTAAAGAGATAATTTTTTCACAGGGGGCCTCTAAATAAGGCCCAGATCAGGAATCTACAATATGGGCACCCTGGCCCGCCCAGAACCTTTTTTAAAAATCAAATACCATCGTGCATTACTGCCATTGGCGTCTGACTGCCCTAGCTCCGCCCCCTTGAAGTCCTAGAGACTCAAGGAGGGTACCATTGGATGGGGAATAATCAGTGAAGGGGAATCGCCATTGAGCCCGAACCGATCAGACGTTGTTATCAAAAGATATGAATTAGTAGCCTTTTTGGACAAATTAGCTTTTAATTGGAATAATATTGATATAAAATCAAGCATTTGAGTGACGCAATTGATATTCACAGCAAATGTTCCCCGCTATATGTAGTACACTGGTGTAGAATTTCAGGGATCCAGCTGCTATAGATTCGTCAATAGAGTAACGAGACATTTAGCTTTGTTTTCCACCAGTAAAATGTACAAACGACTCATATATCACACAATGGTGTGATGTGAAAAGCCATTGCTACGTTTTCAAACTTGTAAATACGCTAGGAGTCTGAAAGTGGTTTCATTAGCTTCGTATTGATTTGTAGATGTGATTTGATGTGTTATTTGTCAAGTTTGATCGCCAAAACGATAGAGAAATGTCTTTTTATGCCATAGTGGAGTCTATATATTACTTTTAGCGCCACTCCTTGCTGTGCGAGAGCGGGGGTTCGGAACCCGGCCTTGGCATCAAATCTTGAGTTCGTGATTTATTATTATAATTGACCCAAGTCAATATGGGTGCATATTTAATAGTTATAACAACTATAATTATTATTATTTTGGAATTATTAATAATATTGCCTGCCGTTGCTACGTTAGTTCAAACAGTAACAACGGACTATTTTTCACAGGTGTGCAGAAGCAGCAGCAGCAGCAGGAGCAGGGACGCACTCTCTGTGGTGCTGCGGATACTTTGCACACGTTTTTCACACGCTAGAAGTCTGGGAGTACTTCGGTTAGCTTCGTCTTGGTCTGTAGATGTCATTAGATGTTTCGTTTGTCAATTTTGATGGTGTGAAAGACCACTGTCTGCACGAAATAGGAAACCGGAAGTCGGTTTTTGAAAGGACATGGAGGAATGTCTACCCGCATTTCAGGCACTATTTTCGGATACATTTTTACTTTTAAAATGCTATCCGCTAGCAGCAAAGCTAGCATCACAGACACTGACCCGTTTGCGGATACTTTGCACACGTTTTTCACACGCTAGAAGTCTGGGAGTACTTCGGTTAGCTTCGTCTTGGTCTGTAGATGTCATTAGATGTTTCGTTTGTCAATTTTGATGGTGTGAAAGACCACTGTCTGCACGAAATAGGAAACCGGAAGTCGGTTTTTGAAAGGACATGGAGGAATGTCTACCCGCATTTCAGGCACTATTTTCGGATACATTTTTACTTTTAAAATGCTATCCGCTAGCAGCAAAGCTAGCATCACAGACACTGACCCGTTTGCGGATACTTTGCACACGTTTTTCACACGCTAGAAGTCTGGGAGTACTTCGGTTAGCTTCGTCTTGGTCTGTAGATGTCATTAGATGTTTCGTTTGTCAATTTTGATGGTGTGAAAGACCACTGTCTGCACGAAATAGGAAACCGGAAGTCGGTTTTTGAAAGGACATGGAGGAATGTCTACCCGCATTTCAGGCACTATTTTCGGATACATTTTTACTTTTAAAATGCTATCCGCTAGCAGCAAAGCTAGCATCACAGACACTGACCCGTTTGCGGATACTTTGCACACGTTTTTCACACGCTAGAAGTCTGGGAGTACTTCGGTTAGCTTCGTCTTGGTCTGTAGATGTCATTAGATGTTTCGTTTGTCAATTTTGATGGTGTGAAAGACCACTGTCTGCACGAAATAGGAAACCGGAAGTCGGTTTTTGAAAGGACATGGAGGAATGTCTACCCGCATTGAGGCACTATTTTCGGATACATTTTTACTTTTAAAATGCTATCCGCTAGCAGCAAAGCTAGCATCACAGACACTGACCCGTTTGCGGATACTTTGCACACGTTTTTCACACGCTAGAAGTCTGGGAGTACTTCGGTTAGCTTCGTCTTGGTCTGTAGATGTCATTAGATGTTTCGTTTGTCAATTTTGATGGTGTGAAAGACCACTGTCTGCACGAAATAGGAAACCGGAAGTCGGTTTTTGAAAGGACATGGAGGAATGTCTACCCGCATTTCAGGCACTATTTTCGGATACATTTTTACTTTTAAAATGCTATCCGCTAGCAGCAAAGCTAGCATCACAGACACTGACCCGTTTGCGGATACTTTGCACACGTTTTTCACACGCTAGAAGTCTGGGAGGCACTTTTTTCGGATACATTTTTTCCATTTTCACCCGTTTTTTATGGTTCTTCCAAAAGTTGACTTAGACTTTTTCCGACTCTGGAGGAATGTAAGGGTAGATGTCAGGGGACTCTACCCGCATATGAGGCACGATTTTCGGATACATTTTTTCCATTTTCACCCGTTTTTTATGGTTCTTCCAAAAGTTGACTTAGACTTTTTCCGACTCTGGAGGAATGTAAGGGTAGATGTCAGGGGACTCTACCCGCATATGAGGCACGATTTTCGGATACATTTTTTCCATTTTCACCCGTTTTTTATGGTTCTTCCAAAAGTTGACTTAGACTTTTTCCGACTCTGGAGGAATGTCTAGATGTCAGGGGACTCTACCCGCATATGAGGCACTATTTTCGGATACATTTTTTCCATTTTCTCCCGTTTTTTATGGTTCTTCCAAAAGTTGACTTAGACTTTTTCCGACTCTGGAGGAATGTAAGGGTAGATGTCAGGGGACTCTACCCGCATATGAGGCACTATTTTCGGATACATTTTTTCCATTTTCACCCGTTTTTTATGGTTCTCCAAAAAAAAGTACTTAAACTTTATTATATTATATATGACTTATTTTTTAAATATGGTGGGGATAGTGGCATTATTAGTGACAATAAAATCCTTATTTTTGCACCCTGGTCCTTCACAAACAATCATTGGGAACATTTAAAAACATTCATTTCATCATATTATCATAAATATGCACCCATATAACAATAATTCAACGAACTCAAGATATGATGCCAAGGGTCTTGAACCCCGCTCTCTGTAGCAAGGAGCCGCTCTCTATCCAAGTGGCGCTAAAAGCTTATGGAACAAATGTGTCATATATAGACTCCACTATGGCATAAAAAGACATTTCTCTATCGTTTTGGCGATCAAACTTGACAAAAAAACACATCAAATCACATCTCCAAATCAATACGAAGCTAATGAAACCACTTTCAGACTCCTAGCGTGTTTACAAGTTTGTTTAGCAATGGCTTTTCACATCACACACACACACACACACACACACACACACACACACACACACACACACACACACACACCAAGTACATACCCCACAAGTGGCGGTGTCATATATAGACTCCACTATGGCATAAAAAGACATTTCTCTATCGTTTTGGCGATCAAACTTGACAAAAAAACACATCAAATCACATCTCCAAATCAATACGAAGCTAATGAAACCACTTTCAGACTCCTAGCGTGTTTACAAGTTTGTTTAGCAATGGCTTTTCACATCACACACACCACACACACACACACACACACACACACACACACACACACACCAAGTACATACCCCACAAGTGGCGGTGTCATATATAGACTCCACTATGGCATAAAAAGACATTTCTCTATCGTTTTGGCGATCAAACTTGACAAAAAAACACATCAAATCACATCTCCAAATCAATACGAAGCTAATGAAACCACTTTCAGACTCCTAGCGTGTTTACAAGTTTGTTTAGCAATGGCTTTTCACATCACACACACACACACACACACACACACACACACACACACACACACACACACACCAAGTACATACCCCACAAGTGGCGGTGTCATATATAGACTCCACTATGGCATAAAAAGACATTTCTCTATCGTTTTGGCGATCAAACTTGACAAAAAAAACACATCAAATCACATCTCCAAATCAATACGAAGCTAATGAAACCACTTTCAGACTCCTAGCGTGTTTACAAGTTTGTTTAGCAATGGCTTTTCACATCACACACACACACACACACACACACACACACACACACACACACACACACACACACACACACCAAGTACATACCCCACAAGTGGCGGTGTCATATATAGACTCCACTATGGCATAAAAAGACATTTCTCTATCGTTTTGGCGATCAAACTTGACAAAAAAACACATCAAATCACATCTCCAAATCAATACGAAGCTAATGAAACCACTTTCAGACTCCTAGCGTGTTTACAAGTTTGTTTAGCAATGGCTTTTCACATCACACACACACACACACACACACACACACACACACACACACACACACACACACACACACACCAAGTACATACCCCACAAGTGGCGGTGTCATATATAGACTCCACTATGGCATAAAAAGACATTTCTCTATCGTTTTGGCGATCAAACTTGACAAAAAAACACATCAAATCACATCTCCAAATCAATACGAAGCTAATGAAACCACTTTCAGACTCCTAGCGTGTTTACAAGTTTGTTTAGCAATGGCTTTTCACATCACACACACACACACACACACACACACACACACACACACACACACACACCAAGTACATACCCCACAAGTGGCGGTGTCATATATAGACTCCACTATGGCATAAAAAGACATTTCTCTATCGTTTTGGCGATCAAACTTGACAAAAAAACACATCAAATCACATCTCCAAATCAATACGAAGCTAATGAAACCACTTTCAGACTCCTAGCGTGTTTACAAGTTTGTTTAGCAATGGCTTTTCACATCACACACACACACACACACACACACACACACACACACACACACACACACACACACACCAAGTACATACCCCACAAGTGGCGGTGTCATATATAGACTCCACTATGGCATAAAAAGACATTTCTCTATCGTTTTGGCGATCAAACTTGACAAAAAAACACATCAAATCACATCTCCAAATCAATACGAAGCTAATGAAACCACTTTCAGACTCCTAGCGTGTTTACAAGTTTGTTTAGCAATGGCTTTTCACATCACACACACACACACACACACACACACACACACACACACACACACACACACACACACACCAAGTACATACCCCACAAGTGGCGGTGTCATATATAGACTCCACTATGGCATAAAAAGACATTTCTCTATCGTTTTGGCGATCAAACTTGACAAAAAAACACATCAAATCACATCTCCAAATCAATACGAAGCTAATGAAACCACTTTCAGACTCCTAGCGTGTTTACAAGTTTGTTTAGCAATGGCTTTTCACATCACACACACACACACACACACACACACACACACACACACACACACACACACACACCAAGTACATACCCCACAAGTGGCGGTGTCATATATAGACTCCACTATGGCATAAAAAGACATTTCTCTATCGTTTTGGCGATCAAACTTGACAAAAAAACACATCAAATCACATCTCCAAATCAATACGAAGCTAATGAAACCACTTTCAGACTCCTAGCGTGTTTACAAGTTTGTTTAGCAATGGCTTTTCACATCACACACACACACACACACACACACACACACACACACACACACACACACACACCAAGTACATACCCCACAAGTGGCGGTGTCATATATAGACTCCACTATGGCATAAAAAGACATTTCTCTATCGTTTTGGCGATCAAACTTGACAAAAAAACACATCAAATCACATCTCCAAATCAATACGAAGCTAATGAAACCACTTTCAGACTCCTAGCGTGTTTACAAGTTTGTTTAGCAATGGCTTTTCACATCACACACACACACACACACACACACACACACACACACACACACACACACACACACCAAGTACATACCCCACAAGTGGCGGTGTCATATATAGACTCCACTATGGCATAAAAAGACATTTCTCTATCGTTTTGGCGATCAAACTTGACAAAAAAACACATCAAATCACATCTCCAAATCAATACGAAGCTAATGAAACCACTTTCAGACTCCTAGCGTGTTTACAAGTTTGTTTAGCAATGGCTTTTCACATCACACACACACACACACCACACACACACACACACACACACACACACACACACACACACCAAGTACATACCCCACAAGTGGCGGTGTCATATATAGACTCCACTATGGCATAAAAAGACATTTCTCTATCGTTTTGGCGATCAAACTTGACAAAAAAACACATCAAATCACATCTCCAAATCAATACGAAGCTAATGAAACCACTTTCAGACTCCTAGCGTGTTTACAAGTTTGTTTAGCAATGGCTTTTCACATCACACACACACACACACACACACACACACACACACACACACACACACACACACCAAGTACATACCCCACAAGTGGCGGTGTCATATATAGACTCCACTATGGCATAAAAAGACATTTCTCTATCGTTTTGGCGATCAAACTTGACAAAAAAACACATCAAATCACATCTCCAAATCAATACGAAGCTAATGAAACCACTTTCAGACTCCTAGCGTGTTTACAAGTTTGTTTAGCAATGGCTTTTCACATCACACACACACACACACACACACACACACACACACACACACACACACACACCAAGTACATACCCCACAAGTGGCGGTGTCATATATAGACTCCACTATGGCATAAAAAGACATTTCTCTATCGTTTTGGCGATCAAACTTGACAAAAAAACACATCAAATCACATCTCCAAATCAATACGAAGCTAATGAAACCACTTTCAGACTCCTAGCGTGTTTACAAGTTTGTTTAGCAATGGCTTTTCACATCACACACACACACACACACACACACACACACACACACACACACACACACACACCAAGTACATACCCCACAAGTGGCGGTGTCATATATAGACTCCACTATGGCATAAAAAGACATTTCTCTATCGTTTTGGCGATCAAACTTGACAAAAAAACACATCAAATCACATCTCCAAATCAATACGAAGCTAATGAAACCACTTTCAGACTCCTAGCGTGTTTACAAGTTTGTTTAGCAATGGCTTTTCACATCACACACACACACACACACACACACACACACACACACACACACACACACACACCAAGTACATACCCCACAAGTGGCGGTGTCATATATAGACTCCACTATGGCATAAAAAGACATTTCTCTATCGTTTTGGCGATCAAACTTGACAAAAAAACACATCAAATCACATCTCCAAATCAATACGAAGCTAATGAAACCACTTTCAGACTCCTAGCGTGTTTACAAGTTTGTTTAGCAATGGCTTTTCACATCACACACACACACACACACACACACACCACACACACACACACACACACACACACACACACACACCAAGTACATACCCCACAAGTGGCGGTGTCATATATAGACTCCACTATGGCATAAAAAGACATTTCTCTATCGTTTTGGCGATCAAACTTGACAAAAAAACACATCAAATCACATCTCCAAATCAATACGAAGCTAATGAAACCACTTTCAGACTCCTAGCGTGTTTACAAGTTTGTTTAGCAATGGCTTTTCACATCACACACACACACACACACACACACACACACACACACACACACACACACACACCAAGTACATACCCCACAAGTGGCGGTGTCATATATAGACTCCACTATGGCATAAAAAGACATTTCTCTATCGTTTTGGCGATCAAACTTGACAAAAAAACACATCAAATCACATCTCCAAATCAATACGAAGCTAATGAAACCACTTTCAGACTCCTAGCGTGTTTACAAGTTTGTTTAGCAATGGCTTTTCACATCACACACACACACACACACACACACACACACACACACACACACACACACACACCAAGTACATACCCCACAAGTGGCGGTGTCATATATAGACTCCACTATGGCATAAAAAGACATTTCTCTATCGTTTTGGCGATCAAACTTGACAAAAAAACACATCAAATCACATCTCCAAATCAATACGAAGCTAATGAAACCACTTTCAGACTCCTAGCGTGTTTACAAGTTTGTTTAGCAATGGCTTTTCACATCACACACACACACACACACACACACACACACACACACACACACACACACACACACCAAGTACATACCCCACAAGTGGCGGTGTCATATATAGACTCCACTATGGCATAAAAAGACATTTCTCTATCGTTTTGGCGATCAAACTTGACAAAAAAACACATCAAATCACATCTCCAAATCAATACGAAGCTAATGAAACCACTTTCAGACTCCTAGCGTGTTTACAAGTTTGTTTAGCAATGGCTTTTCACATCACACACACACACACACACACACACACACACACACACACACACACACACACCAAGTACATACCCCACAAGTGGCGGTGTCATATATAGACTCCACTATGGCATAAAAAGACATTTCTCTATCGTTTTGGCGATCAAACTTGACAAAAAAACACATCAAATCACATCTCCAAATCAATACGAAGCTAATGAAACCACTTTCAGACTCCTAGCGTGTTTACAAGTTTGTTTAGCAATGGCTTTTCACATCACACACACACACACACACACACACACACACACACACACACACACACACACACACACCAAGTACATACCCCACAAGTGGCGGTGTCATATATAGACTCCACTATGGCATAAAAAGACATTTCTCTATCGTTTTGGCGATCAAACTTGACAAAAAAACACATCAAATCACATCTCCAAATCAATACGAAGCTAATGAAACCACTTTCAGACTCCTAGCGTGTTTACAAGTTTGTTTAGCAATGGCTTTTCACATCACACACACACACACACACACACACACACACACACACACACACACACACACACACACCAAGTACATACCCCACAAGTGGCGGTGTCATATATAGACTCCACTATGGCATAAAAAGACATTTCTCTATCGTTTTGGCGATCAAACTTGACAAAAAAAACACATCAAATCACATCTCCAAATCAATACGAAGCTAATGAAACCACTTTCAGACTCCTAGCGTGTTTACAAGTTTGTTTAGCAATGGCTTTTCACATCACACACACACACACACACACACACACACACACACACACACACACACACACACCAAGTACATACCCCACAAGTGGCGGTGTCATATATAGACTCCACTATGGCATAAAAAGACATTTCTCTATCGTTTTGGCGATCAAACTTGACAAAAAAAACACATCAAATCACATCTCCAAATCAATACGAAGCTAATGAAACCACTTTCAGACTCCTAGCGTGTTTACAAGTTTGTTTAGCAATGGCTTTTCACATCACACACACACACACCACACACACACACACACACCACACACACACACACACACCAAGTACATACCCCACAAGTGGCGGTGTCATATATAGACTCCACTATGGCATAAAAAGACATTTCTCTATCGTTTTGGCGATCAAACTTGACAAAAAAACACATCAAATCACATCTCCAAATCAATACGAAGCTAATGAAACCACTTTCAGACTCCTAGCGTGTTTACAAGTTTGTTTAGCAATGGCTTTTCACATCACACACACACACACACACACACACACACACACACACACACACACACACACACACACACACCAAGTACATACCCCACAAGTGGCGGTGTCATATATAGACTCCACTATGGCATAAAAAGACATTTCTCTATCGTTTTGGCGATCAAACTTGACAAAAAAAACACATCAAATCACATCTCCAAATCAATACGAAGCTAATGAAACCACTTTCAGACTCCTAGCGTGTTTACAAGTTTGTTTAGCAATGGCTTTTCACATCACACACACACACACACACACACACACACACACACACCACACACACACACACCAAGTACATACCCCACAAGTGGCGGTGTCATATATAGACTCCACTATGGCATAAAAAGACATTTCTCTATCGTTTTGGCGATCAAACTTGACAAAAAAACACATCAAATCACATCTCCAAATCAATACGAAGCTAATGAAACCACTTTCAGACTCCTAGCGTGTTTACAAGTTTGTTTAGCAATGGCTTTTCACATCACACACACACACACACACACACACACACACACACACACACACACACACCAAGTACATACCCCACAAGTGGCGGTGTCATATATAGACTCCACTATGGCATAAAAAGACATTTCTCTATCGTTTTGGCGATCAAACTTGACAAAAAAACACATCAAATCACATCTCCAAATCAATACGAAGCTAATGAAACCACTTTCAGACTCCTAGCGTGTTTACAAGTTTGTTTAGCAATGGCTTTTCACATCACACACACACACACACACACACACACACACACACACACACACACACACACACACACACACCAAGTACATACCCCACAAGTGGCGGTGTCATATATAGACTCCACTATGGCATAAAAAGACATTTCTCTATCGTTTTGGCGATCAAACTTGACAAAAAAACACATCAAATCACATCTCCAAATCAATACGAAGCTAATGAAACCACTTTCAGACTCCTAGCGTGTTTACAAGTTTGTTTAGCAATGGCTTTTCACATCACACACACACACACACACACACACACACACACACACACACACACACACCAAGTACATACCCCACAAGTGGCGGTGTCATATATAGACTCCACTATGGCATAAAAAGACATTTCTCTATCGTTTTGGCGATCAAACTTGACAAAAAAACACATCAAATCACATCTCCAAATCAATACGAAGCTAATGAAACCACTTTCAGACTCCTAGCGTGTTTACAAGTTTGTTTAGCAATGGCTTTTCACATCACACACACACACACACACACACACACACACACACACACACACACACACACACACACACACACACACCAAGTACATACCCCACAAGTGGCGGTGTCATATATAGACTCCACTATGGCATAAAAAGACATTTCTCTATCGTTTTGGCGATCAAACTTGACAAAAAAACACATCAAATCACATCTCCAAATCAATACGAAGCTAATGAAACCACTTTCAGACTCCTAGCGTGTTTACAAGTTTGTTTAGCAATGGCTTTTCACATCACACACACACACACACACACACACACACACACACACACACACACACACACACACACACACCAAGTACATACCCCACAAGTGGCGGTGTCATATATAGACTCCACTATGGCATAAAAAGACATTTCTCTATCGTTTTGGCGATCAAACTTGACAAAAAAACACATCAAATCACATCTCCAAATCAATACGAAGCTAATGAAACCACTTTCAGACTCCTAGCGTGTTTACAAGTTTGTTTAGCAATGGCTTTTCACATCACACACACACACACACACACACACACACACACACACACACACACACACACACACCAAGTACATACCCCACAAGTGGCGGTGTCATATATAGACTCCACTATGGCATAAAAAGACATTTCTCTATCGTTTTGGCGATCAAACTTGACAAAAAAACACATCAAATCACATCTCCAAATCAATACGAAGCTAATGAAACCACTTTCAGACTCCTAGCGTGTTTACAAGTTTGTTTAGCAATGGCTTTTCACATCACACACACACACACACACACACACACACACACACACACACACACACACACACACCAAGTACATACCCCACAAGTGGCGGTGTCATATATAGACTCCACTATGGCATAAAAAGACATTTCTCTATCGTTTTGGCGATCAAACTTGACAAAAAAACACATCAAATCACATCTCCAAATCAATACGAAGCTAATGAAACCACTTTCAGACTCCTAGCGTGTTTACAAGTTTGTTTAGCAATGGCTTTTCACATCACACACACACACACACACACACACACACACACACACACACACACACACACACCAAGTACATACCCCACAAGTGGCGGTGTCATATATAGACTCCACTATGGCATAAAAAGACATTTCTCTATCGTTTTGGCGATCAAACTTGACAAAAAAACACATCAAATCACATCTCCAAATCAATACGAAGCTAATGAAACCACTTTCAGACTCCTAGCGTGTTTACAAGTTTGTTTAGCAATGGCTTTTCACATCACACACACACACACACACACACACACACACACACACACACACACACACACCAAGTACATACCCCACAAGTGGCGGTGTCATATATAGACTCCACTATGGCATAAAAAGACATTTCTCTATCGTTTTGGCGATCAAACTTGACAAAAAAACACATCAAATCACATCTCCAAATCAATACGAAGCTAATGAAACCACTTTCAGACTCCTAGCGTGTTTACAAGTTTGTTTAGCAATGGCTTTTCACATCACACACACACACACACACACACACACACACACACACACACACACACACACACCAAGTACATACCCCACAAGTGGCGGTGTCATATATAGACTCCACTATGGCATAAAAAGACATTTCTCTATCGTTTTGGCGATCAAACTTGACAAAAAAACACATCAAATCACATCTCCAAATCAATACGAAGCTAATGAAACCACTTTCAGACTCCTAGCGTGTTTACAAGTTTGTTTAGCAATGGCTTTTCACATCACACACACACACACACACACACACACACACACACACACACACACACACACACACCAAGTACATACCCCACAAGTGGCGGTGTCATATATAGACTCCACTATGGCATAAAAAGACATTTCTCTATCGTTTTGGCGATCAAACTTGACAAAAAAACACATCAAATCACATCTCCAAATCAATACGAAGCTAATGAAACCACTTTCAGACTCCTAGCGTGTTTACAAGTTTGTTTAGCAATGGCTTTTCACATCACACACACACACACACACACACACACACACACACACACACACACACACACACACCAAGTACATACCCCACAAGTGGCGGTGTCATATATAGACTCCACTATGGCATAAAAAGACATTTCTCTATCGTTTTGGCGATCAAACTTGACAAAAAAACACATCAAATCACATCTCCAAATCAATACGAAGCTAATGAAACCACTTTCAGACTCCTAGCGTGTTTACAAGTTTGTTTAGCAATGGCTTTTCACATCACACACACACACACACACACACACACACACACACACACACACACACACACACACCAAGTACATACCCCACAAGTGGCGGTGTCATATATAGACTCCACTATGGCATAAAAAGACATTTCTCTATCGTTTTGGCGATCAAACTTGACAAAAAAACACATCAAATCACATCTCCAAATCAATACGAAGCTAATGAAACCACTTTCAGACTCCTAGCGTGTTTACAAGTTTGTTTAGCAATGGCTTTTCACATCACACACACACACACACACCACACACACACACACACACACACACACACACACACCAAGTACATACCCCACAAGTGGCGGTGTCATATATAGACTCCACTATGGCATAAAAAGACATTTCTCTATCGTTTTGGCGATCAAACTTGACAAAAAAACACATCAAATCACATCTCCAAATCAATACGAAGCTAATGAAACCACTTTCAGACTCCTAGCGTGTTTACAAGTTTGTTTAGCAATGGCTTTTCACATCACACACACACACACACACACACACACACACACACACACACACACACACACACACACACACCAAGTACATACCCCACAAGTGGCGGTGTCATATATAGACTCCACTATGGCATAAAAAGACATTTCTCTATCGTTTTGGCGATCAAACTTGACAAAAAAACACATCAAATCACATCTCCAAATCAATACGAAGCTAATGAAACCACTTTCAGACTCCTAGCGTGTTTACAAGTTTGTTTAGCAATGGCTTTTCACATCACACACACACACACACACACACACACACACACACACACACACACACACCAAGTACATACCCCACAAGTGGCGGTGTCATATATAGACTCCACTATGGCATAAAAAGACATTTCTCTATCGTTTTGGCGATCAAACTTGACAAAAAAACACATCAAATCACATCTCCAAATCAATACGAAGCTAATGAAACCACTTTCAGACTCCTAGCGTGTTTACAAGTTTGTTTAGCAATGGCTTTTCACATCACACACACACACACACACACACACACACACACACACACACACACACACACACACCAAGTACATACCCCACAAGTGGCGGTGTCATATATAGACTCCACTATGGCATAAAAAGACATTTCTCTATCGTTTTGGCGATCAAACTTGACAAAAAAACACATCAAATCACATCTCCAAATCAATACGAAGCTAATGAAACCACTTTCAGACTCCTAGCGTGTTTACAAGTTTGTTTAGCAATGGCTTTTCACATCACACACACACACACACACACACACACACACACACACACACACACACACACCAAGTACATACCCCACAAGTGGCGGTGTCATATATAGACTCCACTATGGCATAAAAAGACATTTCTCTATCGTTTTGGCGATCAAACTTGACAAAAAAACACATCAAATCACATCTCCAAATCAATACGAAGCTAATGAAACCACTTTCAGACTCCTAGCGTGTTTACAAGTTTGTTTAGCAATGGCTTTTCACATCACACACACACACACACACACACACACACACACACACACACACACACACACACACACACACACACCAAGTACATACCCCACAAGTGGCGGTGTCATATATAGACTCCACTATGGCATAAAAAGACATTTCTCTATCGTTTTGGCGATCAAACTTGACAAAAAAACACATCAAATCACATCTCCAAATCAATACGAAGCTAATGAAACCACTTTCAGACTCCTAGCGTGTTTACAAGTTTGTTTAGCAATGGCTTTTCACATCACACACACACACACACACACACACACACACACACACACACACACACACACCAAGTACATACCCCACAAGTGGCGGTGTCATATATAGACTCCACTATGGCATAAAAAGACATTTCTCTATCGTTTTGGCGATCAAACTTGACAAAAAAACACATCAAATCACATCTCCAAATCAATACGAAGCTAATGAAACCACTTTCAGACTCCTAGCGTGTTTACAAGTTTGTTTAGCAATGGCTTTTCACATCACACACACACACACACACACACACACACACACACACACACACACACACACACACACACCAAGTACATACCCCACAAGTGGCGGTGTCATATATAGACTCCACTATGGCATAAAAAGACATTTCTCTATCGTTTTGGCGATCAAACTTGACAAAAAAACACATCAAATCACATCTCCAAATCAATACGAAGCTAATGAAACCACTTTCAGACTCCTAGCGTGTTTACAAGTTTGTTTAGCAATGGCTTTTCACATCACACACACACACACACACACACACACACACACACACACACACACACACACACCAAGTACATACCCCACAAGTGGCGGTGTCATATATAGACTCCACTATGGCATAAAAAGACATTTCTCTATCGTTTTGGCGATCAAACTTGACAAAAAAACACATCAAATCACATCTCCAAATCAATACGAAGCTAATGAAACCACTTTCAGACTCCTAGCGTGTTTACAAGTTTGTTTAGCAATGGCTTTTCACATCACACACACACACACACACACACACACACACACACACACACACACACACACACACACACACACACCAAGTACATACCCCACAAGTGGCGGTGTCATATATAGACTCCACTATGGCATAAAAAGACATTTCTCTATCGTTTTGGCGATCAAACTTGACAAAAAAACACATCAAATCACATCTCCAAATCAATACGAAGCTAATGAAACCACTTTCAGACTCCTAGCGTGTTTACAAGTTTGTTTAGCAATGGCTTTTCACATCACACACACACACACACACACACACACACACACACACCACACACACACACACACACACCAAGTACATACCCCACAAGTGGCGGTGTCATATATAGACTCCACTATGGCATAAAAAGACATTTCTCTATCGTTTTGGCGATCAAACTTGACAAAAAAACACATCAAATCACATCTCCAAATCAATACGAAGCTAATGAAACCACTTTCAGACTCCTAGCGTGTTTACAAGTTTGTTTAGCAATGGCTTTTCACATCACACACACACACACACACACACACACACACACACACACACACACACACACACACACACCAAGTACATACCCCACAAGTGGCGGTGTCATATATAGACTCCACTATGGCATAAAAAGACATTTCTCTATCGTTTTGGCGATCAAACTTGACAAAAAAACACATCAAATCACATCTCCAAATCAATACGAAGCTAATGAAACCACTTTCAGACTCCTAGCGTGTTTACAAGTTTGTTTAGCAATGGCTTTTCACATCACACACACACACACACACACACACACACACACACACACACACACACACACACACACACACCAAGTACATACCCCACAAGTGGCGGTGTCATATATAGACTCCACTATGGCATAAAAAGACATTTCTCTATCGTTTTGGCGATCAAACTTGACAAAAAAACACATCAAATCACATCTCCAAATCAATACGAAGCTAATGAAACCACTTTCAGACTCCTAGCGTGTTTACAAGTTTGTTTAGCAATGGCTTTTCACATCACACACACACACACACACACACACACACACACACACACACACACACACACACACCAAGTACATACCCCACAAGTGGCGGTGTCATATATAGACTCCACTATGGCATAAAAAGACATTTCTCTATCGTTTTGGCGATCAAACTTGACAAAAAAACACATCAAATCACATCTCCAAATCAATACGAAGCTAATGAAACCACTTTCAGACTCCTAGCGTGTTTACAAGTTTGTTTAGCAATGGCTTTTCACATCACACACACACACACACACACACACACACACACACACACACACACACACACACACCAAGTACATACCCCACAAGTGGCGGTGTCATATATAGACTCCACTATGGCATAAAAAGACATTTCTCTATCGTTTTGGCGATCAAACTTGACAAAAAAACACATCAAATCACATCTCCAAATCAATACGAAGCTAATGAAACCACTTTCAGACTCCTAGCGTGTTTACAAGTTTGTTTAGCAATGGCTTTTCACATCACACACACACACACACACACACACACACACACACACACACACACACACACACACACACCAAGTACATACCCCACAAGTGGCGGTGTCATATATAGACTCCACTATGGCATAAAAAGACATTTCTCTATCGTTTTGGCGATCAAACTTGACAAAAAAACACATCAAATCACATCTCCAAATCAATACGAAGCTAATGAAACCACTTTCAGACTCCTAGCGTGTTTACAAGTTTGTTTAGCAATGGCTTTTCACATCACACACACACACACACACACACACACACACACACCACACACACACACACACCAAGTACATACCCCACAAGTGGCGGTGTCATATATAGACTCCACTATGGCATAAAAAGACATTTCTCTATCGTTTTGGCGATCAAACTTGACAAAAAAACACATCAAATCACATCTCCAAATCAATACGAAGCTAATGAAACCACTTTCAGACTCCTAGCGTGTTTACAAGTTTGTTTAGCAATGGCTTTTCACATCACACACACACACACACACACACACACACACACACACACACACACACACACACACCAAGTACATACCCCACAAGTGGCGGTGTCATATATAGACTCCACTATGGCATAAAAAGACATTTCTCTATCGTTTTGGCGATCAAACTTGACAAAAAAACACATCAAATCACATCTCCAAATCAATACGAAGCTAATGAAACCACTTTCAGACTCCTAGCGTGTTTACAAGTTTGTTTAGCAATGGCTTTTCACATCACACACACACACACACACACACACACACACACACACACACACACACACACCAAGTACATACCCCACAAGTGGCGGTGTCATATATAGACTCCACTATGGCATAAAAAGACATTTCTCTATCGTTTTGGCGATCAAACTTGACAAAAAAACACATCAAATCACATCTCCAAATCAATACGAAGCTAATGAAACCACTTTCAGACTCCTAGCGTGTTTACAAGTTTGTTTAGCAATGGCTTTTCACATCACACACACACACACACACACACACACACACACACACACACACACACACACACACCAAGTACATACCCCACAAGTGGCGGTGTCATATATAGACTCCACTATGGCATAAAAAGACATTTCTCTATCGTTTTGGCGATCAAACTTGACAAAAAAACACATCAAATCACATCTCCAAATCAATACGAAGCTAATGAAACCACTTTCAGACTCCTAGCGTGTTTACAAGTTTGTTTAGCAATGGCTTTTCACATCACACACACACACACACACACACACCACACACACACACACACACACACACACACACACACACACACCAAGTACATACCCCACAAGTGGCGGTGTCATATATAGACTCCACTATGGCATAAAAAGACATTTCTCTATCGTTTTGGCGATCAAACTTGACAAAAAAACACATCAAATCACATCTCCAAATCAATACGAAGCTAATGAAACCACTTTCAGACTCCTAGCGTGTTTACAAGTTTGTTTAGCAATGGCTTTTCACATCACACACACACACACACACACACACACACACACACACACACACACACACACACACACCAAGTACATACCCCACAAGTGGCGGTGTCATATATAGACTCCACTATGGCATAAAAAGACATTTCTCTATCGTTTTGGCGATCAAACTTGACAAAAAAACACATCAAATCACATCTCCAAATCAATACGAAGCTAATGAAACCACTTTCAGACTCCTAGCGTGTTTACAAGTTTGTTTAGCAATGGCTTTTCACATCACACACACACACACACACACACACACACACACACACACACACACACACACACACACCAAGTACATACCCCACAAGTGGCGGTGTCATATATAGACTCCACTATGGCATAAAAAGACATTTCTCTATCGTTTTGGCGATCAAACTTGACAAAAAAACACATCAAATCACATCTCCAAATCAATACGAAGCTAATGAAACCACTTTCAGACTCCTAGCGTGTTTACAAGTTTGTTTAGCAATGGCTTTTCACATCACACACACACACACACACACACACACACACACACACACACACACACACACCAAGTACATACCCCACAAGTGGCGGTGTCATATATAGACTCCACTATGGCATAAAAAGACATTTCTCTATCGTTTTGGCGATCAAACTTGACAAAAAAACACATCAAATCACATCTCCAAATCAATACGAAGCTAATGAAACCACTTTCAGACTCCTAGCGTGTTTACAAGTTTGTTTAGCAATGGCTTTTCACATCACACACACACACACACACACACACACACACACACACACACACACACACACACACACACACCAAGTACATACCCCACAAGTGGCGGTGTCATATATAGACTCCACTATGGCATAAAAAGACATTTCTCTATCGTTTTGGCGATCAAACTTGACAAAAAAACACATCAAATCACATCTCCAAATCAATACGAAGCTAATGAAACCACTTTCAGACTCCTAGCGTGTTTACAAGTTTGTTTAGCAATGGCTTTTCACATCACACACACACACACACACACACACACACACACACACACACACACACACACACACACACACCAAGTACATACCCCACAAGTGGCGGTGTCATATATAGACTCCACTATGGCATAAAAAGACATTTCTCTATCGTTTTGGCGATCAAACTTGACAAAAAAACACATCAAATCACATCTCCAAATCAATACGAAGCTAATGAAACCACTTTCAGACTCCTAGCGTGTTTACAAGTTTGTTTAGCAATGGCTTTTCACATCACACACACACACACACACACACACACACACACACACACACACACACACACACACACCAAGTACATACCCCACAAGTGGCGGTGTCATATATAGACTCCACTATGGCATAAAAAGACATTTCTCTATCGTTTTGGCGATCAAACTTGACAAAAAAACACATCAAATCACATCTCCAAATCAATACGAAGCTAATGAAACCACTTTCAGACTCCTAGCGTGTTTACAAGTTTGTTTAGCAATGGCTTTTCACATCACACACACACACACACACACACACACACACACACACACACACACACACACACACACCAAGTACATACCCCACAAGTGGCGGTGTCATATATAGACTCCACTATGGCATAAAAAGACATTTCTCTATCGTTTTGGCGATCAAACTTGACAAAAAAACACATCAAATCACATCTCCAAATCAATACGAAGCTAATGAAACCACTTTCAGACTCCTAGCGTGTTTACAAGTTTGTTTAGCAATGGCTTTTCACATCACACACACACACACACACACACACACACACACACACACACACACACACACCAAGTACATACCCCACAAGTGGCGGTGTCATATATAGACTCCACTATGGCATAAAAAGACATTTCTCTATCGTTTTGGCGATCAAACTTGACAAAAAAACACATCAAATCACATCTCCAAATCAATACGAAGCTAATGAAACCACTTTCAGACTCCTAGCGTGTTTACAAGTTTGTTTAGCAATGGCTTTTCACATCACACACACACACACACACACACACACACACACACACACACACCACACACACACCAAGTACATACCCCACAAGTGGCGGTGTCATATATAGACTCCACTATGGCATAAAAAGACATTTCTCTATCGTTTTGGCGATCAAACTTGACAAAAAAACACATCAAATCACATCTCCAAATCAATACGAAGCTAATGAAACCACTTTCAGACTCCTAGCGTGTTTACAAGTTTGTTTAGCAATGGCTTTTCACATCACACACACACACACACACACACACACACACACCACACACACACACACACACACACCAAGTACATACCCCACAAGTGGCGGTGTCATATATAGACTCCACTATGGCATAAAAAGACATTTCTCTATCGTTTTGGCGATCAAACTTGACAAAAAAACACATCAAATCACATCTCCAAATCAATACGAAGCTAATGAAACCACTTTCAGACTCCTAGCGTGTTTACAAGTTTGTTTAGCAATGGCTTTTCACATCACACACACACACACACACACACACACACACACACACACACACACACACACACACACCAAGTACATACCCCACAAGTGGCGGTGTCATATATAGACTCCACTATGGCATAAAAAGACATTTCTCTATCGTTTTGGCGATCAAACTTGACAAAAAAACACATCAAATCACATCTCCAAATCAATACGAAGCTAATGAAACCACTTTCAGACTCCTAGCGTGTTTACAAGTTTGTTTAGCAATGGCTTTTCACATCACACACACACACACACACACACACACACACACACACACACACACACACACACCAAGTACATACCCCACAAGTGGCGGTGTCATATATAGACTCCACTATGGCATAAAAAGACATTTCTCTATCGTTTTGGCGATCAAACTTGACAAAAAAACACATCAAATCACATCTCCAAATCAATACGAAGCTAATGAAACCACTTTCAGACTCCTAGCGTGTTTACAAGTTTGTTTAGCAATGGCTTTTCACATCACACACACACACACACACACACACACACACACACACACACACACACCAAGTACATACCCCACAAGTGGCGGTGTCATATATAGACTCCACTATGGCATAAAAAGACATTTCTCTATCGTTTTGGCGATCAAACTTGACAAAAAAACACATCAAATCACATCTCCAAATCAATACGAAGCTAATGAAACCACTTTCAGACTCCTAGCGTGTTTACAAGTTTGTTTAGCAATGGCTTTTCACATCACACACACACACACACACACACACACACACACACACACACACACACACACACACCAAGTACATACCCCACAAGTGGCGGTGTCATATATAGACTCCACTATGGCATAAAAAGACATTTCTCTATCGTTTTGGCGATCAAACTTGACAAAAAAACACATCAAATCACATCTCCAAATCAATACGAAGCTAATGAAACCACTTTCAGACTCCTAGCGTGTTTACAAGTTTGTTTAGCAATGGCTTTTCACATCACACACACACACACACACACACACACACACACACACACACACACACACACACACACCAAGTACATACCCCACAAGTGGCGGTGTCATATATAGACTCCACTATGGCATAAAAAGACATTTCTCTATCGTTTTGGCGATCAAACTTGACAAAAAAACACATCAAATCACATCTCCAAATCAATACGAAGCTAATGAAACCACTTTCAGACTCCTAGCGTGTTTACAAGTTTGTTTAGCAATGGCTTTTCACATCACACACACACACACACACACACACACACACACACACACACACACACACACACACCAAGTACATACCCCACAAGTGGCGGTGTCATATATAGACTCCACTATGGCATAAAAAGACATTTCTCTATCGTTTTGGCGATCAAACTTGACAAAAAAACACATCAAATCACATCTCCAAATCAATACGAAGCTAATGAAACCACTTTCAGACTCCTAGCGTGTTTACAAGTTTGTTTAGCAATGGCTTTTCACATCACACACACACACACACACACACACACACACACACACACACACACACACACACCAAGTACATACCCCACAAGTGGCGGTGTCATATATAGACTCCACTATGGCATAAAAAGACATTTCTCTATCGTTTTGGCGATCAAACTTGACAAAAAAACACATCAAATCACATCTCCAAATCAATACGAAGCTAATGAAACCACTTTCAGACTCCTAGCGTGTTTACAAGTTTGTTTAGCAATGGCTTTTCACATCACACACACACACACACACACACACACACACACACACACACACACACACACACCAAGTACATACCCCACAAGTGGCGGTGTCATATATAGACTCCACTATGGCATAAAAAGACATTTCTCTATCGTTTTGGCGATCAAACTTGACAAAAAAACACATCAAATCACATCTCCAAATCAATACGAAGCTAATGAAACCACTTTCAGACTCCTAGCGTGTTTACAAGTTTGTTTAGCAATGGCTTTTCACATCACACACACACACACACACACACACACACACACACCACACACACACACACACACCAAGTACATACCCCACAAGTGGCGGTGTCATATATAGACTCCACTATGGCATAAAAAGACATTTCTCTATCGTTTTGGCGATCAAACTTGACAAAAAAACACATCAAATCACATCTCCAAATCAATACGAAGCTAATGAAACCACTTTCAGACTCCTAGCGTGTTTACAAGTTTGTTTAGCAATGGCTTTTCACATCACACACACACACACACACACACACACACACACACACACACACACACACACCAAGTACATACCCCACAAGTGGCGGTGTCATATATAGACTCCACTATGGCATAAAAAGACATTTCTCTATCGTTTTGGCGATCAAACTTGACAAAAAAACACATCAAATCACATCTCCAAATCAATACGAAGCTAATGAAACCACTTTCAGACTCCTAGCGTGTTTACAAGTTTGTTTAGCAATGGCTTTTCACATCACACACACACACACACACACACACACACACACACACACACACACACACCAAGTACATACCCCACAAGTGGCGGTGTCATATATAGACTCCACTATGGCATAAAAAGACATTTCTCTATCGTTTTGGCGATCAAACTTGACAAAAAAACACATCAAATCACATCTCCAAATCAATACGAAGCTAATGAAACCACTTTCAGACTCCTAGCGTGTTTACAAGTTTGTTTAGCAATGGCTTTTCACATCACACACACACACACACACACACACACACACACACACACACACACACACACACACCAAGTACATACCCCACAAGTGGCGGTGTCATATATAGACTCCACTATGGCATAAAAAGACATTTCTCTATCGTTTTGGCGATCAAACTTGACAAAAAAACACATCAAATCACATCTCCAAATCAATACGAAGCTAATGAAACCACTTTCAGACTCCTAGCGTGTTTACAAGTTTGTTTAGCAATGGCTTTTCACATCACACACACACACACACACACACACACACACACACACACACACACACACACACACACACCAAGTACATACCCCACAAGTGGCGGTGTCATATATAGACTCCACTATGGCATAAAAAGACATTTCTCTATCGTTTTGGCGATCAAACTTGACAAAAAAACACATCAAATCACATCTCCAAATCAATACGAAGCTAATGAAACCACTTTCAGACTCCTAGCGTGTTTACAAGTTTGTTTAGCAATGGCTTTTCACATCACACACACACACACACACACACACACACACACACACACACACACACACACACACACACACACACCAAGTACATACCCCACAAGTGGCGGTGTCATATATAGACTCCACTATGGCATAAAAAGACATTTCTCTATCGTTTTGGCGATCAAACTTGACAAAAAAACACATCAAATCACATCTCCAAATCAATACGAAGCTAATGAAACCACTTTCAGACTCCTAGCGTGTTTACAAGTTTGTTTAGCAATGGCTTTTCACATCACACACACACACACACACACACACACACACACACACACCACACACACACACACACACACCAAGTACATACCCCACAAGTGGCGGTGTCATATATAGACTCCACTATGGCATAAAAAGACATTTCTCTATCGTTTTGGCGATCAAACTTGACAAAAAAACACATCAAATCACATCTCCAAATCAATACGAAGCTAATGAAACCACTTTCAGACTCCTAGCGTGTTTACAAGTTTGTTTAGCAATGGCTTTTCACATCACACACACACACACACACACACACACACACACACACACACACACACACACCAAGTACATACCCCACAAGTGGCGGTGTCATATATAGACTCCACTATGGCATAAAAAGACATTTCTCTATCGTTTTGGCGATCAAACTTGACAAAAAAACACATCAAATCACATCTCCAAATCAATACGAAGCTAATGAAACCACTTTCAGACTCCTAGCGTGTTTACAAGTTTGTTTAGCAATGGCTTTTCACATCACACACACACACACACACACACACACACACACACACACACACACACACACACACACCAAGTACATACCCCACAAGTGGCGGTGTCATATATAGACTCCACTATGGCATAAAAAGACATTTCTCTATCGTTTTGGCGATCAAACTTGACAAAAAAACACATCAAATCACATCTCCAAATCAATACGAAGCTAATGAAACCACTTTCAGACTCCTAGCGTGTTTACAAGTTTGTTTAGCAATGGCTTTTCACATCACACACACACACACACACACACACACACACACACACACACACACACACACACACACCAAGTACATACCCCACAAGTGGCGGTGTCATATATAGACTCCACTATGGCATAAAAAGACATTTCTCTATCGTTTTGGCGATCAAACTTGACAAAAAAACACATCAAATCACATCTCCAAATCAATACGAAGCTAATGAAACCACTTTCAGACTCCTAGCGTGTTTACAAGTTTGTTTAGCAATGGCTTTTCACATCACACACACACACACACACACACACACACACACACACACACACACACACACACACACACACCAAGTACATACCCCACAAGTGGCGGTGTCATATATAGACTCCACTATGGCATAAAAAGACATTTCTCTATCGTTTTGGCGATCAAACTTGACAAAAAAACACATCAAATCACATCTCCAAATCAATACGAAGCTAATGAAACCACTTTCAGACTCCTAGCGTGTTTACAAGTTTGTTTAGCAATGGCTTTTCACATCACACACACACACACACACACACACACACACACACACACACACACCAAGTACATACCCCACAAGTGGCGGTGTCATATATAGACTCCACTATGGCATAAAAAGACATTTCTCTATCGTTTTGGCGATCAAACTTGACAAAAAAACACATCAAATCACATCTCCAAATCAATACGAAGCTAATGAAACCACTTTCAGACTCCTAGCGTGTTTACAAGTTTGTTTAGCAATGGCTTTTCACATCACACACACACACACACACACACACACACACACACACACACACACACACACACCAAGTACATACCCCACAAGTGGCGGTGTCATATATAGACTCCACTATGGCATAAAAAGACATTTCTCTATCGTTTTGGCGATCAAACTTGACAAAAAAACACATCAAATCACATCTCCAAATCAATACGAAGCTAATGAAACCACTTTCAGACTCCTAGCGTGTTTACAAGTTTGTTTAGCAATGGCTTTTCACATCACACACACACACACACACACACACACACACACACACACACACACACACCAAGTACATACCCCACAAGTGGCGGTGTCATATATAGACTCCACTATGGCATAAAAAGACATTTCTCTATCGTTTTGGCGATCAAACTTGACAAAAAAACACATCAAATCACATCTCCAAATCAATACGAAGCTAATGAAACCACTTTCAGACTCCTAGCGTGTTTACAAGTTTGTTTAGCAATGGCTTTTCACATCACACACACACACACACACACACACACACACACACACACACACACACACACACACACACACACCAAGTACATACCCCACAAGTGGCGGTGTCATATATAGACTCCACTATGGCATAAAAAGACATTTCTCTATCGTTTTGGCGATCAAACTTGACAAAAAAACACATCAAATCACATCTCCAAATCAATACGAAGCTAATGAAACCACTTTCAGACTCCTAGCGTGTTTACAAGTTTGTTTAGCAATGGCTTTTCACATCACACACACACACACACACACACACACACACACACACACACACACACACCAAGTACATACCCCACAAGTGGCGGTGTCATATATAGACTCCACTATGGCATAAAAAGACATTTCTCTATCGTTTTGGCGATCAAACTTGACAAAAAAACACATCAAATCACATCTCCAAATCAATACGAAGCTAATGAAACCACTTTCAGACTCCTAGCGTGTTTACAAGTTTGTTTAGCAATGGCTTTTCACATCACACACACACACACACACACACACACACCACACACACACACACACACACACACACACACACACCAAGTACATACCCCACAAGTGGCGGTGTCATATATAGACTCCACTATGGCATAAAAAGACATTTCTCTATCGTTTTGGCGATCAAACTTGACAAAAAAACACATCAAATCACATCTCCAAATCAATACGAAGCTAATGAAACCACTTTCAGACTCCTAGCGTGTTTACAAGTTTGTTTAGCAATGGCTTTTCACATCACACACACACACACACACACACACACACACACACACACACACACACACACACACACACACACACCAAGTACATACCCCACAAGTGGCGGTGTCATATATAGACTCCACTATGGCATAAAAAGACATTTCTCTATCGTTTTGGCGATCAAACTTGACAAAAAAACACATCAAATCACATCTCCAAATCAATACGAAGCTAATGAAACCACTTTCAGACTCCTAGCGTGTTTACAAGTTTGTTTAGCAATGGCTTTTCACATCACACACACACACACACACACACACACCACACACACACACACACACACACACCAAGTACATACCCCACAAGTGGCGGTGTCATATATAGACTCCACTATGGCATAAAAAGACATTTCTCTATCGTTTTGGCGATCAAACTTGACAAAAAAACACATCAAATCACATCTCCAAATCAATACGAAGCTAATGAAACCACTTTCAGACTCCTAGCGTGTTTACAAGTTTGTTTAGCAATGGCTTTTCACATCACACACACACACACACACACACACACACACACACACACACACACACACACACACACACACACCAAGTACATACCCCACAAGTGGCGGTGTCATATATAGACTCCACTATGGCATAAAAAGACATTTCTCTATCGTTTTGGCGATCAAACTTGACAAAAAAACACATCAAATCACATCTCCAAATCAATACGAAGCTAATGAAACCACTTTCAGACTCCTAGCGTGTTTACAAGTTTGTTTAGCAATGGCTTTTCACATCACACACACACACACACACACACACACACACACACACACACACACACACACACACACCAAGTACATACCCCACAAGTGGCGGTGTCATATATAGACTCCACTATGGCATAAAAAGACATTTCTCTATCGTTTTGGCGATCAAACTTGACAAAAAAACACATCAAATCACATCTCCAAATCAATACGAAGCTAATGAAACCACTTTCAGACTCCTAGCGTGTTTACAAGTTTGTTTAGCAATGGCTTTTCACATCACACACACACACACACACACACACACACACACACACACACACACACACACACACACCAAGTACATACCCCACAAGTGGCGGTGTCATATATAGACTCCACTATGGCATAAAAAGACATTTCTCTATCGTTTTGGCGATCAAACTTGACAAAAAAACACATCAAATCACATCTCCAAATCAATACGAAGCTAATGAAACCACTTTCAGACTCCTAGCGTGTTTACAAGTTTGTTTAGCAATGGCTTTTCACATCACACACACACACACACACACACACACACACACACACACACACACACACACACACCAAGTACATACCCCACAAGTGGCGGTGTCATATATAGACTCCACTATGGCATAAAAAGACATTTCTCTATCGTTTTGGCGATCAAACTTGACAAAAAAACACATCAAATCACATCTCCAAATCAATACGAAGCTAATGAAACCACTTTCAGACTCCTAGCGTGTTTACAAGTTTGTTTAGCAATGGCTTTTCACATCACACACACACACACACACACACACCACACACACACACACACACACACACACACACACACACCAAGTACATACCCCACAAGTGGCGGTGTCATATATAGACTCCACTATGGCATAAAAAGACATTTCTCTATCGTTTTGGCGATCAAACTTGACAAAAAAACACATCAAATCACATCTCCAAATCAATACGAAGCTAATGAAACCACTTTCAGACTCCTAGCGTGTTTACAAGTTTGTTTAGCAATGGCTTTTCACATCACACACACACACACACACACACACACACACACACACACACACACACACACACCAAGTACATACCCCACAAGTGGCGGTGTCATATATAGACTCCACTATGGCATAAAAAGACATTTCTCTATCGTTTTGGCGATCAAACTTGACAAAAAAACACATCAAATCACATCTCCAAATCAATACGAAGCTAATGAAACCACTTTCAGACTCCTAGCGTGTTTACAAGTTTGTTTAGCAATGGCTTTTCACATCACACACACACACACACACACACACACACACACACACACACACACACACACCAAGTACATACCCCACAAGTGGCGGTGTCATATATAGACTCCACTATGGCATAAAAAGACATTTCTCTATCGTTTTGGCGATCAAACTTGACAAAAAAACACATCAAATCACATCTCCAAATCAATACGAAGCTAATGAAACCACTTTCAGACTCCTAGCGTGTTTACAAGTTTGTTTAGCAATGGCTTTTCACATCACACACACACACACACACACACACACACACACACACACACACACACACACCAAGTACATACCCCACAAGTGGCGGTGTCATATATAGACTCCACTATGGCATAAAAAGACATTTCTCTATCGTTTTGGCGATCAAACTTGACAAAAAAACACATCAAATCACATCTCCAAATCAATACGAAGCTAATGAAACCACTTTCAGACTCCTAGCGTGTTTACAAGTTTGTTTAGCAATGGCTTTTCACATCACACACACACACACACACACACACACACACACACACACACACACACACACACACACACACACACACACACACCAAGTACATACCCCACAAGTGGCGGTGTCATATATAGACTCCACTAT
>CM070480.1:50611609-50633569 GCA_036324585.1 Champsocephalus esox | reverse complement strand
AGTGGACAGTATCTCTGCTTGTCACGCAGAAGACCGGGGTTCGATTCCCCGACGGGGAGAATTTTCAATAACAGCCGGCCTTTATTCACCAAAGGAGGCAAGCATCAATCAACTCATTAAGGAGGATGCCACCAAGAGGCCCTTGGAAACAATTTCAGATAAGCGCTTACCTGAACCATGGCAACTGAACTTTCGTACGGTCATCATTATAACAATCATGAAAAAGCTACCAAGTGCATGCTTCAAATCATTGAAGGAGAACTACAATCAATGACCACGGCAATGTGCTCAACGATTACACTTTTGACAGACAAAATCAAGCAAGGCAAGAAATCCCTTTATATTTTCCATTGTGACCAGACACATTTTGAGCAGGAACGAAAATAAAGTCATTGGTTGCAGAATTGAAGTACCCTAAGCACAACTGCTATTAACAACCTTCAGTTGTTCAAAGGACGACAAGCCTCTTCGATTTGAATACACAGAGAGCCAAAGCCGTACAATTCACAAGCCATGCTCAACAAACAATTGTCTTGCTCATCCAACAATTGTCTTGAAAAGACTCAACATTCTACTGCCATATTTCTGAAAGTGCTTTTTACTCTATCTAGATTCCCGATAACTTTTCTTGGTTGAGTTCTTTGAAGTTGATCGGGATCAAAGAAGAGTGTTTCTGCCCGGTTTTGAGCCGGGGACCTTTCGCGTGTTAGGCGAACGTGATGACCACTACACTACAGAAACTGCTGAAAAGCTAAGTACACATTTGCACCTAGATGCAACATTGATATTTAATTGAAAACCTTCAAAACGACGGACCCCTTGTTGATTTCTGAGACTCTGAGAGATTTTACACTGGATCCAGTCACGGCTGCAGTGTCATTGACTTTCGTGACAGCAACTGTATACTGGACCCAAATGCTATCCTGGATATGACCTGTAACCCCTCGAAGAGCGCCACCTAGGGTTGACATGCTAGGATTGCTGCTAGAGCGTTCCTCGTTAGTATAGTGGACAGTATCTCTGCTTGTCACGCAGAAGACCGGGGTTCGATTCCCCGACGGGGAGAATTTTCAATAACAGCTGGCCTTTATTCACCAAAGGAGGCAAGCATCAATCAACTCATGAACGAGGATGCCACCAAGAGGCCCTTGGAAACAATTTCAAATAAGCGCTTACCTGAACCATGGCAACTGAACTTTCGTACGGTCATCATTATAATAATCATGACAGAGCTACCAAGTGCATGCTGAATTGAAGTACCCTAAGCATAACTGCTATTAACAACATTCAGTTGTTCACAGGACAACATGCCTCTTCGATTGTAATACACCGAGAGCCAAAGCCGTATAATTCAAAAGCCATGCTGAACAAACAATTGTCCTGCTCATCCAACAATTGTCTTGAAAAGACTCAACATTCAACTGCCATATTTCTGAAAGTGCTTTTTACTCTTTACTTTTCTTGGTTGAGTTCTTTGAAGTTGATCAGGATCAAAAAAGAGTGTTTCTGCCCGGTTTTGAGCCAGGGACCTTTCGCGTGTGAGGCGAATGTGATGACCACTACACTACAGAAACTGCTGAAGAGCTAAGTACACGTTTGCACGTAGATGCAACATTGATATTTAATTGTAAACCTTCAAAACGACGGACCACATGTTGATCTCTGAGACTCGGAGAGATTTTACACTGGATCCAGTCACAGCTGCAGCTTCATGGACTTTCGAGACAGCAACTGTATACTGGACCCAAATGCTATCCTGGATATGACCTGTAACCCCTCAAAGAGCGCCACCTAGGCTTGACGTGCTAGGATTGACGTGCTAGGATTGCTGTTAGAGCATTCCTCGTTAGTATAGTGGACAGTATCTCTGCTTGTCACGCAGAAGACCGGGGTTCGATTCCCCGACGGGGAGAATTTTCAATAACAGCCGGCCTTTATTCACCAAAGGAGGCAAGCATCAATCAACTCATTAAGGAGGATGCCACCAAGAGGCCCTTGGAAACAATTTCAGATAAGCGCTTACCTGAACCATGGCAACTGAACTTTCGTACGGTCATCATTATAACAATCATGAAAAAGCTACCAAGTGCATGCTTCAAATCATTGAAGGAGAACTACAATCAATGACCGCGGCAATGTGCTCAACGATTACACTTTTGACAGACAAAATCAAGCAAGGCAAGAAATCCCTTTATATTTTCCATTGTGACCAGACACATTTTGAGCAGGAACGAAAATAAAGTCATTGGTTGCAGAATTGAAGTACCCTAAGCACAACTGCTATTAACAACCTTCAGTTGTTCAAAGGACGACAAGCCTCTTCGATTTGAATACACAGAGAGCCAAAGCCGTACAATTCACAAGCCATGCTCAACAAACAATTGTCTTGCTCATCCAACAATTGTCTTGAAAAGACTCAACATTCTACTGCCATATTTCTGAAAGTGCTTTTTACTCTATCTAGATTCCCGATAACTTTTCTTGGTTGAGTTCTTTGAAGTTGATCGGGATCAAAGAAGAGTGTTTCTGCCCGGTTTTGAGCCGGGGACCTTTCGCGTGTTAGGCGAACGTGATGACCACTACACTACAGAAACTGCTGAAAAGCTAAGTACACATTTGCACCTAGATGCAACATTGATATTTAATTGAAAACCTTCAAAACGACGGACCCCTTGTTGATTTCTGAGACTCTGAGAGATTTTACACTGGATCCAGTCACGCTGCAGTGTCATTGACTTTCGTGACAGCAACTGTATACTGGACCCAAATGCTATCCTGGATATGACCTGTAACCCCTCGAAGAGCGCCACCTAGGGTTGACATGCTAGGATTGCTGCTAGAGTGTTCCTCGTTAGTATAGTGGACAGTATCTCTGCTTGTCACGCAGAAGACCGGGGTTCGATTCCCCGACGGGGAGAATTTTCAATAACAGCTGGCCTTTATTCACCAAAGCAGGCAAGCATCAATCAACTCATGAACGAGGATGCCACCAAGAGGCCCTTGGAAACACTTTCAGATAAGCGCTTATCTGAACCATGGCAACTGAACATTCGTACTGTCATCATTATAACAATCATGTCAGAGCTACCAAGTGCATGCTGAATTGAAGTACCCTAAGCATAACTGCTATTAACAACATTCATTGACTTTCGTGAAAGCAACTGTATACTGGACCCAAATGCTATCCTGGATATGACCTGTAACCCCTCAAAGAGCGCCACCTAGGGTTGACTTGCTAGGATTGACGTGCTAGGATTGCTGTTAGAGCATTCCTCGTTAGTATAGTGGACAGTATCTCTGCTTGTCACGCAGAAGACCGGGGTTCGATTCCCCGTCGGGGAGAATTACAGCCGGCCTTTATTCATCAAAGCGTATAAGTCTTTCGCCTTTTACTAAAGACTTCCGTGGAGAGGAACACCTACGAGTTCAACCTATTTTTGGTAGGCTTGGCCATTTGGCTGAGCATTCTGAGTTTGTGAAAGACAAGAGCAGTCATTAGCACCTGGGCGATCCAAGCTACCCAGCGCCTCTGTTACGCCAGGTCAAAAGAGCCGCACCAAGACCTGCGGCGACTGCGCAACGAGTCCGTCTCCCGCAGCAAACTTTAAGGGTCATCGCTTCTCGGCCTTTTGGCTAAGATCAAGTGTAGTATCTGTTCTTAGAAGAGCTGATTCACCCGGATCAAGCCTGTGCCGTGCCAGGGAGGAAGATCACAGACAGCCTCCTACTGATCCGAGACACTATCTGCCTTGCGAGAGATAGAAACATTCGGCTTGTCGTCCTAAATTTAGACTTTAAGAAAGCCTTTGACCGAGTCTCACACCAGTACCTTTTCCAGGTACTAAAAACAATGGGGTTCCCGAAGAGGTTTATAGACTGGGTGGCACTGCTGTATCGGGACATTACCAGCAAGTTTATTGTAAATGGGCAGCTAACAAAAGCAGTGAATATAAACTGTGGTGTCCGCCAGGGTTGTCCTTTATCAGCCCTCCTACATTATCTGTATAGAACCACTTGCACAGATCTTGAGAAGGGACAAACAAATCACTGGGATACATATTCCAGGAAGCGGAGGCCTTTGTTATGGACGACATCAACCTTCTATGTACTGACCTTTTATCTGTCAACAGGACGCTGGACTTGACTGACTGGTTTGGACAGGCCTCTGGGTCAAAATTGAACGTAAGCAAGACGCAGGCCCAATTTTATGGACCATGGACTGAGACGATAGGACTCCCCCTGACTGTGACCCAGACCGAACAAAAGATACTGGGGATCAAATTTGACAATGAAGGGGGAGGGAAAACTAATTGGACGAGTCTGGTAGGGAATGTCAGACAGAGACTAGGATACTGGGGACTTAGAAGACTGACCATGGAAGGAAAGGTTTTAATCATCAAAGCAGTGATTTTACCTTTGCTTCTATTAATCAGTTCTGTTTTTATGCCACCCAAGAGAGTACTCCAAGAATTAGAACGGGCAATATTCTATTTCCTATGGGGTTCCAAGTGGGAAAGGATGACAAGAAAATAAATGAAAAAGCCAAAACAGAAAGGGGGGGAAAGGAGTTCCAGACCTCCACTTGTTTCTAGGAAGCAGATATACATCACTCCACATCTACGCTTCCACAGCCCCCTCCAAAAACCCAAAGACGGCGGCAATGACAAGATTCTGGATGGGAAGTTTTCTACGAAGGATAAAGATCTTACCAATAGATCTCAAAGTACCAGTGTCTTTTAACCTGCCACCACCTTATGCTTTCATTCGAACGTTTTTAAAGAAACTCCAGCTTGAGCAGGAGGGTGTGCATGTTTTAACTAACCATCGCTCTCTTATCTCTGTTGTGCAGGAGCGAGAACCAGTGAGTCCAGTGCACGGGCTCGCCTTTGGTGAGCCCTCAACAGTTTGGTGCAACGTGAACCATCCCACTCTGACAAACAGACTCCGGGATATGCTCATGAGATCCTCCCAGTCATCAGAAACCCTGTTTTTGAGAGCACTTAGAAAAAAACGGGGTATTTTCCATCATGGAGAAATCATGGAGGAATGCATCCGCTACATGAGCACTTTGGATCGGATACAATTGTTGCTTGGAGGACCCCAATCATGGTTCTTACCAAACTTTAAGTTGTTGAACTGGTCTCTGGATGAATTCAAGGGGAGTTGGCACGGAATATTGAGACACTATTTTCGGATACATTTTATCCATTTTCACCCCTTCCTCTGGTTCTTCCAAAAGTTAACTTGGACTTTTCCTGATTCTGGATGAATGTAAGGGTAGTTGTCAGGGGACTGTACCTGCATTAAGAGACACTATTTTGGGATACCATTTCTCCATTTTCACCCCTTTTCTCCGGTTCTCTGATGCCTGGATATCCCCCCAGCCTGGTTCTTAACTTTAAGTCAAAACTGGTCTCTGGAGGAATGCAAGGGGAGTCGAAAGGGGACTCTTCTTGCTGTTTGTCTTGTCAAAATTGAGGGATGTGTTTGAAGGGAGGGCCCTGGCTGTATCGGCAGCCTCCGCTCCTCTCTTCTCTCCCTCCCCGAGACCAGCTTGTGCTCTCGCTGTAAAAGGCAGGTGCGCGGGCACCCACTGCCACTCACTCTGAGCCTGGCTCCCAAGCAGCGCGTTCTCCCCGGCAGTCCGCCAGCAGATGAAAAACACCCACCTCTCCGCCTCTTCCGAGGGACGAGGGAACCGCACGGGGGGGTCTGCTGGAGGGTTATGGCATTTTTGTTATTCAGTGTTACCAGGGGCACGAACTTCTGACCGGTGTTCCCTCTTGGGAACAGAGGTCCGTGGGGGAGTGCTTAAGTGTGGGTACACAGGTTCGCCTGGTGCACAAGGTTATGGAGGTGGGGGTCTTGCTGGTGCTCAAGTGTCCATATACGTCACCCCATATTCACATAACCTTTATCCGCCTTAAGAGACACTATTTTGGGATACAATTTATCCAATTTCACCCCTTTTCTCTGGTTCTTCCAAACGTTAACTTAGACTTTTTCTGACTCTGCAGGAATGTAACGGGAGTTATCAGGGGACTATATCGGCCTTAAGAGACACTATTTTGGGATACAATATATCCATTTTCACCCTTTTCTCTGGTTCTTCCAAAAGTTTACTTATACTTTTTCTGACCCATGTGCATCACCCTGGATCTCTGCCTGTGTGCCTGTGGGACCCTGCTTACAGCAGTGACTCAGCGTTTATGTTAATGAAAAAAAAACAAGTAATGCATTTAAACAAACTGCTAATAGTAGATTAACTACTTTATTCAAAGGTTTACAGAAACTCTGGATAATAAAATGGGGGAAATAAATGGGGTGCTCTCTTTTCCTCTCCCTCTCCTGACAGCCCGTCAGTATCAGGCTCAGGCAGCTCGCTGAACCTGTACTAAGCGACCCAGCATTAAATAATAAACATATTTATAACTAGTTTAGCTAGTTAGAGTAGATCAAATAGCTAAGTGTGATGTTCTAACTCTTAGTGTGTTTTCGCTCCGCTCACCGCTGCAGGTGATCATGTAGAGCTGCGTGTGTCTCCGTCAGCAGCAGCTGATCTCTCTCTCCCGTCAGATTAGACTTCACTCGCGTTTGTTTATATCCATCAGATCCAGCTAGTTCTAGTTAATTATATGACTGCCTGCTTATCAAAGGACACCTCAGCGTTGCTTGGCAACAGGGTGTGGCCGCAAAGTATAGCGCAGCATTATGCATATGTTTATATGAGGGGTCAAAATCCCGTCTGGCGGTTACGGCCCGTCCACACAGCAGCGTTAAACAATCTTCTGCCCATTCACTTTGAATGGGGTGACGTCACTTTGCCTCACTTTTCACCGAACTGCATTGTGGGGAGCAAAGCGGAGATTTCCAGGCATCTCAGGATTCAAAAGTTGAGCAATGTTCAACTTTTGAAGCTGAGGTGGAAGCATCAGCCAATCAAACCGCGTGCCAGCTGGGAGAGCCAGACCGCAGTTCATTTTCTATATTCCTGAAAATGGAGGAGAAGTTAGTTATTGCGGTAGCAAATCACCCGGTTCATTTTGACCAGTCCCTATTTACTTACCGGGATACAAACTGGAGGAACCAGGCATGGAGGGAGGGGGCAGAGACAGTGGGTGAAACTGGTAGGTTTTCGCCTGTTTGGGGAGTTTATATCCAGTTTACTTCGTTTTAACATTGCTATTGCTTTGTATGTCGGGGGCGGGAGATTCATGTGATTGGTCGCGTTGCTCACAACAAATCCCCAAGCTTCAGATACGCCCACCTCTAAGATTTTTGTAACGCTGCTGTGTGGACGTACCGTTATAGGTAAACATGCTCATATTTTTTTCTCTCCATTCCCCACACCCCAAAATAAATACATAAATATACCAATTTTAGGTAAAGTAAGGAAGTTTGAGCAGTGTGGGTTTTATATGAACAGAGTTACACATATTTCAAAACGCAGTGTAATAACTGCAGGTGCCTCCTCAGTGAAGCTCGAGCTCATGTTTCACTACATCGTACAACTTATTAAAAAGATCAGGTCAATGCAGCTAATGTCGTCTCTGTGTTTGTGCATGATGTTAAAATTGGTTTGCCATGCATTTAGTGATGGATTGTAAACATTTGAAATGTAGCATTTAAGTGTTTCTCATGTTGTTGTTTTAATAAATCAGACACTGATGAATCGGCACTGTACCTCTTTATATAGGCTGTTTTCCCTAACAAATATATTTTGCGCTAATCAGGGGGAACTTGGCAAACATTGTTTTCAAAGGGGGAACATTATTAAAAAGAAGAATGTCTGTTTCCAGGTACACTTTCAGCTCACTACATTCAGAACATGCATGCATACACGTCTCGACCTTTACCTTACACCCATCACATTCTCTCTTCACTGTGACCTCAAACCTACTTATAATCAGGTTGTTGTAAGAAAATCAAAATGTTCACACTCAATACTGTTCCATTTCACCCTTACATTCCCCATATCCTCCACCCATCAAACGTATCGAAAGCCTTTTCCGATACACGCTCTGAAGCAGGTCTTCTTACTTTATTACCCCTCAGCATTTTATAAATCGTCTTAGTCCTGGGGCGGCAGAGCCTTCTCCGTTGCTGCACCCACCCTCTGGAACTCACTACCCCAATCCATCAGAGACTCTTCCTCCCTCACATCACTCAAACCCCACCTGTTCAACACTGCATTCAACCACTGACCCCCCCTGTTGTGCACCGACAGAAATGTTGAGATTGATGTTGTTTTTTGGTTGTATTGTCCTACACTTCCTGCTTTGTTTTGTCACTCACCGTTTACCTGTCATTCCAGACTCGGCCCTGATTGTTTTCATTGGTCACCTTGGTTTCATTGGTTCTGTGTCTCCTGTGCTAATAACCTCATTTAATCTGACTGTCACCGAGTCCTCATTTTGAGAGAAAGGCCTTCAAAGTGTCCTCTCTCTGGAATCCATCGATCTGATTGGTTATCAGCAAATGATCAAAATACTACGGAGGGGAGATATTTTCGTTTGGATTACTGGTCTGGGGGAAGCTCGCGAGTGTGTGTGTATACGTGTGTGTGTGGGTGTATTTTGCGTTTGTGTGTATCATGTTTGTTTCCCGGGGAAACCCTCAGGAGAATCACCGGCTGTTGTTCTGCCTGCTGTGATGTCAAGTTACTCCGTTCTCCGCTTGTAATTATGCCGAAGCTTCAAAGTTCTATTTATCATCTGAATTTGCCGAAACAAGTTTAATTCTGAAAGCCAAGACTTTGTTTGTTTAAAATCAAACAAAACCCTCGAACCCTGAAAAAATTGTTTTTTTACGTAAATCCACATTTATTTTGAAATGAGCCGTTGAGACTTCCGACTGATTTCGATAGAGCGGGTCAAAGTGAAGTCACCTTCTCTTCTCCCACTCCTCTCTTCCCCACACACACACACACACACACAGACACCTGACTTCATTATATGCGCTCAGGATGTCAGCAGCAGCAACCATGGTAACAAGTGGAAGAAAGAGGGAGAGCGTTAAGATTCACAGCCACTTCACACCGATGCATCATTAATGTCATTTAACTCGCCCCTCTGTGGCACCTTCTATCTCTCCGTCTGTTTTCTCCCGCTTTCTCCTCCCCCTTCTTTCCTCCCGCTATGCCTTTCTCTCACCCACCCCTCTGTTAGTCAGGTTATACGGGGCTTTGACTCACACTTCTTGGTTACTTCCCAATATCAGCGCGTGGAGTTGTGAATGCCATGTCTTGCTGCCTCATTGCCGTCCAGCTGTAGAGCAGTCAGCGCGGGGCTAATCACTGACATCTATACATTTATTTTACTCCGTGGCATGAATTATCCAGAGCGACACTGCGGCCGGTCGCATGCAGAGGATCCTGTCATTAGAAATGAATGAGCTTCCATTCAGTGCAGGGCATGTCTGATTCACACATGTTATGCACTCCACTGCGTTCCTGCTGAGCCTGCATGTTGAAACTTCAAGCATCATGTTTGACTTATGATTCTCATTAATTGGTGGGATAGGACATGGAAGATTGGAAAAGCACTGTTAAGCATGGGGTGAAATGTAATTAATATGTAAATTCATAACAAATGTATTTGTTATGAATTTGAGCCAAAATCATGGGTCAATCATCTGCAGTTATAAATAAAAACATCTATTTCATTTTTTGTAAACTGACATCAGATTGAGGCTTTCCAGTGGACATTTTTCTTTAACACACTAGAGAAGTTTGTCTGGAAGGAAAGGAGGTCAGAAAGGAGACGAGCTGAGGGATTGAGGTGTTAAAAATGGTGCAACAGCGCGGTCTGCTGGTCACACGCGGCACGGCACCAGTGATCTCCTGTTAGGGGAGAAACCACAGATTATTAGGCTAAACTATTTCTGAGTATATTATAAAGGTCCTTTAAAAAGTCACAGTAAAGGATGTTTAAAATAAAATGAAACCCTTGTTTCATTTCTTGACATATGAAGGTCAACGGTTTGGATAGAGGACTTTGGTATCTCTTTGTACTACACATTACTCAGCACCTTTCAGTGCTAACATGAATACTACCTTTCATATTAGCTAAAAGCAGAGAGAACATCGTTATAGCTACTTGTATAAGGAAAGTAGAATGTGTGTTTGCGTAACAGCCGCTAAGCGTACTCTTAGGAGAATGAGAATATAAATATGAAAGCGGAGATAGGAAGAAGGCCAGATCCAGACAGTGGGCTTTCCTTGTGTGTTGCTGCTGAAACCCGTCCTCTGAAAACGATCTGCTTTCCCTTGCAGGCAGAGGATCAAACCTCCCTCAGGGCTTTAGATATTCTGACTTCATTTCTGCATTCTTCAATTCTCAATAACAAAATCTGAGTTCATGTATTACTCGGAGTTTAGAGGGGGCGATTTAGTTAATATAAGACTGTTTCATACAGAGTCCCTAAAGGCACACTTTTCTTTTTATTAGAAATGCATTTAAATAAAATAAAAAGGTCAATGCTGTTTCATGATTGTCCTGACTCCAGATAAGTGTTTTGTTACTGCCGTTATGCAAATGAGTTCCAGTGCTGACAGTGGCCATGATATCTGTCTCCGGAGTTTGAACCAAGAGTTTCAAAACCAACACACATTACAGCCATTTAGAATTATCAATCACCTATTAAAAATAATAACTCTGAAATGTATCTGCTGGGCAGGAAATGGTGTTATTTAATGACCCAGAGGAGATCAGTACTTTTATTCATGTCCTCAGTTTTATGATGAATTTATCTAAGCTTTGCATCCCAGGATATAAATAGTATGCAATATGGATGGTATAAATCATCTTGAGTTATGGATCTTAATGCACTGCCTTCATGTTCACAGGATTTAAACGGAAAAGTCAAGAAAAGACCTGTATCCACCTGCTCCACCTGTCGTGCTCTACGGTGCCGAGGACGTTTTACCACGGGGATATCGCTGAGAGACCGGAGCACCTCTACGCCTCGAGCTGGTCCTGCTTCGCCTATCCTGCTGTACTGAGGCGGTTCTGCACCGGGGATATCGCGAGGAGAACGGAGCGCCTCCACATTTCGGGCCTGCTTGCACGCCTATCCGGATGCTGTGCTGGTCTGGGGAAATGGCCCATATCGGGATTCTGCTGTGCCTGTTAACTGTCTTGGACTATGAGAAGATCTCTAGTCATTCTGAGAAGACTACTGGATTCAGGTCTGTTCTGCCCCGCAGTGGGCATCCCCTGCAAAGGTTCGGATGTGTTGCTCAAACAATTACCGGTTGCCTTGTCACAGTCAATCTGCTCGACAAAATATGTTTGTCTTTTTTATTTTCCTGCGATGATGGTTCTTCAGGACTGCTTCTTGAGCTGTAATCACACTCTCGCAGACTTTTCCGGTGTTTCTAAAGTAGATGACGGTGTGTGTGTGTCATTTAAGAGGAAAAGATGGCTGTTTTTGTTGTTGTTATTACTGTCAGGAAATGTACAACCTAACCCTGGTCCGCCCAGTAGTAATAGTCAGATTGCTACTCCTGCTGATTTTAAAGCTAGGTCTGGGTTGGGTTTCATCCACTTGAATGTGCGCAGTCTGTTAGGTAAACTGGATGTTGTCCGTATCTGGGCAAAATCGACTGACGCTGACGTCATTGTCTTATCTGAAACATGGCTAAATAAGTCTATTTTGGCCTCTGACGTTGCCTTAAATGGTTTTAATGTGTATCGTACCGACCGGCCTAATAAAGGTGGTGGCGTTGCAATGTATGTTAAGAATAAGTTCAGTGTAACCACATTAGTTTCCAAATCGATCAGTAAGCAACTTGAATTTTTAGCCTTAAATATAGAAGTGGAAAAGGGTCAACAGGTCATTGTAGTGAGTTGTTACAGACCCCCCTCAGCTGTCAAAGACTCCTTGTCTTCACTAGCAAATCTTTTATCACAACTAGACTACAAGGAAATAGTCCTACTTGGAGATTTTAACTGGGACTGGTTAACTTCAGTGTCAGAGGATTTAAAAAACCTTTGTATCTCTTTAAATGTGACTACTCGCCCAAATAGTAAGTCCCCTAATAAATCCTCCCTAATTGATCTCATTTTAACTAATGTTCCCGATAAATATTCATCTGTGGGAGTATTTGCAAATTATCTGAGCGATCACTGTGTTGTAGCCACAATTAGGGACACTAAGGTCCAAAAGGTTAAACCTCACATTATCATTAAGAGAGACAAAAAACATTTTGTGGAGCAGGGTTTTGTTCATGATCTGTTTGGGTTTGATTGTGGTAAAATCGATCTGTGTGCTGATGTGGAAACCGCATGGTCTTATTTTTATCTTGGTTTTATGGAGATCATTGATAGACATGCACCCCTGCACAAATTTAGAGTAAAGGGACGAGACAATCCTTGGTTTTCTGCTGAGCTGTCCAGTCTCCTTCATGAGAGAAACAAGGCCTGGGCAAAGGCTAGGAAATCAGGCTCAGAGAGTGGCTGCGTTTTAGGCAGCTAAGGAATAGCTTCAGTTCAAATGTCAAAAGTGCAAAGTCGAAGTACTATCTGTCAGTTACCACAGAAAATCTGAATAATCCTAGAACATTTTGGAAAGCAATAAAATCGATATCAACCGGTGAGATCCGTAATGAGTTACCTCCGTGCCTTACCACAGCATCTGGCTCTATATCGGACAGGGCTACTAAGCTAAATTGCTTTAATGAGCATTTTGTGTCCTGCGGTTCTATGTTTGATTCTGTGACTAACTCTGCTTCTGTAAACACCACAGTCTGTGACTCTGAACAACGTGGTCTGGAAAACCCTTTCAGTTTTACCCCTTTTACTGTTGATGTTGTTCATGAAGCCTTATCTAAGCTAGATCCTAGGAAACCGGCTGGCCCGGACAACGTAGAACCTTTCTTTTTAAAGATAGCTGCAGATTGTATTGCTCCACCTCTTACTTCTCTTTCTAACCTCTCCCTCAGCACGAACACAATTCCAAAAGTGTGGAAGTCTGCTTATGTCTTGCCTTTACTGAAAGGAGGGGAGGCAACTATTTTAAATAACTATAGGCCAATCTCTAAATTGTCAGTTCTGGCTAAGGTGCTCGAACGCTTAGTGAGTGAACAAGTAAAGGAGTTTTTATGTATAAATGATATCCTGTCTAAACATCAGTCAGGATTCAGAAAGAAACACAGCACCATCACTGCCACAATGAAAGTGGTGAATGACATTACTACTATTTTAGATAATAAGCAGAGTTGTGCAGCTCTGTTTGTTGACCTGTCCAAAGCGTTTGACACCGTTGATCATCGCATTTTAAAGCAGAGGCTACTCAGTATTGGCATATCCAGCAATGCAGTGGGGTGGTTTGTGAACTACCTCTCTGAAAGGTCCCAATGTGTTCACTTTGATGGACTGTCTTCTGAATGGTTAAACATTTCTAATGGTGTACCACAAGATTCTGTTTTAGGTCCACTTTTATTCTCCATATATATTAACAGTGTAGGTGATAATGTGGATGAAGCTACTTTACATGTTTATGCGGATGATACTGTGATGTATTGTGCAGGTCCCTCCATTAAAGAGGCTGTTGTTAAATTACAGGCTGTTTTTAACACTATTCAGACTCAGCTCTCTGAACTAAAGCTTCTTTTAAATGTGGATAAAACCAAGGTCATGCTCTTTTCAAAAGCTAAAAAGACACTGGGGCCTGTTTTAGATATTGTAACTACGCAAGGAACAAAACTTGAAGTTGTTGCCTGTTACAAATACCTGGGTATCTGGCTTGATGATTGTCTCTCTTTTAAACTTCATGTCAATAACCTGCTTAAAAAACTGAGGGTTAGGCTAGGGTTCTTTTTCAGGAACAAGTCCTGTTTCTCGCTTGAGGCCAGGAAAAGGCTAGTCACTGTGACCTTTTTACCTGTGCTGGACTATGGGGATCTGGTCTGTATGAATGCACCTGCCCATTGCCTGGTCCAGTTAGATGCTGCGTATCACAGCGCTCTGAGATTTGTGACAAACTGTAAAGCATTAACCCATCACTGTACCCTGTATGCAAGGGCTGGTTTGCCTTCACTAACTGTACGGAGGCTCAGTCACTGGTAAATTTGTATATACAAAGCCATATTAGGGAAACTTCCATCCTACATCTGCTCCCTGATCTCACGGAAAATTGTGGCTACTGCCTGAGAAATGTAAAATGAGAATATATGTGTGTAAGAGTGAAAATATGCTGCATTTTGTATGTCCGATAGTCCACCATTTCCACCGGAAATATCAAACATTTAATAAAAGTGAAAAACAATGAACAAGACTTAACGTATTCATCATAATTAATTATATTTATTTCGTTTGGATGTAGGATTTTTGACTTTGTTTAGAGCAGTGATCTTCTACTATATGAACATTTTGGACCCAAAATCACAAAAAAACGTAAAAACAGATTTTGAAAATTATTTTATTTTTCATAACACAAACATACACAACGAAACCATTTAAAAGCTGGAAATATATACATGGGATGTGACTATGATAATGTGAAAGTTTGATTGAGGTAGCATGGGATTTTATTCTGATAAGGCAAAAGTGTTATTGTAAATATAATACAAATATATATATATATATATATATATATATTTTATATATTATTATTATTATATTATCTTGTTTTTTCTGTCTTTATCTATGCCACGCTTCAAAGCGGTTTCTGTCAACTACGACACAGAGGGCAACATCACAGATTCCTCCTCCTCCATGTCAAAAAACAAGCTTAAAGCTTGACTCACGTTCAGAGTTCTCTTCATCATAGTTGAGTCTTCAAAACTCTAAATCTATCTAACTATATCTAAATTCTCAATGTTTGTCTGTCACTTTACTTCAATCGCAGTCTCCCGCAGCCTGTCTTCGTATATCTTCGTCTCTCTCCATTTCACGACGTCTCTCTTCGGTTCCCGCCGTCCCTCTTCGTCTCTTTTCGTCTCGTTTCGTATCACTCCGTTTAACTGATTACCTCACCCCCTCCCTGGTAAATACATCCTGTTGAGCAGAATCTACAGTGTCCAGTATTTTCCGTTTCGTAAAATGATCAAATACGGCGAAGATATTCAAATATGTGCTTCCATATTTCATACTTTTGAAATGTATTAACTTTATATCATCGTATCTCCGTGTTTACTGGGTATTTTTGCATGAAAAAAAGACTGGGATATACAGTAGTTTCAAGCCAGTACTTTCGACAGAAACACACGGCAATGTTGTCCGGACTGTTGTTTTTATGCGGCACCGGCTTGAACAGGTCATGTGATCTGATCACGCCGGCGTGACGGTCGACTCCAAAGGGTTAATATTAAATACATATAAGTATTTTTACAACTTGTATTTAGAAATACTCTGTTGTAATTATTGATGCATACATGTGTTCATCCATTTAATGTGGCATCTGCTATAATGGGGTTAATGTATGATATTACTTAATAATACAATACATTATAATATATGATATGATAATTACATTTTAGTTTTATTCATTTCTTATTTCATAGTTTCTCATTATTATTATTTTTATCGCTCATCTTATTTTTGATTTTATTAATCTGTGTGAATCTGTGCTGTCCTGTTTTTCACTCTCACCCTGTTGCTGTTTGAACTACTGAATTTCCCCACGGGATTAATAAAGGTCCATCTTTTCTTATCTTAATGTATAAGTTGATTTACTTCAATCTACTGTTCAATATTACAGGAAATATACTGCATAAAGCAAACTATATACTTTATTTGATCTAAAATATTGATGTTTCTACAACACCCATTGTGTATTTTGTGAATGAAGCGCCATCTCATGGTTAAATCCTGTAATTGAACAAATGGGGAAATTGGGCAACGTCCTCTAGCAATTTGGCAACACCCCCAGCCCCTGGCATCCGCTGGGCTTTTGACTGGGACACACCCATTTGAGTCTGATCTGGAGTGCTACATCTGTAATACCTCTTTTTGCGGCACTCAGATTAATTTATAAACAACGTAATTCATTTTTTATGTTTTACTTGTAGTATTGATACCGTCCACTAGACTCCTAGTTACGTCGCAAGCTGCGTACATTATTTTGTTCGGCAGCCAAATACCGCAAAATAATCTGTGACGCGTTAGTGTGTATTGTGTTTGTTTCCCGGGGAAACCACTCACGAGAAACAGCGGCTGCTGTTATGCCTACTGTTAGGGTATTCGTTATTCTCGCGTCCAGGAGAGAAGCTTAGAAAGTAAGAGACAATGGAGTCTCTGCTTCAGCTTTGATCTGTATTTCGTTTTGATGGCAGCAACAGCAGAAAAGCCGATCTCACACAAGTTGGATGTTGCAAAAGGCAACATTATGCCCACAGCGCTCTGACCAATGAGATATTTTCGAGCAGTGTTTGTTTACAATTGAATAATAATAATACATTTGATTTATATAGCACACTTTAAAAACAACGTCATCTCAAGGTGCTTCACAAAGCTAAAGGAGAAAATAAAAAAATATTCCCGCGACCCCCCTGCAGTACCTCCGCGACCCACTAGGTGCACATCCAACAAATCGTTTATGATCGCAAGGAGACACAGAATCGAACGGTGCCCACCTCAACACTGAAAGATACAAACTCGCGACGTTATCAACAAAAACGAACATCAAAACAAGTGGCGCTAGGTAGCCCACAATGCTAACATGGCTTACCTTCATCTTTGTCTGGTCTAAACTGGTCTTCAATGGCATTAAAACGATAAAAACGATGGTGAAGTTAATCCATAGGTTAATCCAATGTGACTGTGTCCCCTTTGAAATGTTCTGATGATAATCTATAAGCAATAAAACAGCTTTTCCGTTGCTTGATATCAGAGCAGCGATATTTCTCCCCTCTGCTGCAAGCTAGCATGCGCAGAGAGGCTACCTTTTTTTTAACATGAGTGTGTGCGGGACGATTTCCCTTCGATTCTATTGGCTCTAACGGTCAGGAAGAGATGTCACATGTCAAAATCAAGCAAGGGGGGCAGAGATATGGAAAATCCACCCAAAGGGCCCCAGAAGAGGGTTTTTCTTGCTAAACTTCTCTAAAAATGTCAAATGTCCCTTTTTTTGCATCAACCTTGATACAGGGTACTTATTTTATGTTGTGCTTTGGATTCCTAAAGCTTTTAGTCGACTAACCCATCATCCAAGGGTGGTTTTCACTATAAGTAATTTACAGTTTTTTACCATGTTCAATCTGAATTTTCTTTCAAATAAAAAACATCTATATTGATTCTGACTTTTCTACATCGAACTCACAGGTTTATCATTACTTTGAGAACCAAGGTTATTAATGTAACTCTTTTAGAAGGGAAGATAGATCATTTTGGAGCCTGAGACCTGGACAACAGGCTCAGGGCCTAACGAAGGTGACATTTTAAATGTTTTGTTGAAATAGTATGTGGTGTTAATTGATAGAGTTCAACAGCACCTATTCAACCGATGAAATTATACAGAAAGGTGTTCAACCTTGATATAAATGTGACAGACGTAAATAAAAAGATGGCATAAAGAAAGTTTAGTTTCATAAAGCTGGCATCACACACAAATAAAACTAAAGGTTTTCTTAATAAAAAAACGTTTTAACATGTACTATTAATAAAACAAAATTGTAAACTTTCTCAGACGGATTCATGTCTTTATTACATTTTTCTGGGCTGAAATGTCTTTTTCGGACACCTTAAAATAATGCCAGTCCGGTGAAGCCATTTTGGCGAGCTTGTTTTGCCGCGCACAGAGAAAAGTGTCATGTATTTTACGTCATGCGATCGGCATGTTTAGAGAGTGAGTATCGGCCGATTGATCGGAGCATCCCTAGAAATGATCTAATCATTCACACAGAGATGCAATAAATGACAGGAGTTGTCACTACAGTAGCTAGTAGGTGGGTTCGAAACCCGAGCCCCCCAAAGTTTTCAGGCATTGTCTTCCCCCACTGTCTCTCAATGTAACACCCTCTCTGGAATAAAGGCACTCTGGCCCACAAAAAAAAATGTTGATTACTTTTTAACATTATACTCAAAGGGCCAGTACATATCACCCCGGGGCGGTGATGTTGAAGCTTGGTAAGGTTGAGCTGGCACCCAAAAATCAGCTTACGGGGTTCTAAAAGTTGGCTACTTCAATATTGCATTTTGTTGTTGCATGTTTGCACTGTTTGACCTCTTGTTGGCATTTCCATTTGTGTTTTATTCTATAAACTACTGACAACATCTCTCCCAAACTCCAAACAAAGAAGTCATTTAGAGCATATATTTGCAGAAAATACTTTTCTGGTCAGAATAACAGAGACAATTCTGTGTTTTCAACCCTCAAATAATGCAAAGAAAACAAGTTCTTCATTATTACACGACACAATACTAATGTTTTAACTTAGGAAGAGCTCAGGAGTCAATATTTGATGGAATAACCCAGATGTTTCAATAACCGCTTTCAATGCGTCTTGGTTGCTCGCCACCAGTCTGTCACATTGTTGCTGAAAGACTTTATGTCTCTCCTGGCACATAAAGCCAAGCTGCTTGATTTGTTTGTGCCAGGAGTGGCTTAATAAGTGACCCAACAGCAATGTGAAAGGATTGAACATCTGGGTTATTCCACCAATTACTGATTCCTGATCTCTTCCCATGTCATAACAATAGTATTGTGTTGTTGAAAAATGAATTTTAAATTGTTTTCTTTGCACTATTCGAGGTCTGAAAACACTCCATCTTTTTTGGTTTCTTTGAACATTTGGTATTTTTTGTAAATAAATGCTCTAAATAAGAATATTTGGAGTTTGGGATAAATGTTGTCAGTCATTGATTTATAGAATAAAACACAAATGTTAATCCAGTTTTTACAAACGGTAAAACGAGAGAAAGTTATCATTTGAAAGAGCGATATATATCTGTTTATATATATATAGAGAGATTGCTATGGTTTAATGTGAAAATGTATGGTACAATATTTTTGCTACAGTTTTTATAGGATGCTCAATGTCATTGTATCCAATTTTTAATAAAAGGTAAAACTTTATTTTTGTGTCTTTTTCTTTTTTGTAGTTGACGGAATAAAAAATATAAATACGTAATGTCACCACTTTCAACTAAAAATTCTAAGTTATATAATTGGGAAAAGCAATTGATATTACACAATATTTTAAGTAAAATCAACTTCACATGAAGTGCATTGTACTTCAAATAACAATTAAAGTCCTTGATTAATTTAAGTTTAATTTACTCAAGTTTTCATAATGCTTTACTTACATTTTTAAAGGCAACCACTTTCCTCTATTTTTTTAAGTAGATTCAACTTATCGGGCTTACAGTGTACGCACTTAAAGCTGTTTCCCATTGGAAATATTTTTTGTGTGCAAACTGTACTATATAAATCCTCTACATTGTATTTGTAATGTGTGCAACTGTATTGTTTATTGACAATCAAACTAATATCATGGTAGCTTGGTTAGCTTAGGTATGAAGAACATATCCGGAGGCAGACCGTCCGTTAGCAGCTGTAGAACTTTGCATCAAACTATTGCTAATCTGGTGTCAATGCTTTTCCATGTTTTGCATTAACAAGAATGAACTGAATTTCCTGTTGCTTTAACCTTAGTTTGTATTCTCTCTACGTTCCTTCAGGGACTCCATATGAAATAGTCTTACATGAAAAAACAAAACACAAAGCTTAAGTTGTATTAGCTATCAGCTCCTACCTTGTCAGCTGTTTTCTTGACTTTTCCGTTTAAATCCTGTGAACATGAAGGCAGTGCATTAAGATCCATAACTCAAGATGATTTATACCATCCATATTGCATACTATTTATATCCTGGGATGCAAAGCTTAGATAAATGCATCATAAAACTGAGTGCATGAATAAAAGTACTGATCTTCTCTGGGTCATTAAATAACACCATTTCCTGCCCAGCAGATACATTTCAGAGTTATTATTTTTAATAGGTGATTGATAATTCTAAATGGCTGTAATGTGTGTTGGTTTTGAAACTCTTGGTTCAAACTCCGGAGACAGATATCATGGCCACTGTCAGCACTGGAACTCATTTGCATAACGGCAGTAACAAAACACTTATCTGGAGTCAGGACAATCATGAAACAGCATTGACCTTTTTATTTTATTTAAATGCATTTCTAATAAAAAGAAAAGTGTGCCTTTAGGGACTCTGTATGAAACAGTCTTATATTAACTAAATCGCCCCCTCTAAACTCCGAGTAATACATGAACTCAGATTTTGTTATTGAGAATTGAAGAATGCAGAAATGAAGTCAGAATATCTAAAGCCCTGAGGGAGGTTTGATCCTCTGCCTGCAAGGGAAAGCAGATCGTTTTCAGAGGACGGGTTTCAGCAGCAACACACAAGGAAAGCCCACTGTCTGGATCTGGCCTTCTTCCTATCTCCGCTTTCATATTTATATTCTCATTCTCCTAAGAGTACGCTTAGTGGCTGTTACGCAAACACACATTCTACTTCATTTTTCCCTTTCCTTATAAAGATGTTCTCTCTGCTTTTAGCTAATATGAAAGGTAGTATTCATGTTAGCCCTGAAAGGTGCTGAGTAATGTGTAGTACAAAGAGATACCAAAGTCCTCTATCCAAACCGTTGACCTTCATATGTCAAGAAATGAAACAAGGGTTTCATTTTATTTTAAACATCCTTTACTGTGACTTTTTAAAGGACCTTTATAATATACTCAGAAATAGTTTAGCCTAATAATCTGTGGTTTCTCCCCTAACAGGAGATCACTGGTGCCGTGCCGCGTGTGACCAGCAGACCGCGCTGTTGCACCATTTTTAACACCTCAATCCCTCAGCTCGTCTCCTTTCTGACCTCCTTTCCTTCCAGACAAACTTCTCTCGTGTTTTAAAGAAAAATGTCCACTGGAAAAGCCTCAATCTGATGTCAGTTTACAAAAAATGAAATAGATGTTTTTATTTATAACTGCAGATGATTGACCCATGGTTTTGGCTCAAATTCATAACAAATACATGTTTCGACCTATTCTCATATTAATGACATGTCACCCCATGCTTAACAGTGCTTTTCCAATCTTCCATGTCCTCTCCCACCAATTAATGAGAATCATAAGTCAAACATGATGCTTGAAGTTTCAACATGCAGGCTCAGCAGGAACGCAGTGGAGTGCATAACATGTGTGAATCAGACATGCCCTGCACTGAATGGAAGCTCATTCATTTCTAATGACAGGATCCTCTGCATGCGACCGGCCGCAGTGTCGCTCTGGATTATTCATGCCACGGAGTAAAATAAATGTATAGATGTCAGTGATTAGCCCCGCGCTGACTGCTCTACAGCTGGACGGCAATGAGGCAGCAAGACATGGCATTCACAACTCCACGCGCTGATATTGGGAAGTAACCAAGAAGTGTGAGTCAAAGCCCCGTATAACCTGACTAACAGAGGGGTGGGTGAGAGAAAGGCATAGCGGGAGGAAAGAAGGGGGAGGAGAAAGCGGGAGAAAACAGACAGAGAGATAGAAGGTGCCACAGAGGGGCGAGTTACATGACATTAATGATGCATCGGTGTGAAGTGGCTGTGAATATTAACGCTCTCCCTCTTTCTTCCACTTGTTACCATGGTTGCTGCTGCTGACATCCTGAGCGCATATAATGAAGTCAGGTGTGTGTGTGTGTGTGTGTGTGTGTGTGTGTGTGTGTGTGTGTGGTGTGTGTGTGTGTGTGTGTGTGTGTGTGCAGCCCAGTCTCCTAAAAAATGTTTTCCCATATAACTAAACTGCACTGTCAATTACATAATGAACTTAATCAGCCAATCAGCAGCAATAACCACTGACCGATGTACGGACTGATTTTAAATGGTTTTTTGCCTAGGCGATATCAGAATGTAGAGTACTTCAGGAAAGTCCACAGAGGGGGGGGGTGGCTAGTGGAGTACTTCAGGAAAGTCCACAGAGGGGGGGGGGCTAGTGGAGTACTTCAGGAA
>CM070480.1:50592936-50611109 GCA_036324585.1 Champsocephalus esox | reverse complement strand
TAGGGTTCTTTTTCAGGAACAAGTCCTGTTTCTCGCTTGAGGCCAGGAAAAGGCTAGTCACTGTGACCTTTTTACCTGTGCTGGACTATGGGGATCTGGTCTGTATGAATGCACCTGCCCATTGCCTGGTCCAGTTAGATGCTGCGTATCACAGCGCTCTGAGATTTGTGACAAACTGTAAAGCATTAACCCATCACTGTACCCTGTATGCAAGGGCTGGTTTGCCTTCACTAACTGTACGGAGGCTCAGTCACTGGTAAATTTGTATATACAAAGCCATATTAGGGAAACTTCCATCCTACATCTGCTCCCTGATCTCACGGAAAATTGTGGCTACTGCCTGAGAAATGTAAAATGAGAATATATGTGTGTAAGAGTGAAAATATGCTGCATTTTGTATGTCCGATAGTCCACCATTTCCACCGGAAATATCAAACATTTAATAAAAGTGAAAAACAATGAACAAGACTTAACGTATTCATCATAATTAATTATATTTATTTCGTTTGGATGTAGGATTTTTGACTTTGTTTAGAGCAGTGATCTTCTACTATATGAACATTTTGGACCCAAAATCACAAAAAAACGTAAAAACAGATTTTGAAAATTATTTTATTTTTCATAACACAAACATACACAACGAAACCATTTAAAAGCTGGAAATATATACATGGGATGTGACTATGATAATGTGAAAGTTTGATTGAGGTAGCATGGGATTTTATTCTGATAAGGCAAAAGTGTTATTGTAAATATAATACAAATATATATATATATATATATATATTTATATATTATTATTATTATATTATATTATCTTGTTTTTTCTGTCTTTATCTATGCCACGCTTCAAAGCGGTTTCTGTCAACTACGACACAGAGGGCAACATCACAGATTCCTCCTCCTCCATGTCAAAAAACAAGCTTAAAGCTTGACTCACGTTCAGAGTTCTCTTCATCATAGTTGAGTCTTCAAAACTCTAAATCTATCTAACTATATCTAAATTCTCAATGTTTGTCTGTCACTTTACTTCAATCGCAGTCTCCCGCAGCCTGTCTTCGTATATCTTCGTCTCTCTCCATTTCACGACGTCTCTCTTCGGTTCCCGCCGTCCCTCTTCGTCTCTTTTCGTCTCGTTTCGTATCACTCCGTTTAACTGATTACCTCACCCCCTCCCTGGTAAATACATCCTGTTGAGCAGAATCTACAGTGTCCAGTATTTTCCGTTTCGTAAAATGATCAAATACGGCGAAGATATTCAAATATGTGCTTCCATATTTCATACTTTTGAAATGTATTAACTTTATATCATCGTATCTCCGTGTTTACTGGGTATTTTTGCATGAAAAAAAGACTGGGATATACAGTAGTTTCAAGCCAGTACTTTCGACAGAAACACACGGCAATGTTGTCCGGACTGTTGTTTTTATGCGGCACCGGCTTGAACAGGTCATGTGATCTGATCACGCCGGCGTGACGGTCGACTCCAAAGGGTTAATATTAAATACATATAAGTATTTTTACAACTTGTATTTAGAAATACTCTGTTGTAATTATTGATGCATACATGTGTTCATCCATTTAATGTGGCATCTGCTATAATGGGGTTAATGTATGATATTACTTAATAATACAATACATTATAATATATGATATGATAATTACATTTTAGTTTTATTCATTTCTTATTTCATAGTTTCTCATTATTATTATTTTTATCGCTCATCTTATTTTTGATTTTATTAATCTGTGTGAATCTGTGCTGTCCTGTTTTTCACTCTCACCCTGTTGCTGTTTGAACTACTGAATTTCCCCACGGGATTAATAAAGGTCCATCTTTTCTTATCTTAATGTATAAGTTGATTTACTTCAATCTACTGTTCAATATTACAGGAAATATACTGCATAAAGCAAACTATATACTTTATTTGATCTAAAATATTGATGTTTCTACAACACCCATTGTGTATTTTGTGAATGAAGCGCCATCTCATGGTTAAATCCTGTAATTGAACAAATGGGGAAATTGGGCAACGTCCTCTAGCAATTTGGCAACACCCCCAGCCCCTGGCATCCGCTGGGCTTTTGACTGGGACACACCCATTTGAGTCTGATCTGGAGTGCTACATCTGTAATACCTCTTTTTGCGGCACTCAGATTAATTTATAAACAACGTAATTCATTTTTTATGTTTTACTTGTAGTATTGATACCGTCCACTAGACTCCTAGTTACGTCGCAAGCTGCGTACATTATTTTGTTCGGCAGCCAAATACCGCAAAATAATCTGTGACGCGTTAGTGTGTATTGTGTTTGTTTCCCGGGGAAACCACTCACGAGAAACAGCGGCTGCTGTTATGCCTACTGTTAGGGTATTCGTTATTCTCGCGTCCAGGAGAGAAGCTTAGAAAGTAAGAGACAATGGAGTCTCTGCTTCAGCTTTGATCTGTATTTCGTTTTGATGGCAGCAACAGCAGAAAAGCCGATCTCACACAAGTTGGATGTTGCAAAAGGCAACATTATGCCCACAGCGCTCTGACCAATGAGATATTTTCGAGCAGTGTTTGTTTACAATTGAATAATAATAATACATTTGATTTATATAGCACACTTTAAAAACAACGTCATCTCAAGGTGCTTCACAAAGCTAAAGGAGAAAATAAAAAAATATTCCCGCGACCCCCCTGCAGTACCTCCGCGACCCACTAGGTGCACATCCAACAAATCGTTTATGATCGCAAGGAGACACAGAATCGAACGGTGCCCACCTCAACACTGAAAGATACAAACTCGCGACGTTATCAACAAAAACGAACATCAAAACAAGTGGCGCTAGGTAGCCCACAATGCTAACATGGCTTACCTTCATCTTTGTCTGGTCTAAACTGGTCTTCAATGGCATTAAAACGATAAAAACGATGGTGAAGTTAATCCATAGGTTAATCCAATGTGACTGTGTCCCCTTTGAAATGTTCTGATGATAATCTATAAGCAATAAAACAGCTTTTCCGTTGCTTGATATCAGAGCAGCGATATTTCTCCCCTCTGCTGCAAGCTAGCATGCGCAGAGAGGCTACCTTTTTTTTAACATGAGTGTGTGCGGGACGATTTCCCTTCGATTCTATTGGCTCTAACGGTCAGGAAGAGATGTCACATGTCAAAATCAAGCAAGGGGGGCAGAGATATGGAAAATCCACCCAAAGGGCCCCAGAAGAGGGTTTTTCTTGCTAAACTTCTCTAAAAATGTCAAATGTCCCTTTTTTTGCATCAACCTTGATACAGGGTACTTATTTTATGTTGTGCTTTGGATTCCTAAAGCTTTTAGTCGACTAACCCATCATCCAAGGGTGGTTTTCACTATAAGTAATTTACAGTTTTTTACCATGTTCAATCTGAATTTTCTTTCAAATAAAAAACATCTATATTGATTCTGACTTTTCTACATCGAACTCACAGGTTTATCATTACTTTGAGAACCAAGGTTATTAATGTAACTCTTTTAGAAGGGAAGATAGATCATTTTGGAGCCTGAGACCTGGACAACAGGCTCAGGGCCTAACGAAGGTGACATTTTAAATGTTTTGTTGAAATAGTATGTGGTGTTAATTGATAGAGTTCAACAGCACCTATTCAACCGATGAAATTATACAGAAAGGTGTTCAACCTTGATATAAATGTGACAGACGTAAATAAAAAGATGGCATAAAGAAAGTTTAGTTTCATAAAGCTGGCATCACACACAAATAAAACTAAAGGTTTTCTTAATAAAAAAACGTTTTAACATGTACTATTAATAAAACAAAATTGTAAACTTTCTCAGACGGATTCATGTCTTTATTACATTTTTCTGGGCTGAAATGTCTTTTTCGGACACCTTAAAATAATGCCAGTCCGGTGAAGCCATTTTGGCGAGCTTGTTTTGCCGCGCACAGAGAAAAGTGTCATGTATTTTACGTCATGCGATCGGCATGTTTAGAGAGTGAGTATCGGCCGATTGATCGGAGCATCCCTAGAAATGATCTAATCATTCACACAGAGATGCAATAAATGACAGGAGTTGTCACTACAGTAGCTAGTAGGTGGGTTCGAAACCCGAGCCCCCCAAAGTTTTCAGGCATTGTCTTCCCCCACTGTCTCTCAATGTAACACCCTCTCTGGAATAAAGGCACTCTGGCCCACAAAAAAAAATGTTGATTACTTTTTAACATTATACTCAAAGGGCCAGTACATATCACCCCGGGGCGGTGATGTTGAAGCTTGGTAAGGTTGAGCTGGCACCCAAAAATCAGCTTACGGGGTTCTAAAAGTTGGCTACTTCAATATTGCATTTTGTTGTTGCATGTTTGCACTGTTTGACCTCTTGTTGGCATTTCCATTTGTGTTTTATTCTATAAACTACTGACAACATCTCTCCCAAACTCCAAACAAAGAAGTCATTTAGAGCATATATTTGCAGAAAATACTTTTCTGGTCAGAATAACAGAGACAATTCTGTGTTTTCAACCCTCAAATAATGCAAAGAAAACAAGTTCTTCATTATTACACGACACAATACTAATGTTTTAACTTAGGAAGAGCTCAGGAGTCAATATTTGATGGAATAACCCAGATGTTTCAATAACCGCTTTCAATGCGTCTTGGTTGCTCGCCACCAGTCTGTCACATTGTTGCTGAAAGACTTTATGTCTCTCCTGGCACATAAAGCCAAGCTGCTTGATTTGTTTGTGCCAGGAGTGGCTTAATAAGTGACCCAACAGCAATGTGAAAGGATTGAACATCTGGGTTATTCCACCAATTACTGATTCCTGATCTCTTCCCATGTCATAACAATAGTATTGTGTTGTTGAAAAATGAATTTTAAATTGTTTTCTTTGCACTATTCGAGGTCTGAAAACACTCCATCTTTTTTGGTTTCTTTGAACATTTGGTATTTTTTGTAAATAAATGCTCTAAATAAGAATATTTGGAGTTTGGGATAAATGTTGTCAGTCATTGATTTATAGAATAAAACACAAATGTTAATCCAGTTTTTACAAACGGTAAAACGAGAGAAAGTTATCATTTGAAAGAGCGATATATATCTGTTTATATATATATAGAGAGATTGCTATGGTTTAATGTGAAAATGTATGGTACAATATTTTTGCTACAGTTTTTATAGGATGCTCAATGTCATTGTATCCAATTTTTAATAAAAGGTAAAACTTTATTTTTGTGTCTTTTTCTTTTTTGTAGTTGACGGAATAAAAAATATAAATACGTAATGTCACCACTTTCAACTAAAAATTCTAAGTTATATAATTGGGAAAAGCAATTGATATTACACAATATTTTAAGTAAAATCAACTTCACATGAAGTGCATTGTACTTCAAATAACAATTAAAGTCCTTGATTAATTTAAGTTTAATTTACTCAAGTTTTCATAATGCTTTACTTACATTTTTAAAGGCAACCACTTTCCTCTATTTTTTTAAGTAGATTCAACTTATCGGGCTTACAGTGTACGCACTTAAAGCTGTTTCCCATTGGAAATATTTTTTGTGTGCAAACTGTACTATATAAATCCTCTACATTGTATTTGTAATGTGTGCAACTGTATTGTTTATTGACAATCAAACTAATATCATGGTAGCTTGGTTAGCTTAGGTATGAAGAACATATCCGGAGGCAGACCGTCCGTTAGCAGCTGTAGAACTTTGCATCAAACTATTGCTAATCTGGTGTCAATGCTTTTCCATGTTTTGCATTAACAAGAATGAACTGAATTTCCTGTTGCTTTAACCTTAGTTTGTATTCTCTCTACGTTCCTTCAGGGACTCCATATGAAATAGTCTTACATGAAAAAACAAAACACAAAGCTTAAGTTGTATTAGCTATCAGCTCCTACCTTGTCAGCTGTTTTCTTGACTTTTCCGTTTAAATCCTGTGAACATGAAGGCAGTGCATTAAGATCCATAACTCAAGATGATTTATACCATCCATATTGCATACTATTTATATCCTGGGATGCAAAGCTTAGATAAATGCATCATAAAACTGAGTGCATGAATAAAAGTACTGATCTTCTCTGGGTCATTAAATAACACCATTTCCTGCCCAGCAGATACATTTCAGAGTTATTATTTTTAATAGGTGATTGATAATTCTAAATGGCTGTAATGTGTGTTGGTTTTGAAACTCTTGGTTCAAACTCCGGAGACAGATATCATGGCCACTGTCAGCACTGGAACTCATTTGCATAACGGCAGTAACAAAACACTTATCTGGAGTCAGGACAATCATGAAACAGCATTGACCTTTTTATTTTATTTAAATGCATTTCTAATAAAAAGAAAAGTGTGCCTTTAGGGACTCTGTATGAAACAGTCTTATATTAACTAAATCGCCCCCTCTAAACTCCGAGTAATACATGAACTCAGATTTTGTTATTGAGAATTGAAGAATGCAGAAATGAAGTCAGAATATCTAAAGCCCTGAGGGAGGTTTGATCCTCTGCCTGCAAGGGAAAGCAGATCGTTTTCAGAGGACGGGTTTCAGCAGCAACACACAAGGAAAGCCCACTGTCTGGATCTGGCCTTCTTCCTATCTCCGCTTTCATATTTATATTCTCATTCTCCTAAGAGTACGCTTAGTGGCTGTTACGCAAACACACATTCTACTTCATTTTTCCCTTTCCTTATAAAGATGTTCTCTCTGCTTTTAGCTAATATGAAAGGTAGTATTCATGTTAGCACTGAAAGGTGCTTTACCAATAAAATGTATATTTTTGCTGCTGAATCCTTTCTCTGAGTAATGTGTAGTACAAAGAGATACCAAAGTCCTCTATCCAAACCGTTGACCTTCATATGTCAAGAAATGAAACAAGGGTTTCATTTTATTTTTAAACATATAATATACTGTGACAGGGTTCTATTTCTCCGTTCAAAACATGGCTTAGTCGGATGTTTAAGCTCCAAAAACACTTTATTTATATCAGCAATAAAACAAAAAACGGAACCTGCACAATTTAAAAAACAAAATAAAAGACCAAAACAGGCCGTCCTGCACTCATCAGAGGAAACATGCTCCTGTGTTGCCTTCTCTGCAACCATCTCCTGAACATGTCCCAGCTGTTGCCTTCATTGCAACATTCTTCTGAGTTTCCCCCTCCAGGGCCAAAACCGTCCATTTTGAGCTCATAGCTCCTCCCACAGGCGACGCAATTACCTCAAACCACATTGTCAACATAAAAGAATCCGACCCAAACATAAATAGGTTAACCACCTCTTAACATAATCATTTATCCAATTAACAAATACACAATAAATAATACATTGCATGGTTTATTTTTATATAGAGCAGGAAATGTTTGGTGTGTGACTCAGGGTTCTTACACCTTTTCCAAAGTCAAATTCAAGGTGCATTTTCCAGCTTTTCAAACATCTTACAGCTGTTGTAAATTACATATTTATATACACATACTTATACTCAAATGATTATTTCCCTACCTCACATTAAATCAGATGTTCTTTATGCTATAAACAATCAGATGTGTGTTTCGTGATAGCCTTCTACACAAGGATGAAAAGAAAACTACGTTTAATATTTCAAAATTAGTAATCTGTACGTAGACTGGGCATTCCATATAACCTGGCTGAGCCAAATAACTTTTCAATACATTATTGATTACTATTTTTGAGGTACTTTTAGGTTGGCAGTAAACATAAGTAAGAGGTACATGGTGTGCTTCTACTCATTACAGTTCAGAGGTACATGGTGTACTTCTTCTCACTACAGTTCAGAGGTACATGGTGTACTTCTTCTCACTACAGTTCAGAGGTACATGGTGTACTTCTACTCCTCCACAGTTCAGAGGTACATGGTGTACTTCTACTCCTCCACAGTTCAGAGGTACATGGTGTACTTTTCCTCCATTACATGTATTTAATCCCTTTAGTTACTCTACAGATGTGGATGAATGATGTGAAATATAATCAAGTGTTGAATCAGACTTTAGTTCCACCTGGAGTAAATCCACCAGCTACCCTGCAGTCTACAAAGTACTTCAGACTAGCTGCACCTTCACCAGCTTTGAGAACACTTTAATGATCAATCATTATAAAACATATCATATATATTTTTCTGAAATGGACCAATCTGCACAATGACTACTTTTACTGTCTTTCACTATATTTTGATGATAATACTTTTCTACTTTTACTTGAGTAACATTTTGAATGCAGGACTTTTACTGTAACAGAGTATTCCTACACTCTGGTACTTCTACTTTTACTCAAGTACAAGATCTGAGTACTTATTCCACCTCTGGTAGTGTATTAGTCTAAATTGTAGCCACAAAATCACGCAGAGCTGCATAAAAATAGACTCACAATGGTTACAAGTGGAAAATAATATTTACAAATGTGTACAATGATTTTAGGTAATGCTACTCAAGACACCTGACTTATATATCTCCAAAGGAAGACTGTGTTCATTCTACAATTACCATTAAAGCAAAATGTAGTTTTACTTGTATAAAACTTCAATTTTATATAAAAGACAGTTTGTTTTCAAATAAAAAGTCTTGGCTTTCAGAATATTAAACTTGTTTCGGCAAATTCAGATGATAAATACAACTTTGAAGCTTCGGCATAATTACAAGCAGAGAACGGACTAATGTAACGTCACAGCAGGCGCCGGTGGACACACACACACACACACACACACACACACACACACACTTACTTTCAGGTCAATGTGACTGATTTCGATAGAGCAAGTCACATTTGGTTTAGGCACGAAACATACTACCAGTAGAAATACATTGCTTTCAAAATCGCTCTGTGTCGAATCAATAGATTATATTTTGTGACTATAACACGCGTTGCTTCATCCTCTGAAGACCACAGGATGGCGACTGTAACGCACATAACATAGGTACGCTCCTCTGAAATGATTGTCCCCTGCAATTATTATTATCCCTCATCGAGTTCGCTATTCAGCTAGCTAACGTTAGCTTAATCAAACATAACATGCAACGTTAGCCTAATCTAAAATGCTCTACTCCGGCGTACCTTTCATGTGGCTCGTCAGCGCAGACTCTCGCATCGTTATGTTGCACACTTTGCAGGAGGCTACTCGTGGGCTTGACCCTCGTCTCAGCCATGGCTTGTATTTGTCTTCTGCTAGCCAACGCTCGTTGAAACTGCAACCTCCTGGCACACAGTCACCTATCTCTCATCAGAATGCCCAGGTCACACGTAACACAAACACTTGCAGGTCGCGCGCATAGCGCGGGAAGGCCGCAGCAGAGCTGTTTTATGTAGAAGCGAAGCAATTATTTTCTTTTAATCTAAAAAGCGAACTATTCAGTCAGACAGCAATTTATTGTAAAAGTAAAGCATTTACATTTTCAAGCACTTTATCTCAATTTCAAGCACCATTCCCAAAATTCAAGCACTTTCCCAACCTTGAAAACACCACATCAAATTTCAAGCATTTTCAAGGATTTCAAGCACCCGTACGAACCCTGGTGACTGTGTGTGCGTGTGTGTGTCGGCTGTCCGTGGCGGAGTCAGTCACTCATGTGATCCGCTCTGGAAAGGCAAACAGCCACCTTCACGCTTTGGCAATGCGTCCAAACAGCACCAAACAGTTCACATGTCCTCACCGCTCTGGTACGGTAGAATCTCTGCACCGCACAGTGCCTCCACCCAGGCGCCGGCCGATCAGGCTGGCCACCGGAGTCCGATTGAGGAAACGGACCACCAACCGGAACCGAAGTCTGTAGGTCCCGGAACTCCGCCAACAGGAACTCCTCTCGCCCTGGTTCACTGGCCGATCCCGAGGCCGCAGGAGCCGCTGGGCCCACCCAGGACCCGTCATCATCATCGTTCTCCGTCTCCCATGCCCGCTCCGACCCGGCAGCCGCGCTCTCCTCCTGCTGCTGACGCCGGAATTGTAGTCCCGTGCGCCGCTCCGCAACGCCGCCCAGCAACGCCGCCCAGCAACGCCGCCCAGCAACGCCGCCCAGCTTCCTCCGACTAGCCATCCCACTTCACCATATGTGACGGGGTTCTATTTCTCCGTTCAAAACATGGCTTAGTCGGATGTTTAAGCTCCAAAAACACTTTATTTATATCAGCAATAAAACAAAAAACGGAACCAGCACAATTTAAACAACAAAATAAAAGACCAAAACAGGCCGTCCTGCACTCATCAGAGTAAACATGCTCCGGTGTTGCCTTCTCTGCAACCATCTCCTGAACATGTCCCAGCTGTTGCCTTCATTGCAACATTCTTCTGAGTTTCCCCCTCCAGGGCCAAAACCGTCCATTTTGAGCTCATAGCTCCTCCCACAGGCTTACCGTCAACAGGTGACGCAATTACCTCAAACCACATTGTCAACATAAAAGAATCCGACCCAAACATAAATAGGTTAACCACCTCTTAACATAATCATTTATCCAATTAACAAATACACAATAAATAATACATTGCATGGTTTATTTTTATATAGAGCAGGAAATGTTTGGTGTGTGACTGTGTGTGCGTGTGTGTGTCGGCTGTCCGTGGCGGAGTCAGTCACTCATGTGATCCGCTCCGTCACATATACGAAGAAATAGTTTAGCCTAATAATCTGTGGTTTCTCCCCTAACAGGAGATCACTGGTGCCGTGCCGCGTGTGACCAGCAGACCGCGCTGTTGCACCATTTTTAACACCTCAATCCCTCAGCTCGTCTCCTTTCTGACCTCCTTTCCTTCCAGACAAACTTCTCTCGTGTTTTAAAGAAAAATGTCTACTGGAAAAGCCTCAATCTGATGTCAGTTTACAAAAAATGAAATAGATGTTTTTATTTATAACTGCAGATGATTGACCCATGATTTTGGCTCAAATTCATAACAAATACATGTTTCGACCTATTCTCATATTAATGACATTTCACCCCATGCTTAACAGTGCTTTTCCAATCTTCCATGTCCTCTCCCACCAATTAATGAAAATCATAAGTCAAACATGATGCTTGAAGTTTCAACATGCATGCTCAGCAGGAACGCAGTGGAGTGCAGAACATGTGTGAATCAGAAATTCCCAGCACTGAATGGAAGCTCATTCATTTCTAATGACAGGATCCACTGCATGCGACCGGCCGCAGTGTCGCTCTGGATAATTCATGCCACGGAGTAAAATAAATGTATAGATGTCAGTGATTAGCCCCGCGCTGACTGCTCTACAGCTGGACGGCAATGAGGCTGCAAGACATGGCATTCACAAATCCACACGCTGATATTGGGAAGTAACCAAGAAGTGTGAGTCAAAGCCCCGTATAACCTGACTAACAGAGGGGTGGGTGAGAGAAAGGCATAGCGGGAGGAAAGAAGGGTGAGGAGAAAGCGGGAGAAAACAGACAGAGAGATAGAAGGTGCCACAGAGGGGCGAGTTAAATGACATTAATGATGCATCGGTGTGAAGTGGCTGTGAATATTAACGCTCTCCCTCTTTCTTCGACTTGTTACCATGGTTGCTGCTGCTGACATCCTGAGCGCATATAATGAAGTCAGGTGTGTGTGTGTGTGTGTGTGTTGGGAAGAGAGGAGTGGGAGAAGAGAAGGTGACTTCACTTTGACCCGCTCTATCGAAATCAGTCGGATGTCTCAACGGCTCATTTCAAAATAAACGTGGATTTACGTAAAACACTATTTTTTCAGGGTTCGAGGGTTTTGTTTGATTTTAAACAAACAAAGTCTTGGCTTTCAGAATATGAAACTTTTATTTCCAAAATGTCACGATAAATACATTTTTGAAGCTTGTAAAGGGACGAAGACAGGCACCTCTCACTCGCAATCTGCTCTTCCAGCAGCGCCGCCCCCCCCTCCCTCCACTGACATTATGAATGTAGGTGTATAGTAATCATAGATAACAAGGCAGGGTCCGTTACAGTTTGTTTTCATCTGATTTCAATTAAACAAAGTCTTGGCTTTCAGAATTAAACTTGTTTCAGCAAATTCAGATGATAAATAGAACTTTGAAGCTTCGGCATAATTACAAACGGAGAACGGAGTAACTTGACGTCACAGCAGGCAGAACAACAGCCGGTGTTTCTCCTGAGGTCATCTCATTGGGAGATGCAAACGTGAATCCGCGCGTGCCAGCAGAGAACCAAACAGTTTCAGTATGAAGCAAAACAAACACCTCTGGCATTCACTGTCTCATATTTCTGCAGCCTCCACACACACATCCCCCCACATTCCAGAGACCTCAGTTGTGTCTTAAAGGATATTCCCTTGCTCACAAAGATAACACAAATATTTCATCTCTCATATCTCCAACTTCTGGTTACACAGACTGCTTATTATTAATACAAAGTAATTAAACCAACACATATACTATTCAAGATATGTAGACTTCTCTGAAACATGACATGCTAGAGATCTTATGCAGAATATACTCTCATTCACCCAGCCCCCTGTCCTGCATACCTACACCTCCCCCACAGAGCAATAAAACCCTGTTTACTTCAACCAGCCCAGAATGTTTATAGCCATTTTAGTCCTCACATTTATGAAAGGATAAAACAGAGAAATCACTATAAAACACAAACACAGGTATTGTTTGAACAGTATTCACTTAACTGCTACTATTGATAATTACCAGAGAAACTCAAGGGACCTCTTTTAATATCTGGAAATTGCAACAAGACTTTCTGCCATTTCAAATGTAACACACTTCTTAAATATCAGATGATAATAATCTTCAACACACACACACACACACACACACACTCTCGCGAGCTTCCCCTCCAAACGAAAATATCTCCCCTCCGTAGTATTTTGATCATTTGCTGATAACCAATCAGATCGATTGAATTCCAGAGAAGAGGAAACTTTGAAGGCCTTTCTCTCAAAAATGATGACTCGGTGACAGTCATTATATAATGTGACATATTTCGCTTAGTATTTTCAGAACAAAAACAATCCTGATATCATTACAAAGCTAGGACTCTCCTCTTTCCAACAGTGTATACAACTCAAAATGTGTCTTCGGCTCTCCTGCTTGGTAAGCACCGAAAACCAAGCACCAAAAAATTGTTGGTCTAGAAGCAAGAACCGCATACGTCACGCTTACGTCGGAGGGGGGCGAGATTAATCTGAGCTAACAGTTAAAGGCGAGTATGGCAAATACAAGTTGTAACAAGCAGTAGCGCTGAGCAAAGTGACTAGAACGCAACCACACACTTTATAAAGCCAGGCAACACTAACCAGGCTTTGTGTGATTCTGTTTATTTGTGCCTTACCTTGACCATCTGTTCGCTGTCATTGATCATTGTGGAGAGAGGCAGACGTTTTGTGTTATGTTATAGCAGCTATCGGATGGAGTCAATACATGGGCTGCACATGTTGTCATGTCCGACTATCACAAGTAGAATCATAACGAAAAAAATACGCCGGTAAAATGTGCCTGTAGAAAACGGCTTATGCCACAATAGGATAGCAACAACAGAGGCAGATCTAGACAAATATTCATGGGGTGGCAGGAGATGTTGAGGGGTGGCATCCCCTGGCAGATGTGTATGCTGATTTAATCACAGTCATATCAATCAATGTTAACTTGGAAAGCCACACTATTGATATTTTAACTCAATAACATTAGGTGACATTATTGTGGCACATCAGTAAAGCCTTACATATACATATATAAGGTGGCACACATCATTTAATGAATTTTAACTGAACAATAACTGAATGAGTTTGTCTCACTCTTAGACCAGCAGGGGAACCAAATCTATGAAGACTGCTGCAATAAGTACATTAATTAACTGTCTCATCGATGTTTGTCTGAATGAATATGATAATATTAACAATCCTATTATTCCTATCAGCTGTCAATCACTGTTATGTTCACATATTCATGTATTATTGAATAAACTATATTTAGCAGCACTGCAGCGGTCGGTAAATGCCGCTGTAACACATTAATTAGACCCTCCAAAAAAACGCGGGCAAAAATCCTTGATTATGCGGGCTAAAATCTTTGATTATGCGGGCTAAAATCCTTGATTATGCGATCAAACATGAGGGGTTTTATGTGATTTTATGCGGTGAAATTGCGGGAAGTTGCAAAATATGCGGAAAGTTGCAAAAAATGAGGAAAAAAATCAATATTGGGCTGTCTTATTTATTTATTCTCTCTCACACACAACCTGCCACTAACGTTAAACCCCTTTACTATTCGATTAAACACATTCAATGTGTATTTATTGTAAAAGCAATTGGGCTATTATAAACTTAAACACACACACACACACACACACACACACACTTCTCCGCCTCATTCTGTTTTCATTTACTCGTTCGTTATCTGACCAGCTTCAATCTTGTAGGCTACTCACTTCGTTTCTTGTAGCCCTCGAAAGGGTTTTGGAGGTCGATGCCTCGGTGAACGTGAGTTGTTTGGCTTTCTTGTCCGCAGCAGCAGAAAGCATTTTCGAATCTTTGAATGAATCAAAGTGGGTCGTCACCGTGGATGTTCTCTTATGCTCCAACACACAGTTGCACGGGGTGCAGAATAGTTTCCCCCCACTTTCATGCAAGACATCGGGGTACTGCTTTGCCCGGTCTTTAGCAGAAATGTTCGTCGGTAAATGAGATGGATTAGATTTTTTCATCGTGTGAGCTCCACACGTTCACTCTACGGTGTTGTTTACCTTCTGTGATGCGCGAGCTGATGACGTCATCATCACTTCACGTCAAGATGAGTCAAGTTTTTTTTTAACTTTGTGTGGAAAAATGCGGGGATTATGCGCCCTTTTGATAAATATGCGGCTTTTTAAAAATCTGCGCCATTTTGCTGATTATGCGGGAAATTCTGCGATCGCAGAATTGCGTTTTTCTGGAGGGTCTAATTAATAAACAATGAACCACAGCACTCTGGAGAAAAGTATAAAGTTGGAAAAGTCGTTATTTAATTTAATCTGGCTTTGTATGATTAAAAGCAAGACGATCATCGACCCGACGCAGTCCCCCATTGTTGTTGGAGTGAACGCCGTTGGGGAGAAAATCATCGACGTAAACGGTGACGTCATGACGCAGCAGCAGTAGCACCAGTCGGGCTCTGAGCGGAACCAGAAAAGCTCTAGCACGGAGCTAGAACGGTAAAAGCCTTGGTGTACTTACTAAAACTCTATATCTATCTAACACCCCTCCTCCATCCACCCCCACAATGAATATCGACCAATCACGTTCTTGCTTGATTTGCGGGACCAGCGTTGCAGTCGGGAAGAAAAGCAATGTGGAGTGGCAGCTCACCGCTTCATACGGAGTTTGACCTTTCCTTCTGGCAGAATCCACTGTAAGAAATTAAAATCAATATTGAATGACGTAACTCAGTTTAAACAAAGTAAGCTTAAAACTGTTTTATTCTGAAAACATTTCCGGCACAGTTTATTTTGAAAAGCTTTATTGAAAGGCGTCAACATTGTCAACAGTTGACTTGACTTTGACTTGGTATTCATGACTTGAGACTTGCCTTAAGCTTGAGACAGATGACTTGAAAGGACTTTGTTTTTGTATTGAGATATGACGTTTAGTTTTTTCTAAACGTGATTGCCGTTAACATAGCTTTACTCCAAAAATAGTGAAGTTTGGATTCAAGGATTATTTTGTTGATAAAGAATACAAAGGTACTATTCAGAGGATTAGTAATTCATTTTTGATAACTTCATAATATTATCCGTGAACTTAAGAAACATGTCGCCAGAAGACACCAAGTTAAGAGCACTCCCAGTGCCAGGCACAACTGCAGATATTAAGGCGAGAGTAAACACCTGGTCAGATGCTGGGACAGTTCCCACTAAAAGACAGAAGAAATGGAACCAAATAGAGGAACTGTTCAAGCAGTGGCAAACGAGAGGATTGATTCCAGCAGATGATCAACCTGGACCAACGGAAGCCCATAGAAAAGCTGTAGTTGAATATGAGAATGCTGAATACCTACAACAGGAAAAAGCATGGATCAAAGCCGGACAACTCCCTCGGTATGGACCTGAGTAGTAGTAACCATGTTCCTTTCCTCAAAAAAGTGACAGGTGGTGTGACAGGTCATACCTCTCCCTACTTATGCAAATGAGCTAAGTCCTTTGATGTCAGATTGGTGTGAAAGACCCCCCGGAGTGATTATTTTATTGCAGCAATTAAGATAGTTATAGGTATTTGACCCCTGACCCCAGAGTGGAGTAATTGCCCCAATTAGACTAGCTCCAGGCACCCCCTTTGTGTACAGGCCTTTTATTGTAGCAATTAAGATAGTTATAGGTGTTTGACCCCTGACCCAAGAGTGGAGTAATTGCCCCAATTAGAATAGCCCCTGGCACCCCCTTTGTGTATAGGCCTTTTATTGTAGCAATTAAGATAGTTATAGGTAGTTGACCCCTGACCCCAGAGTGGAGTAATTGCCAAGCAATTATATTAGCCCCAGGCACCCCCTTTGTGTACAGGCTTTTTATTGTATCAATTAAGATAGCTAAGGTATTCGACCCCTGACCCTGAGAGTGGAGTAATTCCCCCGCAATTATATTACCACCAGGCACCCCCCCTTTTGTGTACAGGCCATTTATTGCATCAATTAAGATAGCTAAGGTATTCGACCCCTGACCCTGAGAGTGGAGTAATTGCCCCTCAATTATATTACCCCCAGGCACCCCCCCTTTTGTGTACAGGCCATTTTATTGCATCAATTAAGATAGCTAAGGTATTTGACCCCTGACCCTGAGAGTGGAGTAATTGCCAGCAATTATATTAGCCCCAGACACCCCCTATGTTGTATAGGTATTTTTTGATGTATTGAATAGATAGTCTCTTTGACTCCTCCCCCTCAGAGACCTTTTTTGTCTAATCTAATTAGCTTTTGATGCCTGCCCTTGATGTGCAATTTCACACTGATGAAAGCATCTGTATAAATGACTGGAATAAGACCATATAGAGATATACTCAAAAATAAATTAAAAAAAAGACAGACAATTCAACTTACCGAGTCAACCGTCTGAAGCGCCAGTCAAGAAGCGAATGCGGGCATAGGGGTGGGTGGGTTTAGAATACAGCCTCTTTCTGGTCACTTGTGTTGGAGGAGGGGCTCTGTAAGGAAGGTTGAAGGAACGAGCAGGATCCGCCCCGAGGACTTTACTTTCCTGTCCTGCCCTACCGAACTGCAGGGGGTAAGCTATCAATCAATCAATCAATCAATCAATGTTTATTTATATAGCCCAATATCACAAATGTTACATTTGTCTCAGTGGTCTTCACAGTGTGTACAGAATATCAGTATGACAATACGACACCCTCTGTCCTTAGACCCTCACATCGTACAAGGAAAAACTTCCAAAGAAAACCCAGTTTAAAGGGAAAAATGGGAGAAACCTCAGGGAGAGCAACAGAGGAGGGATCCCTCTCCCAGGACGGACAGACGTGCAATAGATGCCGTGTGTAAATTGCTAGTGTTCACCCTATGCCGTACATGCGCAGAGCTTAACAACCAACAAGGGGCCTGTGCCCCAATTCACTCCATACGGCTCCAGGCCGATCTGAACAAAAGTGTTCATGGCAGACACACTACGGGGGGGCAAGAAAAGACACATAGATAGCTACATTGATAAGGAATCATTGATAGCTTTCACTCGAGATGGTTTCTCCAAAATGACAGGTTTTGTATACATAAAAAATGTATCTTACAGTTCCTTTAGTTATAGGATTGTGAACTAATGTATAATTACTTTTATTAACTATAGGTTTATAGATATATATATATTCTTTATTTAACCAGGTAAAAAAACTCATTGAGATTAAAATATCTTTTCCAAGAGTGACCTGGCCAAGAAGGGACAGCATGCACAAAGGTCCTCTTTGTGCATTCACACAAAAGTGTATCTTTTCAGTAACTTTACCAGAGAATTTAAGCATAAATCTGGCAAATGTTCAAAACAGCCTTGTTTTTCACTGAAATAGCCTCAAAATCACAAACAGCCATTAAGAGTCAGGGGGTTAACTTCATTATCTACTTTTTTCAGCTTTTATACACAAAAGTGCAGGGGAAGGTAGGCAGATTTAGAACACTGGGATAATACCCATAAAGAATGTGTGTTTTCTGCTCCATTTCACTCCATGAAGCCTCCAGCTTGTACAGGGGCTCCGCCTCCACTCAA
>CM070480.1:50552930-50592436 GCA_036324585.1 Champsocephalus esox | reverse complement strand
ATAATACTAACAGATCTGACGAGACACAACACAAAGCACACTTCATTATCTACTTTTCAGCTTTTTAAAAAGAACAACACAACACATTCGCAGCAGTCGGTTAGCGGGAGATGATCTATAATATTATTATGATCCGGTAATGGCTCTACAACACCATCCTCTAGTTTAAATTTCTTCACTTTGTTTATTTTTCTTTTCACCTTCCTTCTTTTTGTCTTTTTAGTTTTCCGTCCTATGGTCCCTTTTCTTTTCATTCGCATTCTGCGTTTGCTTTTAATTGTTCTTCTCCTTTTCATGTTGCTTTTTCTTCGTTTTTCTTTACTTTTTCTATTCTTTTCTGCTAATTGTCGTTTGCGATCTTGGCGAGTGGTATGAGATATACTGTTTCTATAAAGGTTATCTATAATACCATCTTTTAAAGAAAGATATTCTTCATATGTCATGTTATCATGGTCCTCTTTTGTCCTAAAGACCTTACATGGATATGATATAGACGAGAGCTCTTCTTCTGGGACATCCTCTCCCCTACTTTGTAACATCCAGTCATTAAGCCCGTATCCATTATCCTGGTGATAATAAGGGCAGGCTACATCAGACTTGGTTTTTCTCAGATCCATGGCTAGTTTTTAACGGTCGTCCTTAGTTTTATATGATATGCTGAGTGGGTGGGACATATTGCGTTGAGTGGGAGGCTTCATCTGTAGAAAGTACTCTGTTTCAGTAGATTTGGTTAAGAATCTGACTCTTAATGGCAGTTTGTCATTTTGAGGATATTTCAGTGAAACAAGGCTGTTTTGAACATTTGACAGATGTATGGTTAAATTCTCTGAGAAAGTTACTGAAAGATACACTTTTCTTTTTAAAAAGCTGAAAAGTAGATAATGAAGTGTGCTTTGTGTGTACAGACACACAGAAAACACTGAAAAACACAACAAGAAGGACTGTAATACACATGTATCATACACGCTCACCTTGCTATAATGATGACAACAGTTTTTAGATGTAAAAAACACTTTTTTTTATTTTTCTCACACACAAAATCAATAGTTATACTGATTGTAGCATCCCCAGGACAGTCGCCAGCTTAGAATTCCCCATATTACTGGAGATATCGTGATGGAGTTTTTTCACTTCAGTCAAAATATTCACGTGTATGCTGTTTTCGACGCAAAGATGCATTACATCTACAAACAGAGCATACAATGAGAGCACATGATACACTTTTGATGTTTGTTTCATTTCTGAGATAATGTTACAGAATGTTTCGGAAAATGAAGATTCCAGGACCACTTAAAATGTTTCGTTGACAATCGTTTCCCAATGACCCAGAATAGTACTGCCAGAACGAACGATATCCAAAATGTCTTCATTCATGATTGTTATAATGATGACCGTACGAAAGTTCAGTTGCCATGGTTCAGGTAAGCGCTTATCTGAAAGTGTTTCCAAGGGCCTCTTGGTGGCATCCTCGTTCATGAGTTGATTGATGCTTGCCTCCTTTGGTGAATAAAGGCCAGCTGTTATTGAAAATTCTCCCCGTCAGGGAATCGAACCCCGGTCTTCTGCGTGACAAGCAGAGATACTGTCCACTAGGGCTGTGCATCTTCACTGGTCTCACGATTCGATTCGATTACGATTATCCTGTCAACGATTCGATTCGGTTCGATATCCCGGTGCATCACGGTGCATCACGATTCATACCAATGCGTTGCATCCTACATTTTCTATATTACTGCACATGGCTTATTTTTCATCAATGCATACATGCAGTAAATACATATGAACTCTCTTTTTATTATTTAGAAAGTGCTTCAGAAATCAATAACATAAATGTCTTGACATTAATTTATAAACCAAAATAAATGAATTGTATAGGTCTAGCCTCCGTGTGTGAAGTTGTTCCATCCTCAAAAACAAAAAGCTAATGCTTCTGTGGTCGAGCTGCAGCTTCTAGCAACGGCCTTTTAAGGAAGGACACTGAATGTCCTGAATGTGGCATCACACACAGGACTTGAGTCTGAACACAGCAGACAACAGGAGGATTTACAACAGCATATACAAACTAAAATACTGCATGTGGGTGCACACTCTCTGTCTCACTGTTACATAAATCCCATGCATGTATGAGACTAAGTTAGCTTCATTATATATCAGTGATTAAGTGAATAATAAAGTTTCTATCGGGTCACTGTCAGCCTGTCACTCAGGGAGGGGGCGGGGCTTGGAGGAACGGAGAGGAGACGGTGATCACGGAAGCTTTTTTCCTCCTGCCTTCACAAACTTTACACACGTATATATCGTCTGAAAATTGCTAGAGGACCATCATACTCTGCAATCCAAGACTTAATTAAATCCACCAAAAACCTGACATGATTGTAACGTGATTATTTTTGAAAAACATAAATCCCTGTCTGTGTCTCTGAGCCGCAGCGACACGGAGTGATTCGGAGCGGGTCCTTCTGCTGCTGGTTCTGGACTGGTGTTCTTGTGTTGGTGGATAAAGCAGACTGCTCCGTGTTCCGTGTTGCTGTGCCGCTGTCACGTCTGTTCCCTGATCTCTGCGTCACCGACCGGTTTGATATTAAAGTGACAGAAAAAACGTTATAGTAAAGCCGCGGCCGGAAAATCAGGAAGCAACGTTACTACTCTATAACCGATTATCTTCCGTCACTGCATCGAGACCGAATCGTCCACGTCCGCATCGCAATGCATCGTAAAAACGATTATTTTCAACACCCCTACTGTCCACTATACTAACGAGGAACGCTCTAGCAGCAATCCTAGCATGTAAACCCTAGGTGGCGCTCTTCGAGGGTTACAGGTCATATCCAGATAGCATTTGGGTCCAGTATACAGTTGCTGTCACGAAAGTCAATGACACTGCAGTCGTGACTGGATCCAGTGTAAAATCTCTCAGAGTCTCAGAAATCAACAAGGGGTCCGACGTTTTTAAGGTTTTCAATTAAATATCAATGTTGCATCTAGGTGCAAATGTGTACTTACCTTTTCAGCAGTTTCTGTAGTGTAGTGGTCATTACGTTCACCTAACACGCGAAAGGTCCCCGGCCAAAACCGGGCAGAAACACTCTTCTTTGATCCCGATCAACTTCAAAGAACTCAACCAAGAGAAGTTATCGGGAATCTAGATAGAGTAAAAAGCACTTTCAGAAATATGGCAGTAGAATGTTGAGTCTTTTCAAGACAATTGTTGGATGAGCAAGACAATTGTTTGTTGAGCATGGCTTGTGAATTGTACGGCTTTGGCTCTCTGCGTATTCAAATCGAAGAGGCTTGTCGTCCTTTGAACAACTGAAGGTTGTTAATAGCAGTTGTGCTTAGGGTACTTCAATTCTGCAACCAATGACTTTATTTTCGTTCCTGCTCAAAATGTGTCTGGTCACAATGGAAAATATAAAGGGATTTCTTGCCTTGCTTGATTTTGTCTGTCAAAAGTGTAATCGTTGAGCACATTGCCGTGGTCATTGATTGTAGTTCTCCTTCAATGATTTGAAGCATGCACTTGGTAGCTTTTTCATGATTGTTAACATGATGACCGTACGAAAGTTCAGTTGCCATGGTTCAGGTAAGCGCTTATCTGAAATTGTTTCCAAGGGCCTCTTGGTGGCATCCTCCTTAATGAGTTGATTGATGCTTGCCTCCTTTGGTGAATAAAGGCCGGCTGTTATTGAAAATTCTCCCCGTCGGGGAATCTAACCCCGGTCTTCTGCGTGACAAGCAGAGATACTGTCCACTATACTAACGAGGAATGCTCCAACAGCAATCCTAGCACAGCAATCCTAGCACGTCAATCCTAGCACGTCAAGCCTAGGTGGCGCTCTTTGAGGGGTTACAGGTCATATCCAGGATAGCATTTGGGTCCAGTATACAGTTGCTGTCACGAAAGTCCATGAAGCTGCAGCTGTGACTGGATCCAGTGTAAAATCTCTCCGAGTCTCAGAGATCAAGCAGAGAAGCTGTGAGAGTCGCCAAGGCCAACAGCAAGAGGGCAGCCCCGCGCCTCACCTCCAACACCAGGGAGCTGGCTGAGGCACAAGCCGCGTCGAGGGTCTCGCTGCTGGGGGGGAACCCGGCGGACCGCTGGCAGCTCCTCAGCCAGACAGAGCTCCAGTTCGGTCAGTACCAGGGTCAGACCCTCCAGTGGCTGCTGTCACAGGACCTGGGCTACACAGCAACCATTCTGGCAGGGCATCAGGGAGAGCGTGAGGGGGGCGATGTCAGCTGCACCCCCCTCATGTGGAACAAGGATGCTCTGCTGGAGTACGCCGGGCTCTTCACCGCCGTGATGGCAGCAGTGAGGAGGAAGAGGGCACCGGGCACGGCTGCAGAGCACGGCCAGCTGGTGGGCTTTGGGGCCTTCACGGCCATGTCGTACAGGGAGATGTACGAGAGTGTGGAGAAGGAGCCAAGCACGTAAGGCCATTTGTGACTTTCATCACTAGCTGTAGAAACACTTGATGTGATATTAATCTAACTGTTGCCCTCAATCTCAATGTTAGGTACAGGAAGTGGCTCAGGCAGCAGTCTGTGAGGAGGCCCGGGTCCCAACTGGCGCAGCTGAAGGAGTATATCGACAGGAGGGACAAGGAGAAGCAGCCTGTCGCCTCCTCAGCTCCATCAGCAGCCGCCACCTCCCCAGCTGCATCAGCGGCCGCCACCTCCCCAGCTGTCTCCCCCTCCACCACATCTCCCCCCAAACAGCGGAGGAAGAGGAAGCTAGCGGTCCTGTGTATGCATCATGTCAGTGGAGCGTTACTGTCAGTCAGGTGATGTGTGATGAGTGAACATTTATTAAATTGTGTCTGCAGCTTCCTCAGAAGACGAGGACGACCACCTGATGGTGGAGGCTGCTTTAGGTCAGTCTGTGCTTTGTGTCATTATTAAGCTTTGTATAATAACATCTATTTGGTATGTCAAGTGTGTTTTTCTGCTGTGCACAGCTCCTGCTCCTGCTCCTGCTCCTGCTCCACCACCTCCTCCTCGTCGTCCTCCTCCCCTTCGATTGCTGCTCCCGGCTGGCCCTCTCATGGCTGCCCCTCCTCCTCCTCCTCCTCCTCCTCCTCCTCCTCCTCCTCCTCGTCCTGCCCAGCAGCAGGGAGCTCTTGGGTCTCAGGCTCCTCCTCCTCTGCGACTAGTCATTCCTCCTCCTCCTCCTCCTCCTCCCTCCTCCTCCTCCTCCTCCTCCTCCTCCTCCTCCTCGTCCTGCCCAGCAGCAGGGAGCTCTTGGGTCTCAGGCACCTCCTTCTCTGCGACTAGTCACTCCTCCTCCTCCTCTGCGACTAGTCACTCCTCCTCCACCTCCTCTGCGACTAGTCACTCCTCCCCCTCAGGTCTGTAATAATGCTGTAAACATCTAGTCCCAGTGTGTAGTGTGAAGCTGCAGCTCAGTGACCTGTGTGTGTTGCAGCTGCTCCTGCCGGCAGCCTGGAGGAGCAGCCTCCCTGCAGAGCAGCACGAGTGGGTCAGCAGGGCTCTGTTTGTGGCTGACAGGGCAGGGAGGCCCGTCCTGTCCCCGGAGCTCCAGCTGTGGCACCTCCCCCCCGGCCCCTGGCCCAAGTACTCCCAGCGGCCCTACCCGGATGCTTTCTTCCAGCGGCCCTTCTTCCTCTGGGCTCCTTACAAGAGGTGGAAGTACCGCCTGAAGTGTCCAAGCTGCGCACACCAGCTGACAGGTGGCGGTCTGTACAAGACGGTGCGCAGAGTTCTGGACCTGGACGGGTGGTACTACATGGGGACGGAGTACCTGGAGTGCAGGTACTGATACATTTACCAGAACACTCTGTGTGCTTGATGCTTTGTTACATAGACATTATTTATGATGATAGCTATCAGGAGCAGATGCACCAACAACCCTTTGTGTCCCAGCTCCTGCACCAAGAGTGGGGCGCAGGAGACCGAGCGTCTCCTCACAGAGGCGGTGGAGGCGTTCAAGCGGGCCACAGACACCATGAACGTCCCGCTGCTGGACCAGCGCCGCATGGAGAAGATCCTGGAGACCCAGAGGCAACACATCCCCTGCATTCAGGTACAGCTCTTACATGAAACCGTTCAACATGTTTTATGTCCAGACAGTGAATAATCAGAGCCTCTGCCCTTCAGGATCCTGCCGGTGTCCGCCTGTACACCAGGACGGGACAGCTGACCCGGGGGGGGGTGTCTCTGCCCGTGTACCGCTGTGCCCGCGGCTCCACGTCCCTGGAGTCCTTCCACCTGCACCTCCACAGGTTCATCCCGGGTGAGGCACCGTGCTTTAAGAGTTCTACACACTAAGAAATGCTGGTTTAAAAACGACCCAATTTGGGTCGTTTTTAAACCCAACGCCAGGATTTCTTAGAGTGTACACTTTCTCTCCCTGGGTGTAAAACCCTGACGGTTGTGTGTCGTGTTGCAGGCTCCTCTGCGAGGGGGACCTTCTTCCAGATGTTCCTGTTGGAGGGGCTCACCACTGGGATCCATGCGCTGCAGGGCCGCCGGACGGAAGAGGAGGCCCTGCTTGAAGCAGAGGAGCCCCGAGCAGAGGAGCCCCGAGCAGAGGAGCCCCTGCCTGGCCCTGCCAACGTTTTCATGGAGCTGGTCCCCTCTGAAGAAGACCAAGAGCCCTTTCCTGCCACCCCCTCTTCCTCTTCCTCCTCCGCCCCCTCCTGCTCCTCCGCCTCATACACGCCAAAGTCCACCAATTATAACCGCCGGAGACTTCAGAAGGAGCAGGCGGAGGCAGCTCGGAGGGGGGAGGGTCGGAGACTCAGAGCCCCGTCTCAGAACAAGTGTTCTTCCTGTGGTCTGAGGAAGATCAAGGAGACGGGGCACAGACTGCTGTTGAAGGCCAACGGGGAGAGGGTGGGCTTCTGCCCTGTTTTGGCAGAGCACAAGAGCCCGGAGGAGTGGCTGGACTCCCTCCGCTGAGACACTGCACAAAATAACATGTAAATATGTAAATATATTTTTCAAATAAATAGTTCAAACTTAAATATCTGTGTGGATTGACTTCCTGTGGTTTCCACCACGCGTGCTCTCTTCCTCTGCTGTTGTTGCACTTAAATTGAAGTTCAGCAGGTTTCAAACAGGAACGTCCTTTTGCCTTTTTAGAAAACTCTATTTTAAATAGTTTGAAGAATTCATATAAAAACACTGCATTGAAAATACACATAGTACATACATGAGTGATTAGTAACATGAGTGCAGAAGAAGCCGGTATGTGAGAGTCCAGAGACTGAAGCTTTCCCACAGTGGCTGAGAGAGAGTCGTTACAGAGTCGTCAGGGCGTCGTCAGGGCGTCCTGGCAGGAGGAGATGGAGTCTGATGGCTCATCTCGGGGCAGGAGGGCAGGTTGATCCACAGGTCTTTGATCTGATTGGATGAAAGCTTTTACACCTCTGAGCAGGAGGTAGAGAAACTTATGTTCTCACAGTCTGGCTACAGCTATGGGTGAGTGCATCTGTCCTCCTCTTGTCCTCTCCTGTGTCTCCGTGGTGTTGATCTGTGCAGCTCCAATAACTCCACCGTTTCACTGCTGTCCTCTTGCAGAGATGACAGAAACGATGGACCAGACAGACTTGGAGAGGGCCATCGCTAAATGGAAGGCCTGCCCTGCCTCCTACAGGACTCCCAAGCGGTTTAAGTTCTGCAAACCGTTCTGGCCCCCAGTGCTTTCAAAAAGTAAACACGGTTATTACGTTTCTTTTATTTATTTGTTTACAATCAAAACAAAATGTCCCTAATTTCTCTGAGAAAAACATCTCACGTTCAGTGCATGAAGGTGTGATAATGCACTGTAAACTTAAAACCATGTCTTCCTTTTGCTCCTCATGCAGAACGGGCTGCTCAGAAAACTCTTCTGCAGAAGAAGAAGAAGAAGAAGAAGGTTAGGAAATCACCAGAACACATGTAGACACACTCTGTTAACACAACTATCTCAAAATCAGAGCATGAAGGTGCTGATTACATTATTTTATATATTGTTTGATGTTGACTGCACTTTCATTAAACCTGTGTGTGTGTGTGTGTGTGTGTGTGTGTGTGTGTGTGTGTGTGTGTGTGTGTGTGTTCTTCTATCTTACTGAGGACCGGGGGGAGTTTTTAACCAACAAACTGAGGTCTTTTTTGGGAAGTGAGGTCATTTTGCCCGGTCCTCACTTTGTTTCAACTGAAACACCCTCCTGAGGTTGTATAAATGCTATCTGGTGATTTTCAAAAAAGTCCTCACATTGTGCCCAAAGTGAATTTTAGGTGTGTGAACTTCCCTGGATTTTCACACAGTTTTGCTCACTGACCCCCCCTACAGCATTTTTCTGGTAATTTTTTTTTCCCGCCTTTTTGCGCCAACTCCTTTTATAGTCGTTTTCTGGGGCGTGGAATGGCGGCAAAAGCACGTAGAAAGCTGAAATTGTATTTGTTTGCTGCTTCACCTATGTAGTGATGGCGTAAAAGTCATTATTGCCTTCTCCTTTAGCACATTCACAGCCATGCCGAAATGTCCTGTGGAACCTATATTTAAGCCTAAATGTTTATAAAAAATACTTATACTTAATCATTATTTAATGCCAGACTTGTACTTGCAATAGTGTGTTTCTATAAATACAAATATTCTAGGCTGTATATCAGGCCTGTTTATCGCCCCTCCCCCCTGCACCGGCCTGCTGCAAAGAAAGTGCAAAGTTGGAGAAAGGTTGCCCATGTTAATGGATGGGCTTTTTCTGAAGTGCATTTTGATGCATAAAATGGCGGTCAAAGCATGTAGAAAGCTGCATTTTAATTTCTCAACAGTAAAGTACAAGTAGATGATGCAGTGTGAAAATTATGCAGCTAGTTCTTTTTGTTGAATTGATATGTTTTTTTGAAAGGTATTATTGCCTCTATTACTATATTATACGTTTTTAGTCAGGCCTTCATTTGAACTTCAATCTGAAATGGTGTATTCTGATCACTGAACCTGTTACACTGCTCTCAGTAGGCGATCAAGGCTGCATTTAAATAGGCACGGCCTCTCAGCTGTCGCCCATCAGCAGTAGAGAGTTAACTAATTAAAGGGGCGTGGCACCACAGCTGTGAGAACTCAGCAATCAGGTGTCCATTTAGGTAGCTCTTTCTTTGAGCATCAGCTTCAGCGTCAGACCGACAAAGACATTGGAGTCCTGTGGGAGTCACGAGGGTGGCAAAGAGGAGGCAAATCCTACTTTGATTGAGCTAAGTATCGCTGGTGTTTTCCTTTCTTTAGCTTCCTAGCCCCTCATGCTATAATCATGTGTATTTTCTCCATTCCTGTTCATGTGTCTTCTCGCAATTATCACTGGCCCCGTGTATCTCCTAATCGCTATAACCGGCCTGCTCTCGTCTATCCCACGTGCTCCACTGAGATCCAGCATCTAGTTTCAGGCGGCCTGTGGAACTGCAGTCAGCTGTTCCTCAGGCTGACTTCATCTCTGGCTACGCCTCCCTGCAGACCCTGGATTTCCTTTCTCTCACTGAGACCTGGATTACTCCATCCAACACATCCACCCCAGCAGCTCTCTCCACAGCATATTCCTTCTCCCATACACCCAGACCCACTGGCAGAGGAGGGGGCACTGGTCTCCTGCTCTCTCCCAAATGGAGCTTTTCCCTCTTCAAGCTACCTAACTTCACTCCTTCCACCTTTGAATTCCATGCCGTCACAGTAACCCATCCTATACAATGAACCCTTGTTGTTCTCTACCGTCCACCAGGCGCCTTGGGGGACTTCTTGGAGGAGTTAGATCATCTCCTCTCACACATCCCTGAAACTGGCCCTCCCGCTGTACTTCTCGGAGACTTCAACCTCCAGACGGGGAAGATAGATGAACTAACATCTCTGCTAACCGCCTTTGCTTTCTCACTGTCTCCGTCCCCACCCACTCATAGAGCTGGCAGTGTCCTTGATCTCATATTCTCAAGGACCTGCTCTACTTCTAACCTCTCTGTAAACCCGCTCCACACCTCCGATCACTTCTTCATTTCATTCTCTCTACCCCTCTCCAAACATAACAAACTAATCTCTTCTCATCCTGCACCTGTCCGCCGTAAACTCCGTTCCCTCTCCCCCTCTACCTTTGCCTCATCGGTGCTCTCAGCCCTCCCTTCCTCTGACTCGTTTCAACTCCTGCCTCCAATCTCTGCTGCAGAAACTCTCCTCTCTACTCTCTCATCCTCTCTGGGCTCGCTCTGTCCTCTCACACCTCGGCAGTCTCCTCCTGCTCCCTGGCTAAATGACGCACTGTATGCTAATAGAACCATCCTTCGGGCAGCAGAGCGGAAATGGTGGAAATCCAAACACCGTGACGACCTCCTAACCTATCAGGCTCTCCTCTCCTCTTTCTCTTCTTCGATCTCTCAGGCAAAAAGCACTTTCTTTCAAGATAAGATCCAATCTTCTTATTCCAATCCTAAAAAACTATTCATCTTCTCCACCCTCTTGGACCCCCCCATAGCCCCTTCCCCCTCCTCCCTCCTGGACCCCCCCGAAGCCCCTTCCCCCTCCTCACTTCTGTCAAGCGACTTTGTTAACCACTTTGAAAAAAAGTTTGATGATATTCGCTCTTCTTTTTCTGACTCACCTTTACTCACCGCCGGGTCACCTGACCCTCCTTCCACCCACACACTGACCTCCTTTTCCACTCTCTCTCCAAGTGAGGTTCTTACCCTCATTACCTCTGCCCGCCCTACCACCTGTCCTCTGGACCCTATCCCTTCAAACCTCCTTCAGACTATCGCTCCTGATATTCTACCGTTTCTCACCCATTTCATCAACACTTCTCTAACTTCTGGTCCCTTTCCAAACAGTCTCAAGGAGGCAAGAGTAAACCCTCTCCTAAAGAAACCCACTCTCGACCCGTCTGACGTTATAAACCACAGGCCTGTCTCTCTCCTCCCGTTCCTGTCTAAAACACTTGAACGCGCTGTCTTTAAACAACTCTCCTGCTATCTCCATCAGAACCACCTTCTGGATCCGCACCAGTCTGGTTTCAAGGCAGGTCGCTCCCCAGAAACTGCCCTCATTGCTGTCACTGAGGAACTGCACACTGCTAAAGCAGCCTCCCTCTCCTCTGTCCTCGTCCTGTTGGACCTGTCTGCTGCATTCGACACGGTGAACCATCAGATCCTCCTTCACACTCTCCAAGAACTTGGAGTTTCAGGCTCTGCACTTTCCCTCCTCACCTCATACCTCAAAGACCGCACCTACAGGGTTACTTGGAGAGGGTCCGAGTCCGACCCTTGTCAATTACCTACATGGGTCCCTCAGGGCTCTGTTCTTGGTCCCCTCCTCTTCTCACTGTACACAAACTTGCTCGGATCTGTCATTAGCCCGCATGGTTTTTCATACCACTGCTACGCTGACGACACCCAATGAATTCTGCCCTTCCCCCGCTCAGAGAACCAGGTCGTCGCACGCATCTCTGCTTGTCTAGCTGACATCTCTCAGTGGATGTCCGCTCATCATCTCAAGCTCAACCAAACTGAACTGCTTTTCCTTCCGGGAAAAGATTGTCCCACTCTTGACCTGACAATCAACATCGGCCCCTCTGTTGTTTCCCCGACCCAGACTGCAAGGAATCTGGGTGTGACCCTAGATAACAACCTGTCCTTCACTGCAAACATCGCTGCTACAACCCGCTGCTGCAGATACACGCTTTACAACATCAGGAAGATACGTCCCCAGCTGACACAGAAAGCGACAGAGCTTCTGGTCCAGGCTCTCGTCACCTCACGCCTAGACTACTGCAGCTCCCTCCTGCTGGTCTCCCTGCATGTGCCATCCGACCTCTCTCATCCAGAATGCAGCGGCTCGTCTGGTCTTCAACCTTCCTACATGTTCCCACACCACGCCGCTCCTCCGCTCCCTCCACTGGCTTCCGGTAACTGCTAGAATTCACTTCAAGACCCTGGTACCTGCGCACCATGCTGCGAATGGATCTGGCCCTTCCTACACCCAGGACACGGTTAAACCGTACACCCCAGCACGTGCACTCCGCTCTGCATCAGCCAGACGGCTCGCTGCACCCTCGCTGCGAGGGGGACCCAAGTTCCCATCAGCTAAAACACGTGGGTTTGCTGTCCTGGCTCCAAGATGGTGGAATGAGCTCCCATTGACATCAGGACAGCAGATAGCTTACACACCTTCTGTCGCAGACTGAAAACTTATCTCTTTCGACTCCACTTCGAGCGATAGAACTATTAACAAAGAACTGCTAACAGAGCACTTATATACTAACAAAGGGCTGGCTTATCTAAAGCCAGTTGATTAGCACTTGAAATACTTGGCTCTATGAAACCTGATGTACTTATATGATTCTGTTTTCTTCAAGGTTGTGTCTTCCTGGTCGAATGTACTTATTGTAAGTCGCTTTGGATAAAAGCGTCAGCTAAATGCAATGTAATGTAATGTATTGATGGCGAAAAAGTCCCTAACCCTAACCCTAGTCCTTACAGTCTATGAGTGGAACCTATATTTAAGCCTAAATGTTTATAAAAAATACTTATACTTATTCATTATTCATTGTACTTAACTTAAAATACTTAAATGATTGTACTTTTACTTGCAATTGTGTGTTTCTATAAATACAAATATTCTAGGCTGTATATCAGGCCTGTTTATCAGACTTGATAAGAGAACAAATTGTCGTGTCACTCTCTGCCCCCCATCGCCCCTCCCCCCTGCACCGGCCTGCTGCAAAGAAAGTATAGAGTTGGAGAAAGGTTGCCCATGTTAATGGATGGGCTTTTTCTGAAGTGGATTTTGATGCATAAAATGGCGGTCAAAGCATGTAGAAAGCTGAATTTCCCAACAGTAAAGTACAAGTACAGTAGATGATGCAGTGTGAAAATTATGCAGCTAGTTCTTTTTGTTGAATTTATATGATTTTTTGAAAGGTATTATTGCCTCTATTACTATAGTATACGTTTTTAGCCAGGCCTTCATTTGAACTTCAATCTGAAATGATGTATTGATGGCGAAAAAGTCCCTAACCCTAACCCTAGTCCTTACAGTCTATGAGTGGAACCTATATTTAAGCCTAAATGTTCATAAAAAATACTTATACTTATTCATTATTCATTGTACTTAACTTAAAATACTTAAATGATTGTACTTTTACTTGCAATAGTGTGTTTCTATAAATACAAATATTCTAGGCTGTATATCAGGCCTGTTTATCAGACTTGATAAGAGAACAAATTGTCGTGTCACGCTCTGACCCCCATCGCCCCTCCCCCCTGCACCGGCCTGCTGCAAAGAAAGTGTGGGGGGGGGGAATGTGGGGGATTGACCCCCACCTTTGCGCTTGACCATGGCATGAGCTGAAGACTCTAACTGTTCATCATTCTGGCTGGACATTTGAAAACGTCACCACCAAATTGTGAGACAGCACATGAAAATTCAAAGGTAATGATTATTTTTATTTATTTGTAATAGTTTACGAACAAAAGGTCTATTTCTGTACAGTTGACAATGAATGAAAATAGGCTAACCCCAGCAAACAGAGCTGTCCTCAACACTTAATGTATTATATAATATAGCCGTGATGTATGTTGTTTTTTGAAGTGCAGTTGTTTTTAATAAAAAAATATGTACTTTTTAATGGTATATATTTGACAAAAATGTAGGCTACATGATGATATGACTCAATTAAATAAAATGAATTAAACATAGAATAGCCTCAGACATGACATAAAATAAACAATATATTTATTAAACATAGCAACACTATCATAGACTGAATATATTTTGAATTTCCCTCACCTCTCTGGACACACACGTGTATCTCAAACCCTACACACCAACTGAACCCCAGCAAACAGAGCTGTCCTCAACACTTTTATTTTATTTTATTATATAATATAGCCATTATGCATGTTGTTGTTTGAAGGACAGAGAGTGAACAAAGAAACATTGTATGAGAAGATTTTGAAACATTAAACAATGTAAATCTATTCTCGTAGACCTCAACAATGGAATTATGATCAGTAGAAATGGCCATGACATGGGACCTTTAAAAAAAACTGAGTCTAATCTTAAAATCTGAGTTTACTAAACTTGAGATTCAATTCTAGGACATCTGATCTGTAAAACTAAGTAGGTTGAACGTGAACTTACAAGCATCATCAATGGAGCTGTGAGACTTTGATTCAACATGGAAATTGTTAAATAAAAGATAGAACCACCGTTTTGATCCAGTACAATATTTGTCTCTGTAAACTGAATTTGAATTTGGAAGTATAAAAACGAATGTATAGGCTTCATATTATGAGTTGAATTTCCTGTGAGGCTCAATTCCAGTTTCAGAGTAACTGAATCAAATTTCATATACGGTTCTCTTTCAGATTTATTGGAATCCAGTTCAAAATGTTTGCATTCAATTTCAGATTATAGAAATGTATTTATTAAGAGAGGCACCATCTCGTTTTCAAGGGGGTCCCAACAAGAGCAACGCCACACAGACAAACAAAAACTAAATAACAGAAAGCAAAGCACAACAAAAAAGGACAAATCATGTACAGTCTGTTACATTTAATTAATGATTATTCTATTCAGATTCAGTCCTTCAATCCAATTATTCAAGTTAAACATTATAAATTCAAATAATGTACCGAATTCCCTTTCTTTATGAATTATTTAAGGTGATTAACTCAAATATAATAATTAAGTTTTAATAGAAGGAATATAACAGATATGTTGGCAATACCTGTTATGCTTTAAATGGTTTGATCTTGGTAGACCCGTTTTAACCTTTCTGAGGCTCCATTGTTTCCGTTATAAAGCTGGATCTACTGTAGCCCTGTAGTCCTGTGTCCAATATCTACACATTCATTATGTTGAGTAACTACTGTAATGACAGAAATAATGCACAAAACTACCAGTTTGACACTGATGTTGTAAACATTTAAATATATATTTTTAGCCACTGCAAAAGTCCGCCTCAAGCTTCCAACAAAACTTTAACTACAAAGAAACATGATAATAATATTCTCTGAATCTGAGTCTTTCTATTTCACTACTGTCTACTTTGTCAGGTGGAAAGGAGCAACTCATTGCCAAAAGACACCCTGATAAGACGCAAAAGAAAGCTGCAACTGAAAATGGTAAGATCAGTTTTTGTAAATACAATTTGCTAGGTGGTTGCTAAAGTGCTAGGGTTTTTTTCTCCTCTTGACTACACACAGGTTAAAATGGCGATCTGATAGCCTACAGTCTGCATTGTGTTTTGATGATGGCAGTGGACTAACGGCCAACAGTTAGACTACATCAAACATCGGCATTTGAATAAGGTCATACACTGAACAAAAATATAAATGCAACACTTTTGTTTTTGCTCCCATTTTTCATGAGATGAACTCAAAGATCTAAAACATTTTCTATAAACACAAAATAACCATTTCTCTCAAATATTGTTGACAAATCTGAAACAATGTGTGATCGTGAGCACTTCTCCTTTGCCGAGATAATCCATCCCACCTCACAGGTGTGGCATATCAAGATGCTGATTAGACAGCATGGTTATTGCACAGGTGTGCCTTAGGCTGGCCACAATAAAAGGCCACTGTCACCCCTTTCACACCAGCGCCTTTTTATTTCCGGCTCGGAGCTAGAGCCTGAAAAGCGCCGAGTTTTCCTGTTCACACCGCAGCGGCGCCGGCTCTTAGCTCCGGAATCCGCTTCATTTCCAGCTCCAACAAATTGTCGGTCCAGAGGCAAGAGCTTCGGAGCTAAGAGGCGACGTCGCTTACGTCTCTCTTACGTCGAGGCGTGCAGGAAACTAAACCCACCTCCCCTGAACACGGGTCGACTGTTAGCCTGCCTACAAGCAGTAGGGCTTATAAACACACTTTATAAAGTCAGGCAGCACTAACCAGGCTTCGTGTGATTCTGTTTATTTGTACCTTACTTTGACCGTCCGTTCACTGTTATCGATCATCGTGGAGAGAGGCAGACGTTTTGTTGCAGCTATCAGATGCAAGTAGTCAGTTTAGCTTCGGTTGCTATGCCAACATCACCCGTTTTATACCAGAGAAACTTTCATAACAGCGTTGTGATACCAAACAATGTCAATTCAGACTGACACACATTCACTTAGGCTAAGGGGAACTGGGGATATGCATCAGCTGCTTGTGTGAGTCGGACAGTGAATACTTTAGAGCGGCCGCTGCAGTGTGAGCTAACGGGAGCTAACGGGAGAATAAACTCCCGTGGAAGAGCAGCCAGCACTGCAGCGGTCGGTAAATGCTGCAGAAACACATCAATAAACAATGAACCACGGCACTCTGGAGAAAAGCATCAGGCTGGAGAAGTCGTTATTCAATTTATTCTGGCTTCGTGTGATTAAAAGCAACACGATCATCGACCCGACGCTGTTGTTGTTGTTGTTGTGAGTGCCGTAATGGCTGCCTGGGGAGCAAATCAGCGATGTAAACGGTGACGCCATGACGCAGCTCTGGGGCGCCAGTGGGCCGTGTGAACAGAGCGGGAGCTGAAAAGGGAAACCGGAGCTGAACCAGAAAAGCTCCCGCTCTGAGCTAGAAACTGAAAAGCGCTGGTGTGAAAGCCGCATTTGATGCCCCTGTGGGTCCATCAGTAGAGAGGGTGTGGCCGTGCTGTCTGTGCTGCATTGGCCGCATTGATTGCACTGATTGCAGTAACTCAGGGCACCTGGGTCTGGTGCTCTGCAGCTATTTTAAAGCCTCTCTGCTCCTGTCTGCTCTCTCGCTTGTTTCCTGCAGGCACCCGGCTCTGATGAGTATGAACCACAGTTGACTTGAACAGTGTTGTGAAAATAAACACCCTTTACCTACGCGTTGACATGTTCTGTCTCCTTTTTGTTGTGGCCTTTTGAGCCAGGTCGCAACAGCCACTCTAAAATGTTCAGTTTTATCACACAGCACAATGCCACAGATGACCCAAGTTTTGAGGGAGCGTGCAATTGGCATGCTGACAGCAGGAATGTCCACCAGAGCTGTTGCCCGTGAATTGAATGTTCATTTCTCGACCACAAGCCGTACATCCAACCGGCCTCACAACCGCAGACCACGTGTAACCACACCAGCCCAGGACCTCCACGTCCAGCATGTTCACCTCCAAGATGGTCGGAGACCAGCCACTCGGACAGCTGCTACAACAATCGCTTTGCATAACCAAAGACTTTCTGCTGTCAGAAATCGTCTCAGGGAAGCTCATCTGCATGCTCGTCGTCCTCATCGGGGTCTCGACCTGACTCCGGTTCGTCGTCGTAACCGACTTGAGTGGGCAAATGCTCACATTCGATGGTGTCTGGCATGTTGGAGAGGTGTTCTCTTCACGGATGAATCCCGGTTTTCACTGTTCAGGGAAGATGGCAGACAGTGTGTGTGGCGTCGTGTGGGTGAGCGGTTTTCTGATGTCAATGTTGTGAATCGAGTGGCCCATGGTGGTGGTGGGGTTATGGTATGGGCAGGTGTATGTTATGGACGACGAACACAGGTGCATTTCATTGATGGCATTGTGAATGCAGAGATACCGTGACGAGATCCTGAGGCCCATTGTTGTGCCATTCATCCACGACCATCACCTCATGTTGCAGCATGATAATGCACGGCCCCATGTTGCAAGGATCTGTACACAATTCCTGGAGGCTGAAAACATCCCAGTTCTTGCATGGCCAGCATACTCACCGGACATGTCACCCATTGAGCATGTTTGGGATGCTCTGGATCGGCGTATACGACAGCGTGTTCCAGTTTGTGCCAATATCCAGCAACTTGGCTCAGCCATTGAAGAGGAGTGGACCAACATTCCACAGGCCACAGTCAACAACCTGATCAACTCTATGCCACGGAGACGTGTTGCACTGCGTGAGGCAAATGGTGGTCACACCAGATACTGACTGGTTTTCGGACCCCCCCAATAAAGCAAAACTGCACGTTTCAGAGTGGCCTTTTATGGTGGCCAGCCTAAGGCACACCTGTGCAATAATCATACAGTCCAATCAGCATCTTGATATGCCACGCCTGTGAGGTGGGATGGATTATCTCGGCAAAGGAGAAGTGCTCACTATCACACATTCTTTCAGATTTGTGAACAATATTTGAGAGAAACGGTTATTTTGTGTTTATAGAAAATGTTTTAGATCTTTGAGTTCCTCTCATGAAACATGGGAGCAAAAACTAAAGTGTTGCATTTATATTTTTGTTCAGTGTAGATTTAAAATGTTATTCTTATCCTCTATTGAATTCCTTCTGTTTTCTGATTTATAGATGCTCCAAAGATCATGAAGAGACCATGGAGTGACCAGGAGAGGAGAGCAGTCCAGAGAAGCATGGGCAAGTATATTGCTCTGAAGAGGGTGCCAGCCAAAACGGACTGTCTGCTGTGCATTGGAAAAGAGTCTCCAGTCCTTCGCACACGGACCTGGAAAGATGTTAAATATTTTGTCTACAATGAAATTGTAAAAATTAAGAGAAAGCTTGCATTCCGTTAGAGCAGCTTATTCAGTTCATTATTCATACTCCTAGTACTGTTGTACTTGCGAGAGGGAAGCTAACAATTAAGAGAAAGCTTGCATTCCGTTAGAAAGCTTATTCAGTTCATTATTCATACTCCTAGTACTGTTGTACTTGCGAGAGGGAAGCTAACAATTAAGAGAAAGCTTGCATTCCGTTAGAAAGCTTATTCAGTTCATTATTCATACTCCTAGTACTGTTGTACTTGCGAGAGGGAAGCTAACAATTAAGAGAAAGCTTGCATTCTGTAAGAGCAGCTTATTCAGTTCATTATTCGTACTCCTAGTACTGTTGTTCTATATTGATATGCTACTGGACGTTGTACTATGTATATTAAAATGAGTTTCTAGTCCAAGGGTATGGTTGTCAATGTGTTTGTTTTTAAAATTCTGCAACAGAGAGTTTCTTAAAAAGAAAGTTTTGAATTTGAAACTTCACAGCACAGCTACAGGATAGTGATGATACAATAGAGCAATTAGCCACAAGAGGCTGTATATTAAAGAGATTTTAAGGAGTAAAACTGTTAATCATTGTTTATGGTTATGTTGAAGCAAAGCTTTAATACTTACAATTATATATATAGTTGTACAGATTAACCCTGAAGAAGGCAGCATAACTCTGCAAACAATGTTTTATATTCTTTATTAAATAGATGAATAAATAATTGCATGATTTTATTTTACACTGTTATTACCACTGTCCTGTCCGGATTTCATTTGCTGTTACATAGTTTTTGTTGTTACTTGGTGAATCTATTGTATGTTTTAATTGCTCAGGTCTATCTTGTAAAGTGAGCTCTTAATTGTGGCTTTAATGCTGTTATTCTGACTTATAAAGTATTATAGGCATTCTAAGCATCATGGTTTTGTAATGAATAGTTAATGAGAAAAATGGCTATGCTAATAGTCCTGCAGATATTTTAGGTGAAAAATATAAAATAATTACAAATCTATCTTCAATTAACCCAGATTAAATCAAATTCAATCAATTGTACCAGTGAAATACTGTGACTCGTTTTTAGGACAAACTGAGTACCTGGTTCTCACTTTGTTGGCTAAAATCTTTTACTGCAAACTTTTGAACTAGCACTGTTTTTGGAGATTTGAGGGAATGTGTTTGATATGTTTGTCATCTAATGTCAATAATTGCTGTTTCAGTCTTCATAACTGTTATAGAGAGGGTGGTCCTCACTTTGTAGGCCTTTTGACTCGGTCCTCACTAAGCAGCAAGTGCATGTATGTGTGTGTGTGTGTGTGTGTGTTGGAGATCCCCCACGCGTGTGTCCTGGCTGCTCAAAGGACATCTCAGTCGTTGAGCACCTCTCCCTCCTCGGCTTGACCTTCTGCCGTGCCACTTCAGGACTGACCCTGGATGAGTGGCTGAAGGTCAGTAAGTACTAAGTAAGTACTAAGTTATAATATAATAAACAACACAACAATATGCTTAAAAAGTACTAAGTTATATATATTGATTTAGCAGCCAGGTATAAATGACACAGTTATTAATGGCATATACATATAGCACAACGTTGGTTTGTATTTAGCAGCAAGGGGTGTTATAGTCTGTGGTGTGGTGTGTTCCTGTCATATCAAGCATGCAGCCAGCAGATGCAGCCAGCAGGGGGAGACAGAGAGTATTTGCCGTGGGGGGATTTGGGTGGTTTGAATTGATCTCAGGTGCTCTGATCTGATTGGCTGACAGGCCCCGGGCCCTCAGTTGAGCTATTCTCAACCCAGAAGACCCGAAGGGGTCTTTTGCGCTACCGGGGAGACGTTGTTCTCCCTCATGTTCCACAATTCTGACCAATGGCTGTCCAGGGTTCCCTTCATGTTCCACAATTCTGACCAATGGCTGTCCAGGGTTCGTTCCATAATGTTCCATAAGAAGAATCAAACTTTTGGCGTCCAATCAGTGAGGCGGATTTATTTCCAAAATCTCTCCTCCCTCCGCCATTGTTTCGACCGGTCATTCGAGTAACTTCAAGCAAGCGACACTGTGAGTAAAATGTGCATTAATTATTAGCAAATACGCGTGTAAACACTGTTACGAAGACACTTCTATGTCCGACATTAGTCATACTGAGTTAGCCGTGGTGTTTGTACGGTACTTTGTGAACCGCTGTGTGTGTTCACCTTTAGCTCTTGGCTCGCTAGCGGGACGCTACGGAGCTCAGGTATCCGCCCTCTGAAGCTCTTTGGGCCGACAGGGGGAGGAGAATGTGCCGCTAACGCTGTGTGTGTGTGTGTGTGTTTCACATTAGCGGGAAGCTACGGTTCAGGTATCCGCCCTCTGAAGCTCTTAGGGCCGACAGGGGGAGGACAATACAACGCTGTGTGTATTTATCGCTAAGCTAGCGGCTAAGCTCGCTGGACGCTACGGAGCCCAGCTATCCGTGCTCTGAGGCATTTCTGGCGGACAGGTTGGGGAGGATGTCCCGCTCCTGTGTGTGTAACGGCCTACTTGCAGGCCCGGACTGGCCATCGGGAGCACCGGGAGGTTTCTCGATGGCCTGGCCTGCTCAGTGGCCTGCTGGCCTGAGGATTTTTGCTATGTATGTAATGTGAACGCAACGCTGCGCAAATGTGGGTCTGACTCTGCCTCACAGAGGGTGACTGGCTGTCTACATGATGTGGCCTGCCCACATGGCCACTTTCATACAGACCATACACTAATGCCCTCGATTGGTCTCTGTGTGTCATTCAAGCTCGGGAGGGTGTGTGTGTACGTGTGGCGCAAGTGAGCAAGAGATCGGTTACGTGTAGGCTATTGTTGTTGTTGTTAGCATCTGGTGCTAGCTAGCTGCGCTAACGGATATAAGGAGCTGTTTCAACAACAAGGTGGAGGAGAGTCCTCTCCTGTCAGACTGAGAGGCTGATAACTACAGCTCAGGTGAGGCAAAGGACTCTGCTGAGTGTTTAGATAGTTAACTTAGTTCTCAGTGGGTCTCACGGTTTGGTCACCATTCATGTAAACACTTATTTCCATTTGAAGGGAGAGTGATTAGTAAAATATGCATGAATAATAATAAAAAAACGTTAACTAGGTGAACAAATGTAAGATAAACTTTAAAAACTTGTTGAGAGCTAAAACTAGTCTTTGCTGCTGCCTCAAAGAGGAGAAGGGGGGAGACGGGTGAGGCTGGTTCAGGAGCCCAGACACACTCACAACTATAAATGAACCAAAAACAAATACATAAACAAGTTTCAATGTTTTATCATATTGGTTATGGCCATATTATTATGATTTTATGATTATTTAAATGTATACAGTTCTGTTTCATGTGGGTGTAGTCTCTCTCTTTATTTCCCCCTCAAAGTGAACCAGATTGATGCATTCAAAGGTGGGGTAGGTAAGTTTGAGAAACCGGCTCAAGATACACTTTAAAGCACGACCAATCCTCTGAGCCGGCCCGGCTAAAGTAACTGCATGGCCTACCTGCCTGTCAGCCTTCCATCTGTGCACACACTTATCTCGTGCCCTCATTGGTCATGTGAGTGTTTGTGTGTTGGAGGAGGGGCTCTGTGAGGAAGTGGCAGATTTGTTCCGGTTGTGTATTTTCAAATTCTAGTGCACTCCAGCTGGTTTCTCCAAAATGACCTACCCCAACTTTAAGTCCGACATTTAAAAAAAAATCTTACCGGGGGAGAATGCCCCCGAACCCCCCTATAGGATTTGAGGTCCACTCCCACTTAAAATATGTTCACATGAATAGGTTCCTAAATAGATTTGCACATTTGCTTAAATAGTAACCCATCTCCATGTTTATTTTTTGGAAGTAGATTTAGAGGGCTATCACTACGGGCAGCAACGCTGTAAATATTGACAAATAAATCCAGCAAAATGGCACAAAAAACTGGTAGTGGCCTGGTTGGGTGTATAATTCCCGGCCTGACTTATTGTCCCAGTCCGGCCCTGCCTACTTTTGGTAGAAGTCCAACTAGTACTGACTCCAACAGTAAAGTACTTCATTGTATTTGTGGTAGTGGTCTAACTGAGTCCAACTCTGTGTAGATGGAGCATCCAGTATTTCGGAGGGCCCCTAACGGGACTCTCCTCTTGAAGGCCACGGCCGAAGCCAGCGCCCTCGCACCCCGACGAGCAGCCGGCCAAGCCCCGTACAGGGCAAAGAAGCCCGAGGAGGTGGACGCGGAGGCCTGGGCCCACGTCTCCTCCGAGGGTGGCTCCACCGCCAACGCCTCCCTCGTCCTGAGCCGGTGGAAGGTCCAGTTCGGCCAGTACCAGGGAAAGATCTTCCACTGGCTCCTGGAGAACGACGTGGGCTACGCCATTAATCTGGTCGCCTCCCACCAGAAGGAGCGAGAGCGGACAGGGTCTCAGTACCTGCTGATGGCCAACAAGGTGGAGTCCTTCAGTCTGATTCACAATACCATTAAAAGAGTGACAACAGTTTTAACCTTATTTGTGAATTTACAGGACGCGTTCACCCGCTACTCCTCAGCCTACCCTGACTTTCTGGAGGCAGTCAGGTTCCACCAGGCGGTTGAGGAGGCGCGGGCGAAGTCCCTCCTGCCTGGTCAGGAGGGACAGGCCCTTGTTGGCTTCGGAGACTTTAAATTTGAGACCCTGGACAGCCTGTACGAGTCTGTGGACCCCAAACAAATCTGGTATGTCGTAATATATATATATATATATATATATACACAATGTGGATTCTAATTCAGTTGATAAGAATCACGTGTCTGATTTTTGTAGATTTGTCAACTACCTCCGGAGGAAGATTCCCACACCCGGCACGCAGATGGAGAACGCCATCCGCAACACCAAGAGCCGCGACAGACAGAGACCTGCTGCTGCTGGTGGTGCTACTGCATCCACCAGCACCACCAGCACCACCACCAGCGGCACCAGCACAGTCTCTGTCTCTGGCCAGAGAGCGAGGACTGCATCAAAGTGCGTGTATTATTTTAAAGCCGTCTGAGTTGGACGTACCTGGATGGCTTTCTGAAGACACGTTGGTGTTTTTCATGCTGTGCATTCTAGATGTTGTTCTGTCTCATAGGCCTCTTGGTTCAGCGTTTGCGGCCTTCGTATCCGGGCGGCGTTCTCTGTCTGCGGTGGAAATGCAGGCAAAGATCAAGAAGCTCGTGGTCCCTAAGCCTGAAGGCAAGTCCAGCCTGAATGAAATGCACAGTTTAACCCTATTCGTGTTTCTCATGTTCACTGTATATTTTCTCCTCACTCACGTTGCAATTACAGCCTCCCTCAGATCAGCTCTTCGGAGGAGCCTTCCGATGAGGAGCTGAACAGGGCGGTAGTTGACATGGAGCAGTGTAAGTAAAAACTCAAGGAGCATTCATGCAACATGTTGTTGATAACTGAAAGTTTGACTTCCTTTTTGACCCTTCTCCCTTTACTTTGCTCTATAAATGTCCGCACTCAGAAGGATCTGACCTGGCAGGTAAGTTTGCTTTAATGAATAACTATCCGCCTGTTGCAAGTCTCAAATCACCAAGCTTCACGCCGACCAATCGCCTGTCAGATCTTCCCTAACGAGTGCTTGTAGAGTAAGCTCACCGTCCTCTCCCTCGTAACCCTGTGTAACCCCTCCAGCCGCTCGCCGCCTGCATCGCTCCCTCAGCACGTCTAATCTTAAACAACCGTCTTTTCCGTAGTTTCTGTGGCTCAACATTAACACAACGCAACTAACATCTAGTTCTTCCATGTTAATGAAACCTGTGTGTCTTGTTTATACCTCTGGGCTGTGTCTTTCTGTGTGTACAAACATCTTTTGAGATTGACACAAAGTTGACTTTGATTTCTCTTTAAGCCTCAGATGTTCAGGCCCCTTTCCCGCTCCATCCGCCTCCCGCCACCCCCTCCTCCGCACCACAGAAGGGGGCTGGTGTCTCTGCTGTGCTGGGCGAGCCCACGGACGAGGAGCTGCTGGAAGCAACGCGGGGACAAGACCACGCCCTGCGACCTCCAGCAGTAGTCCAGCCTGCACCAGCTCCCTCCTCGCTACCGCCGCCCGCAGCCACGGCTGCCCGGACAGGAGGAGTTGCCGGGGCCAGCCTTCCCTCCTCCGCCGCGTGAGGTAAGACTGTCTGTCAAAGCAAGCGCTGCTCACCTGCTGCCCTGGAGCGATGTCCTCACATATACGTGCCCTTTACGTTGCTCTGGTTCTCTCTCCAGCTGCTGCCCGTGTCCTGGCGTGCAGCTCTCACTGTGGAGCAGCAGCAGTGGATCGGTCGGGTGCTGTTCACCAGGGATCAGTGGGGGAGGCCGAGCCTCATCACAGACTTGAATCTGTGGTGGAACCCCCCCCCCAATCCCGGCCGATCTACCACCAGCCTCCCGCGTCCCCCGACCCCTTCTTTGCATGTCGGCTGTTTCTCTGGATGCCACACCGGATCTGGCGTCTGCAGCTGACATGCCCCCAGCCTTCATGCACCGGGTCCATGGTGAAGGCTGGGCTGTACAGGACCATCCGGAGGGTCCTGGACATCGACGGCTGGTATCTCATGGCCACTGAGTACCTGGAGTGCCGTCGATGCAAGAAGAAGGTCGGAGGGTGGTCACAGGGCATCATCAGGCAGCTGGCCCCCACCTACAGCTGTCAGTTCCCAGCAGTACTTACGTACAAGTGAGAGGAATTGACAACATACCGTGTATATATACACGGTACACGGTATATATATATATATATATATATATATATATAAATGTGATGACGGAGCTGCATGTAATGCTTGTTTTGTGTTTCTGCAGGCTGTCCTGTGACCAGAGGGTGGTTACCCAGCTGAAGTCCCGCACTCTGGGCAACAGTGCCACTCAGCTGTGTAACACCCTGCGGGAGCAGCACTCGGACGCCTGGATGCGGAGAGCGATCCAGTACCTCGGCGTGTGCGAGCAGTTCCTGGCCTTGTGCAACGTGAGGGGGCAGTTCCCACCACCACCCATCATGCCCACTCTGCCCTCACCCACCTGGCTGCTGACAGTGTACGGATACGATATACTGACGCGGCTGGATGAGTACAAGGCCAGGATCACGTCCACCTGGCAATACTAGTTCTGATAATCATGGTAGAATTATAGCAATATTATTTATCTTACACAAAACGACTATCGACCAAAGCCACGCTAGGTGTTGGTCAAGATGATTACAACATCGTAAAAAGAGAAATGGTACTCCAATAATCAGACAGACTTCTGTTTCCTTTCCTCAGGAGTGGGGACAGCTCGTGGTGAGACTGGACATCTGGCACCTGATGCGACGATTCGCAGCAGGTGTCACCACCGAGAGCCACGAGCTGTACCCCGCCTTCATGAGGCAGCTGTCGCTGTGCATCTTCGAGGTGGACTCTGGAGATGCCCGCCGTCTCATTGAAGCCAAGCAGTCCCAGCTGGAGGGGAAGCACGGGATGGTCGGCCTGACCGACGGCGAGGTGATCCGGAGGATCACCAGGGAGGAGTGGAGGCTCCACTGCCGCCGTCGGACGCGTGGAGCGGAAGAGACGGCACTCCTTATCCAGGACCTCCTCCAAACCTTCGGCGGTACGACAGGACGCGACACCCTGGACATCCCGTTGCTCGACCCTCTCCGCATCCAGGACATCTGGAGTACGCAGAGGCCCCACCTCGGCTCCACGTCTTTGGAGTCCTTCCACCTCCACCTCAACCGGTTCATCCCAGGTACGTATCTCAAGCACGTCCTTAACCAGAAGAGCCAAAGGGTGCTTGGCCGTCAGCTGGTTAAGGACTTCACCAAGCCTGCCGAGTACACAGGTGGGTGATGTGAAACCTGTTCACTTTGTTCAGACATCATAACTGAGAGGAAAAGGAGCATTTTGCAAATCCTTTGCTTCCTGTCTTTTTGCCGCGTGACAGGGGAGCTCATCGGGGTGGAGTTCCTGTACAGGCAGACGGGCAAAGTGCTTGAGGACGTCAGCTTGGACCCCGACATTCCGGACGAGGCTGCTGCCATCCAGTCGCTGGAGGAGGTGGACGAGGGTATCGAGGAAGACGTGGAGGACCCGACCGTCTTCCAGCCAGATATCCCCTCCACCAGCGCAGCAGCCCGGTCGGGTGATCCAGCTGACGAACCCAGGTCTGAGCCATCCGGCCCGGCCGCCCCTCACCAACCGGACCCTCCCGAGGCCCCTGAGGCTCCTGCTCAGCAGTCCTCCTCAGACTCTGAGGTAAGTTCACTAACACATTGCTACTACTGATAATGATAACAATAATTATATGTATTCAAGACTCCACAGCAGCACTTCTATCCTCCTCCCTCCTTCCTTCTCTCCTCCTCCCTCCTTCCTTTTCTCCTCAGGAGGAGATGCAGGGTCCTGATGGCCAGCCAGGATACCAGCATGTCCTGAAGCTGGCCAAGGCCCTGCTGGAAGCCAGGAGCCTTCAGGGGTTTTCTGACAAGAGGGTGGACGACCTCATGGCCCTCTGGCAACGCCTGCCCGAGCCGGACAGGCGACGAGTCGTCTACCCTCCCAGACACCGCGAGAGGCAGCCGAAGGGGCGGTTCAAGGCAGCGAAGGGGAAGAACACCTCCTGTCCTGGAAAGGAGAGTCTCCAACGGTAAGACTCGCTTCAAATATTCCTGTTTCCTGTACTAAATATTTGCTGCCTATTAACCCTCACTGTCCTCTCCGTGACTCAGCTGTCTTCTCGGGCTGCACTCGGGCCCTGCAACATGGCCCAGCACCAGCCGCCTGGTGGAGGCCATTTGCAGCCAGCTCTGCCGTCTCCACCACGCGGCCACGCGGTCCGGAGGGATCATGAGGACTCGGTGGTTCTTCATCCTAACGGACTACGTGGCCATTAGAGAGGCAGTGCTGGCCAGCCCGAGGCTGATGGCTCAGACTGAAATACAGCTCTTTGAGCTCAACCAGAGGACCCTGTCCCAGTGGTGAGTCTGACCTGCAGCTTGTTGGTGGTTTTGTAATCCGTACTGGGGTTTCTCTTTCCGTAAAAACATCTGCCTGGGTTTGTCTTACAGGTTCACTCGGCGCCAGAAAGAGGGGGGGGTCTCTGTGCTACAGCAGGGAACTGGCGTCGTCCCTGCTGTAGCTATGGCTGTCCAGCCTCTCCCGCTGGCGAAAGGGCTGTCCTTCATACAGGTGGGACAAGGACAGCCCTTCCATTACAACATCCCGGAGGTGCCGGGACCTCCTCCTCCTCATCTGACACTGCTCCCGGCTGGCCCTCGCATGGCTGCTGCCCCTCCTCCTCCTCATCCTACTCGTCTCCGGTTACTGCTCCCGGCTGGCCCTCACATGGCTGTTGTTCCTCCTCCTCCTCCTCCTCCTCCTCCTCCTCCTCCTCCTCCTCCTCCTCCTCCTCCTCCTCCTCTCCGGTTACTGCTCCCGGCTGGCCCTCACATGGCTGTTCCTGTTCCTCCTGTTCCTCCTGTTCCTCCTCCTCCTCCTCCTCCGACACTGCTCCCGGCTGCCCCTGCTGCTGCTGCTCCTCCTCCTCCTCATCTGACACTGCTCCCGGCTGCCCCTGCTGCTCAGCCTTCTCCTCTCCGTGTGCCCAGGACAACGGCATACAGGAAGAGGAAGGCGGCGGAGGCTGATGCTGCAAGGGGTGGGCCGTCGCCCTGGAGCAAACCCCGCCAGCAGAGGGGTCAGTACACCTGCAGCAAGTGTGGCCTGCCCAAGAGGATCGACACTGGCCACACTCGCATTGCAGGTGTGTCTTACTGTGCAGCTGCTGGCGGGAAAACTGTGGAGGAATGGCGGGAGGAGAGGAAAAGACTAAAAAGGGACCCAGAGGGGGGAATGATGATCGTTTATCTTTATTTATTTTAAAATAAAACTCTGAAATGAACTTTGTGTGGAAACTTTATTTATTTCTTTATTATTTCATTACAGCACTTTACAGATACTAAACCGTACTCTTTGTAGTTTATCATCATCATTGACCAAAACCCCCTGTTTTAGAGTCATGTGTGTCAGGCAGTGCTGGCTGAGAGGGGAGCTCTTCCTCATCTGTGCCACAGCTGGGGATCGAACCGCGGAGCAGGGCCCACTTTCCTCTTCTTGCACCCCTGCTTTCACAGAGAACAATGGGCAGTATCCTTCTCCAAGGGCAAAACACTTGGTGAGAATGTAAACCATTGTTGTTGGCCAATTGTGTGTGCATATCTGTAAATATATATGTATACATCTATATAATTTATATTAAGTTATTGGTTTGTTTTGTGTGTCCAATATGTGTTACGTGTCGTGGCCAATCAACACCTTTTTTGTAATTTACCGACCTAGAACACTACATTGTATATGTTGCTTGGAGCCCGCATGACAAGGGGCCTGAGTAACTTTCAATGTATGCTGCTACTAGTGTTGTTTTCCATTTGCAACCTCCATATTCATGTTGTTGGAAATAGTTTCATTAGTTGTGTGTCAAAGTTAAGCAACTGTTCACTGCAAAACAAGTAAGCAAATGGAAAACTGTTCAATTTGTTGGAGTCTGCTTGAACGGGGCCTGATTTCATATTGATTGGTTAAAAATATGCTTATTCATGAAAACCTTTAAAAAAAAAGTTCATGTTTTTGTAAACAGTTCCATAAGTTACACACATGTGCAGACTCTGTTGTGTTTGTTGTCTCATTTTGACTTTTTGTTTGTCCATGTCCTGTGTCCATGCTTTTTATTTTATTTTGCATTTTTGTCTCGTCTTATATGTTCCCATTCCTGACCTGCACCTTGTCGTGGTGAGTGGGCTTTAAACTAAGACGGGTCATACTGAATAGTTTGTGCACACATTTTAACATGTGATCTTTCTTTCAAGTAGGACGCCTGAGGGAAGTTGCAACCCCTCGGCCAATGGGATGTCTTCTCCACGTGAAAGACATTGAAGGCATAACTTATAACTTATAAAGAGACAATTTTCCATAAGTTATGACTTTTATTGGCTTAGGCAGTAATGGATTACATCTAACACGAATCAAGATCGTATAGAAAAAAGGAAAGTGTAATCCTTAGTTACATGTAATCGGATTAATTTTACTTTTTTTAATAATAGGGAAACGAAGGATTACAATCTTATTCAAAACGAGAGCCAACCTGCCACAGAAATGAGAACATGGGGCACTGGCTGAATAAGAGGCTTGGATCCTACTGCCGGGGACCGGCTGTAAGATCGAGTGCTCAGGCCATCCTTGTTCACCACCGAGGCAGGCCAACTCTCACCTTAGGCCCCAAGGAAAATGTTATTACATTGAGTGATAGCCATCACAGTAGTGTTTTTACTACCACTCCCATATAACAATTCTAATCCACATCTTCAGTAGTAAACCCAGGAGTCTTTGATTGTTTCAGCTTATTATAACTAAACAACCTCACCCCAGGATCGCCCCGCAAGGTGATCAAATCCAAGCAGTGTGTATTATAGGAACATGTAGCTGTGCGTGTGAGGATCAGCATTCAGGAGGATATGCAGCTATACGCGTGCACACGTGAGCAAGAGAGATGCATTCGCTGCGCTGCATCAGGACAGAGTGAGCCAGAAAGGGCTTCCACACGCTGTTTATATAGAGGTGGAGGAGGGGCTTGTTTCCCATGTAACCTTCGTGAAACCTCCGTATGTCACGGTGAGCAGGTGAGTATCCATAGGTGTTTTCTTAATCCTGTTTTTTACCTTTGTGACCCCAATAAAATGTTCATTCCAAATTGTTATGTTGTCTCCTTATTTATTTACAATTCACGTGTTCTCTTAAAGGTGGGGTAGGTAAGTTTCAGAAACCGGCTCGAGATACAGTTTTTGTTATATTCCATGGAATGCTCTGAACATCCAGATAGCAATGAGTATCTAAGTGCTTTGACAAAAAATCCATTAAAAAAATTAATCTGTAGAAGGCGTAATACTGTAAAAAGTACAACCAGTCCGTTTAGCCGGGCCTCCCTGTCTGTCAGCCTTCCATCGGGGCACAAACTTATCTCGTGCCCTCATTGGTCATGTGCGCGTTTGTGTGTGTTGGAGGAGGGGCTCTATAAGGAAGTGGCAGATTTTCTCCGGTTGTGTATTTTCAAATTCTAGCGATCTCGAGCCGGTTTCTCAAACGTACCTACCCCACCTTTAATTAATTTAAAGTGGGCCGCTATTTTAGTTTTAAGGCATGAGGAGGAGTAAGCACGTGGGCGTCCATTTTAGGTTACAACCTGGAAAGGGTTTACGTTAGGATTAGAATTATAGTGAGGGAGAGAGTATCAGGCAGTGAATTATAAGGGGCCGCTAGAGAGAGCGAACCTGCCACAGAAATGAGAACATGGGGCACTCGCTGAGTCGGGGAGGAAAGGGTTTGAATCCTGCTGCCAAGACGGCTACAGGACTGAATGCACTGGCCATGCTTGCTCTCCGCCGAGGCAGATCCAACTCCCACCTTAGACCCCAAGAAAAATTAAATGACGTTGAGTGATAGCTATCATAGCTATCACTCACATATAACAATTCTAAAACACATCTTCAGTAGTAAACCCAGGAGTCATTGATTGTTTCGGCTTATTATAACTAAACAATCTCACCCCAGGATCGCCCTGCAAGGTGATCAAATCCAAGCAGTGTGTATTATAGGAACATGTAGCTGTGCGTGTGAGGATCAGCATTCAGGAGGATATGCAGCTATACGCGTGAGCACAAGAGATGCATTGGCTGCGCTGCATCAGGACAGAGTGAGCCGGAAAGGGGCTTCCACACGCTGTTTATATAGAGGTGTGGGAGGGGCTTATTTCCCATGTAACTTTCGTGAGGCCTCCGTATGTCACGGTGAGCAGGTGAGTATCCATAGTTTTTTCTTAATCCTGTTTTTGACCTTTGTGACCCCAATAAAATGTTCATTCCAAATTGTTATGTTGTCTCTGTATTTATTTACAATTCCCGTGTTCTCTAAAGTGGGCCTCCATTTAATTATTTGAGGCGTGAAGAGGAGTACTGTTCTAAACAGTTTAAAAGTGTCAGACATAGGCCGCCGCCGCCTTGTTGCAATTGCACTGGTTTCAGTTGGCATCAATTTGTTTTATATCGTCAGCCATAATGACTAACATTATGAAACCAAATAAATGCATGTGATTGTTGCATAACAATATGATAACGCTCCGTTTTTAATAAGTCATGTTTTTAATGTGTCTACATGAATATAATTAAATGGAGTGAACGGCATAATTTAGGCATTGTATTTCCTGGATTAGGCTACCTTCGTTTTAAAATATACTATCCAAATTTCACAAATGAAATGGGCAACAATTATCACTTTAAACATCACAGGTTAGGCTACTTGATGATTATTATTATTATTATTATTAACATCCAACGCTTTTTGAGCCAAATGTTCATAATTGCATGATGTCAGCAGCTCGAATACATCGTCCAGCTGAACATTTAGGGGAAACGCAACAAATGAATAGTTTATTTTTAGTAAGTGTTACTGGACAGCTCCTCAAAGTCCTACAGTTTGTATTTAAGGCAGCGCAGCGCTCTCCCTCGGGAGCTCCATTCCCCTTTAATCGTGCTCTGTGAATTCTGTAAATTCTTTCACTGCTCATACACTGAACAAAAATATAAATGCAACACTTTTATTTCTGCTCCCATTTTCATGAGATGAACTCAAAGATCTAAAACATTTTCTTTATACACAAAATAACCATTTCTCTCAAATATTGTTAAAAAATCTGAAATAATCTGTGATAGTGAGCACTTCTCCTTTGCCGAGATAATCCATCCAGGTGTGGCATATCAAGATGCTGATTGGACAGCATGATTATTGCACAGGTGTGCCTTAGGCTGGCCACAATAAAAGGCCACTCTAAAAATGTTAGAGCTGTTAAATGCTGTTAACCCTGTAGCAAGACACCTACCTGATGTCAGAGGCCCTTGATAGCATACTCCTGACATGCAGTCCCACCAGTGAGGCCAGATCAGATGCTAGTGGGCTGAAGGCTAGTGTCATTCAATGCTATTGTCCTCCTCACTGTCTGGCTAAAAGTACTGCAATGCATTGATGACAGGAATACAATTCTCCAGTCTGGGAAGATCTCACTCGACATAGAGAGAGCCAATATCAGAGACTTAAAGGAAGTGATACAGGCTCTAGAGATGCATGGGAGTCACTCCTGTCTGAGGCAACACTGATTGCTGCTCAAATGGATGTTGCACCCGCATTTAGCATGGAACACTGTCGCAAGAGGAAAAGGAAGAGATGCCATGATCAGACCTCAAGAGAAGACATATCAGGACAGTGCAGCAACGGTGTTCCGCTACACAGTTTTTTTTTACTGCAATGGACAAGATCAGACTTAGACACTAGGTTCCGCAGTACTCAATGTATTGTGGAAGAATGTTCTGCTGTTGGGCAGATTGCTGAGGATAAAGTCCCTTCTGTTTGCCAACCACTGATCAGGAAGTATTCAAGAGATCTTACACCTGAGTTTGAAAATGAAGTAAGACACCTGAACACTGTGTATGCTGCCACTTTCCACACTAACTTGTCCCCAATGGTCTCCTGAATGCAATTCACAAGATGCAGCTGCAAAGCATTTTTGGAGAAGTGTGCATTGTTTTACGTATATTTTGCACACTGCCTGTGACTGTTGCAGGAGGTGAGAGCTTTCAGTAAGCTACAATTGATAAAAAAACTATTTGAGGTCCACTGTGTCTCAGGACAGGCTTTGCAGTCGTGCCATGCTGTCCATTGAAAGCCAGTTAGCTAGAAAGCTGGACTTCAAGGACTTGATCAGTGACTTTGCCGGTAAGAAGGCTAGGCGCTGGGCTCTTGGTGAGTAAGGCTGAGCCAGGGCTCTGATGCATGTTGAGAAAAAGACTGAGAACAGGTAATAGGCTCTGATTTGGCACCACCATCAGGCCTTTCCATTTCCGTTGTGTTCCACTTTAATACCTGCTTATTTTGTAGTTGGTATATTTGATTTTAAAATCTGCTGCTTATCTTATTTGTTGTGTTATAGCATTTTGTTGTTGGTAATGTTCACTTTATTTTAATTTAAGAGGTCATGTATATTTAAGTTATATTTATTTTGATTTTTGAATTCATGTTGAGAATGTTAATAAATGTTATTAAAAAGGAATGTACTCCATAAAAGATGACTATTGAGGTCTATTGTCAGGAATGTTAGTCTTATATCAAATAGTTAATTCTACTGCAGTAGAATGTTGCACGTCTGCACAGTGTTATATTTTCACCGCTCAGTGTCAGTAAATATTGTGCGTTAGTATTGGACTACAAGATAGATGCAAGCCTGTACAGCAGGGGCGGATCTAGAAAAATATTCTTTGGGTGGCAGGAGAATTTCAGGGGTGGCATCCCCTGGCAGAAGTATATGCTGATTTAATCGCATTCATATCAATTCATGTTAACTTGGAAAGCCACAATATTGATATTTTAACTCAATAACATAAGGTGACATTATTGTGGCACATCAGTAAAGCCTTACACCTTATATATATAAGGTGGCAGACATAATTGAATGAATTTTAACTGAACAATAACTGAATGAGTTTGACTCTTAGACCAGCAAGCGTGGTGTTAGGGGCAGCCCCACCTTGTGTCAGCAGAAATTATTGGAGATTATAAGAGATTTTTGTCCAGAAGGATAGGCAAATGGACTTCATCTTCAAGTCAAGGTAAAACTGCAATTTTATTGAAAATGGGATCTTACTAAGAGAGAACAATTCAATATTTAAATGATAAAATTACATTTGTTGCGTATCCTTTTGTTGAACTGTCTGTTTAAAATTAATTGAAGCATCAGACAAAAAAAACTTTTGAAAATAATATTAGATTTTGATTTAGGTCAAAATCTAATATTTGTAAACCTGAAGAGTCAGTGCCAGCCATGAACCTCACTGCACGTTGATGCAGGAGCAAATATTATTCTGAAATGGACCAATCTGCACAATGACTACTTTCACTATATTTTGATGAGAATACTTTTATACTTTCACTTGAGGAACATTTGTAATGCAGGACTTTTACTGTAACAGAGTATTCCTACACTCTGGTACTTCTACTTTTACTCAAGTACAAGATCTGAGTACTTCTACTTTTACTCTCAAGTACAAGATCTGAGTACTTCTACTTTCACTCAAGTATTATATCTGAGTACTTCTACTTGGACTCAAGTACAAGATCTGAGTACTTATACTCCAGTACAATATCTGAGTACAAGTACAAGACCTGAGTACTATACCTTTACTCAAGTATTAGATATGAGTACTTCTACTTTTACTCAAGTACAAGATCTGAGTACTTCTACTTTTACTCAAGTACAAGATCTGAGAACTTCTCCTACCTCTGGTTACATGTGTCACTGCTTTTACCCTCCATCACAATAGGCATTGCTTACTGTGCGGCTGAATGAGCATTGAGATCAACCACATGCCAATTTTTTTATTCTTATTTATTTATTTATTTTGTCAAAGGATCTTCAAGGTCTCGCAGAAAACTGCTGACTCCTGAGGAGTTTGATGGAGACATTGCGTCTATAGGTACAACTTCTTCAACCCAAAAGAAGAAGAGAAACAGAGTCTAACTTCAGAATGTACAGAGGAATGAGGTACAGTGCTGTCTTTGTTCATTGTTTTAACAGCATTCTCAACACCTAAGAGAAGAACTGTTGAGTCTGACTGTGAAGCCCCCAAAACAGGTATTTCACAATGTAATGCACTCCTGCTTTGGAAATAACCTGCTTTAACAAAACCTGTGGAATTTTACAATAATTACGCTTGAGTCCTTATATTCTACCAAGTGTACACCAACTGCTTTAATTTAACTTGATACTATGCTGCATTAAAGTTAGACTGTCAACTAGAAATCTGTGTGTGGAGACAGTTACCCGGGCTCTGCCGGCTGGAGTCTCAGCTAAATGCGAGAGCTGCTGCAGGAGCAGCAATTCAGATTTACGCTAGTCAAGCATTTTCCAGTGTTGACATGTATATGAGATTATTATTGATTACTTTGTGGAGCAGGGTTTTTTACATGATCTGTTTGATTTTGATTGGGGTAGAATCAATCTGTGTGCTGATGTAGAAACCGCATGGTCTTATTTTTGTCTTGGTTTTATGAAAATTATAGATAGACATGCACCTCTACGTAAATTTAGAGTGAAGGGACGAAACAATCCCTGGTTTTCTGCTGAGCTGTCCAGTCTCCTTCATGAGAGAAATAATGCTTGGGTTAAGGCTAGGAAATCAGGCTCAGAGGTAGAATGGCTACGTTTTAGGCAGCTAAGAAATAGCTTCACATCCCAAATAAAAAGTGCTAAATCAAAGTACTATTTGTCTGTTACCACAGAAAACCTGAATAATCCTAGGACATTTTGGAAAGCCATAAAATCGATGGATCGGATTTCGAGGCGTAGTCGTGGGGGGGGGGTCTGCAGTTCGGTGGACTAAGGATTGCACCACTGCTTTTTGCAGATGATGTGGTTCTGATGGCTTCATCGGTCTGCGACCTTCAGCACTCACTGGATCGGTTCGCAACCGAGTTTGAAGCGGCTGGGATGAGGATCAGCACCTCCAAATCTGAGGCCATGGTTCTCAGCAGGAAACCGATGGACTGTCCACTCCAAGTAGGGAATGAGTCCTTACCCCAAGTGAAGGAGTTCAAGTATCTCGGGGTCTTGTTCTCGAGTGAGGGATCAATGGAGCGTGAGATGGGCCGGAGAATCGGAGCAGCGGGAGCGGTATTGCAGTCGCTTTACCGCACCGTTGTGACGAAAAGGGAGCTGAGCCGGAAGGCAAAGCTCTCTGTCTACCGGGCCATGTTCGTTCCTACCCTCACCTACGGTCATGAAGGATGGGTCATGACCGAAAGAACGAGATCGCGGATACAAGCGGCCGAGATGGGTTTCCTCCGCCGGGTGGCTGGTGTCTCCCTTAGAGATAAGGTGAGAAGTTCGGTCATCAGGGAGGGACTCGGAGTTGAGCCGCTCCTCCTTCGCGTCGAAAGAAGCCAGTTGAGGTGGTTCGGGCACCTAGTTAGGATGCCACCTGGGCGCCTCCCTAGGGAGGTGTTCCAGGCACGTCCAGCTGGGAAGAGACCAAGGGGTAGACCTAGGACCAGGTGGAGGGATTATATCTCTTCGCTGGCCTGGGAGCGCCTTGGGATCCCCCAGTCAGAGCTGGTTGATGTCGCCAGGGAAAAGAAAGTTTGGGGCTCTCTGCTGGAACTGCTACCCCCGCGACCCGACCACGGATAAGCGGGAGAAGATGGATGGATGGATGGATCCAGATTTCAACATGATTTCTGTTTTCTCAACAACAGGGATTCAGAAAATTGCTAGCATTTCTAGGACTAGGACATTTTGGAAAGCCATAAAATCGATTTCCACTGGTGATATCCCAAATGAGCTACCTCCGTGCCTCACCACAGCATCTGGCATTATATCAGACAGGGCTACTATGCTAAATTGCTTTAATGAGCATTTTGTGTCTTGTGGCTCTCTGTTTGGCTGTGTGGCTCCTGTGAACGCTCCAATCCTTGACTCTGAACAATGTGGTCTGGAAAACCCTTTCAGTTTTACTCCTTTAACTATTGGTATTGTTCATGAAGCATTATCCAAGTTAGATCCTAGGAAACCGGCTGGCCCGGACAACGTAGAACCCTTCTTTTTAAAGATAGCTGCAGATTTTATTGCTCCACCTCTTACTTCTCTTTTTAACCTCTCCCTCAGCACGAACTGAATTCCAAAAGTGTGGAAGTCTGCTTATGTCTTGCCTTTACTGAAAGGAGGGGAGGCAACTATTTTAAATAACTATAGGCCAATCTCTAAATTGTCAGTTCTGGCTAAGGTGCTCGAACGCCTTGTGAGTGAACAAGTAAAGGAGTTTTTATGTATAAATGATATCCTGTCTGAACATCAGTCAGGATTCAGAAAGCAATACAGCACCATCACTGCGACAATGAAAGTGGTAAATGACATTACTACTATTTTAGATAATAAGCAGAGTTGTGCAGCTCTGTTTATTGACCTTTCCAAAGCGTTTGACACCGTTGATCATTGCATCTTAAAGCAGAGGCTACTCAGTATTGGCATATCCAGCAATGCAGTGGGGTGGTTTGTGAACTACCTCTCTGAAAGGTCCCAATGTGTTCACTTTGATGGGCTGTCTTCTGAGTGGTTAAACATTTCTAATGGTGTACCACAAGGTTCTGTATTAGGACCACTTTTATTCTCCATATATATTAACAGCGTAGGTGAAAATGTGGATGAAGCTACTTTACATTTTTATGCGGATGATACTGTGATGTACTGTGCAGGTCCCTCATTCAGGAGGCTGGTGTTAAATTACAGGCTGTTTTTAACACTATTCAGACTCAGCTCTCTGAATTAAAGCTTATTTTAAATGTGGATAAAACCATGGTAATGCTCTTTTCAAAAGCTAAAAAGACACCAGAGCCTGTTTTAGATATTGTAACTACGCAAGGAACAAAACTTGAAGTTGTTGCCTGTTACAAATACCTTGGTATCTGGCTTGATGATTGTCTCTCTTTTAAACTTCATGTCAATAACCTACTTAAAAAACTGAGGGTTAGGCTAGGTTTCTTTTTCAGAAACAAGTCCTGTTTCTCGCTTGAGGCCAGGAAAAGGCTCTGTGACCTTTGACCTGTGCTGGACAATGGGGATTTGTTGTATATGAATGCACCGGCCAATTACCTGAGCAAATTGGATGCTGCGTATCACAGTGCTCTGAGATTTGTCACAAATTGTAAAGCGCTTACACATCACTGTACACTGTATACCAAGGCAGGTTTACCATCACTCTCTGTACGGAGGCTCAGTCACTGGTACACGCAGGGTTGGGTTGTAACGGAATACATGTAACGGCGTTACGTAATCAGAATACAAAAATCAAGTAACTGTATTCAGCTCGCGTTACATTTGAAAAACGAGTAATCTGATTACAGTTACTTTTGTAAACCTGAAGTGAATACATTTTGGATTACCTTTTGGAATTATTGGTGGAAAGATTTCCTCTCAACATTTAATATTCATTACTAGTAGGTACAGCCGATTCGAATCATCAGAGACGCCGCAGATGGACCAAAAAAGCGTTTGAAAAGAAATCGCGGGTCCGCTCGCTCAGTGAAACAATAACAACGAAACATGGAGGACCAAAAGTCTGCGTTTAAATCGCGTGTGTGTAGGTGTGTGTGGTTAAAACACACCAGCCTGCGGTCGCTCTTTAGCCTTACTAATGATTATTTCTGAAGGTAAACACAGTGAAGGCGGTGCGTGAAAGGCACTGTGCGGCGCACTCGTCTTCTCAGAGGCTGAGTTAACCCTCCCGCTGCCTGCTGGCGCTGCAGAGAGGTCATGAAGTGAAGGAGGTGTTCCTTCTATAAAGCAGCTGTGGGCAGCAGATACTGTGAGTGTCACGGACATGAATTCATAGATCAAGGCAGACTGGTGCACACACTCTCCTGTTTTGCCAATCCGGTGCTTAAACAAATATAGCTCTACACCCCTGGCCGAAATGTCCTTAAAATGAAGTCCGAGTTCGACATTTTAATTCATGTCCTGCCAACACTGGCAGGACAGAAGGCGACACGCCCGTTCTAAGCCGTGTCTCTCACTCCTCACATCCCAAGCTGCATCCCCAACAAGTGTATTATGTTGTTACATCGTTTCAGATGTGATGTTTCAGTGTGCTCTTGATACGCCATTAAAACGGTAAAAACACGTTCAGTTTACTTTTGCTTTTTGTGTCTCCTGTTCTCCAACACATACCCATCTGTGATGGAAAAATAAAGTAATCCAAAAGTAATCCAAAAGTAATCCAAAAGTAATCTAAAAGTAATCTGATTACAGCTATTGTCTAAGGTCACATGATGTGGTCTTGTTAGATGTGCCAAGAGCAAGGACTGTCTCAGGTAAGACAGCTTTTATGTGCGCAGCTCCACTTGCTTGGAACAATCTTCAGCAAGAATTGAAACTGAGCAATCTCATTCCTCTGCATGTTTTTAAAGCTAGGGTAAATGAAATGCTTGCTGATACAATGGGCACTTGTAAATGTCTAT
>CM070480.1:50530523-50552430 GCA_036324585.1 Champsocephalus esox | reverse complement strand
AAATCAGACTCCTGGGATTAATGGCTAAGTCATTATAATGAGATAGTAACTCATTATAATGACTTACAAGATTTTTTATTTATTTTTCCAGTGGCGCAAACAGGCTTCCATAGAATGCCAAAGAAATGTCTTTAAATCATTAAATCATATTTTTTCCCCTCAACATTTAAGTGGAGGCCATCCCGATTCATGTAATTGGTCAGTATATAAACAGTGTCCCAGTAGGGAGGTAAATGCAGTTGTCTTTCTCTTGACACAACTGCCGGAATCCGCGGTTTGTCTCCCGCACCGTTGGCCGCGTCCACTCATTGTCCACCGGTCGGGGGACGATGGCGCAGACGGCCACATATAGAGGCTATGCATGGCCGTGCTGGATCCGGTCTATTAGGGCCTCCATCTCTCCCATGGTGGCTGTTGGGGACAGTCCGGAGGCCACATCATTGATGCCGATGTGCACGACCACCAGAGCCTCTCTCGTCACTCGGTCGAATCTCCCGGTGTGCTGCTCCAGGCTCCTCCGGAGGAAAGTGCCGGGGTGGACGTATGCCGCCGTGAGATTAGGGATGTGCTCCTCAACACCCCTGCACATGGAGTCTGAAAGCATGTATACTGGGAGCCCTACAATGCAAAAACAGCCCCTCCAAAAAGAAGCAAAATATTCTTGAATCAAGTCAGATCTCCCTGTATCAAGCAAAACAATCTGCCAATGGGGTAAGCCGAATTTGCTTGGCTAGAATTAAGATCAAGCTACTGAAAGACCGTAATGGGCCTTGAAACTAGACCAAAATGCTTATTATAAGCAACGATTCAAGAAATAATAAAATGAGTATTTTGGTTGAGGTGACTGTAAGAGTGTTTATCTTAAATTAAGTTTAAGTATTGGCATAAGTGAATTTGTCTTAAATTAAGACAGCAGAAGTATTCTTCTACACTTTAAATTTAAACAATTACAAGGATTCAGAGAGAGAGAGAGAGAGAGAGAGAGAGAGAGAGAGAGAGAGAGAGAGATGAGAGAGAGAGATATGCGATTAAAAGACAAATTCTAATTGAAGTTACTCCAATCAATAATATAACCCATTCTACTCTATGGAAGTGAAGTGTGGGGCACACAGACAAACCTCGATGAATGGGAAAACCATCCAATTGAAATGGCTCACAATGAATTTAGCAGCATCCCACAGATACATAGGTAAACAAATATCAACGGAGTTAGGCACATTTCACTCACTCAATAAATGCCTTCCCCTCGCCTATTGCTTTTTTGTAGCTTTGGGTTGTGTCGCGTTCATGGATGACATCTTTGAGGATTTCTGTTTGGAGAACAGACGGCAGTGTGGATATGCACTTTGGCTAGGTAAGGTGCACGGCATAATAATAAGCCATTAGATAGAGAAGTCCTTCATCAAACTGCTCTTTTTGGAAGGTCGTCAGAGGCGTGCTTTCTACGGCGATCATGCAGTTCTCCTCAGAGACCAGCACAACTGGACATGACAGGGACCGCTGGCGCAGGAACGTTTCTGGGTCTTCTGAAGTCTGGGTAAAAAAAAGTCAAGGTAGAAGATTAGAAGCGTCACAAGAAACAAACACCTTTACCTGAACAAGGATACAAGCATGGATAACTGCAACATACTATACAACAACAACAAAGACTTCAGTGCAGTAAGTCTCACCGTCAGGATATGGAAGAGAGCCTCCCTGCTGGCGCCCAGCTTCCTTGGTGGCACAGTGTTCGATGGGAAGAGAAGTGGCAGGGCTGTGGACACAGCTGTGGCATGCTCCACTGGTTTGACAGAACAGGCACACTGAGGCAGTATGAATATCAGGTAGTCACGATACGTCAAAATGAAACCTGGAAAAATCTATCTAAGCATTGAGACCTTACATCCATTCAAGGTTTTTGGAGGCTTCATGGCTTTCTTCATCACACCATAAAACTGGACCTTTGAGTAGAAAGTTTCCCATCTGTCCTTCACCTCCAAGATGTAACGGGAGTTCTTGGGTTGAATGATTCTTTGCAGCTCACCCATGACCTGGAAGAAGCATTCGAATGGAAATGAAAATCATCATATAAATCATCTTCAAATGTGCACTTGTAAATGCTGAAAATCTTTACTTACATGATCCAATTCCCTGAAACATGGGTAAGCCTCCAGAATCTTTGTCGGTTTGTCTTGCTCCTTTAGAACCTCAGAGGTAATGAATCGTCTTCAAGACTCAAACTCCAGGTTCATCAAATGAGCCACCGCAGCTTTATTTGGCCTCTTGGACTTGTACATTTCCTGGAGAGTCCTATAGTGTCTTGCCTGGGTTTTCTGGCTGTCGAAAAGGTCAACGGAACCAGCTGAAGGCATAAAGAGTGGGGGGTGGGGAATTATTAGCTTTCCAAATGACAGTGGAGGAACATCTGAATTCACAGAATGTGTTAATCGATGCCTGCTGAACACCTGCCCACTTCACCAAGGGGAATAACAGACACAATTCTGATTTAAACAGACCAGAAAAATGCAGGTTTGTACTTTGTGCAGGTATGCTTGCTCAAGCAGGGGGGCTGGTTGAAGAAGAGGTGCTTGCCCTAGCAGGGGGGCTTGGTGCAGGGGACCGCTCCAGAATAATTGTTGATGCGCTGGAATCTCCGTCGTAGTCACTTGTTGAAATATCTGCATCAATTTGTTGATCTCTCTCCTTTGTCGCTTTCTCTTGGTGTTGCTGGACTTGCATTTGTCGCAGTACCACGTTTTGGACCTAGGCTCTTTGGTAATGCCAACGCAAGCCCAGTGGAACCATTGGTGTGTGCATGTGTCATCATCACACCCTAGCATGGGTACACTATCTGCGCAGCCACACGAACATGACCCTGCTTGTTGCCATGTTCACTTTGCTTAGTACCCAGTTCCACCTTTCTGAACAACAGCTCAGGGCGAATATGTCCCTCCCCAAATGCTGTTGAAACAGGCCCAGAAGTTAGGGCGTACTCCTGGTGAGGGAACACTGAGCATACATGACCCGCAGTGGGCAGCCACACAAGGAAGTGGCTTGCACCAGTCACACACATTGATGTTGCGTTTGCGTGTAGTACTGGTGACTCCCTGAGCTCGAGATTCTGGTCCAGACAACTGTCCTTCTCCTTGCTCACTTCTTCTACACTCATCTCAAGACATTTAAATGGGCACTTTATCTCCAACACGCCCATCCCATGACACGAGCATGCCAGCATGGCATCTGGAGAGGCAGCGAGAAAAGGCTGCTCCCTTTTGATGAGGAGTCCACAGTTGTTGACTTTGAGATCACTGTGCACTGAAGAGACGGCCCCCTCAGCATCCTGCTGCCTGGCAACTTGTTCATGTTGGTTCCCCCACATAATTGCAGTCGTCTTCAACTTTGATGGCCTGTCTCAACATATGGATTTGATGAGGTACTGTGACGGCTTTGTAGTGCTGGTGCGAAGAACAGAGTGGGAAACGGATGAGGTGATTCGACCAGCCCTCTGCTCGTACCACACATTACAACCCTGTCTCCTAAAAATTACGTTCCCACAGAACTAAACTGCATTCTCAAATACGTTTAGTAAGAAACGTATTTTCTCCCACGTTACGTTCATTATGAACGTATCTCAAATACGTTTATTTTCTACATATCTTCTAGAAACATGTTTTCTCCCACCTTACGTTTCTTATGAACGTATCTTAAATACGTTTGTTTTCTACATATCTTTGCCATTTATTGTCTTGCTTATAATAATGATAATAGAAATGTATTAATATCATTTTAGAGCAAACTTATTTTCGGGCTGGCGGCTCCCTGTTATGTTTACCAAATCCATTATTATGCTGGTTAATGGGTAAATAACCACCATATTGTTTGTAGTCGTTTCATGTCATAAATGTAACTACAAACTTTTAAATTGTTATCATCCAAACAGCCTCTTTCGCTGGTACATTAAGACACTGTGGCTTATTCAAAACCATTAAATGTATTCTAACGTAAATTACATGCCAGTGTTTTATATTTTTATTTCGCGATTTGATTTTGCACTGGGAATTTTTTCATTTTCAACCGGAAGTACGTCACTTCACTTTGTCTTCTTCGTCACTTTTACGGTCCAGACAATGCATGGCTCAGCCTAACAGTCTGAACAGCGACCCCAGGTGTGTCTACATTGGAATTACATCTTCATTTCTGAAGGAAAATACTTTACCTAGAGTTTGTTAACTAATGCAGTTGGCTTTTTTTAATGGTTAACATATTGCTATGAGTTATATCTGAAGCAAATGATGTTTCTGAAGATGTGTAGTCAATTCCACCCCTCAATGTAGCATACATGTGAACTCTCATTAAAGAAACAGCCTTCTCTTAACAAACCTTCACCATTTTCGAGAAATAATTCTGGCTGTTAAAGGATATACTATGTAAAACAATAGCAATACTTATTCTGACAGAAGATAAAAACAAATACATAATCAAACAGTGCGCTTTTAGTCAGTCATAATGTTTACATCAACAACAAACAAACCATTACACTTTACTATGCACATTTTTGCCTGGAACATCAACCTTTAACCTTTTAACCTGTCAAGATAGGAAAGTCGGCCGAGGACGTCGGCATCCTAGTGTAGTGGAAGAGGCTAATCTTGCTTCTCATCATCAGAGGAGTCAGTGTCATCAAGGGTGAGACAGATCTCCGCATCCCACACTTCCTCCTCTCCTTCCTGTAGGGCAGTGGGGTCCTTCAAAACATTCCTGCATATAAAAGCATTACTTATTGTCATGGTTAGTATCCAGGTTCTTAGTCTTTATGTACTGACAGCATTGGAAAGTTTCACATTAGACAAATCTAAATCGTTTAAATACCTTCGAGGTAACATTAAGGAATCTTGAGATTAACTTGCATAAATGTAAAAAATAAAAACATATCAAGAGTACTAAAATCTTCATCTAATGTTCTGTAAGTGTTGGACCTGATATATATATACAGTAAGTAAGTATGTACAATTAACTCAATGTATATACTGTATATGGTCTGTTTGTTTTATGTTGTAGTCTGGTATGGAGTATTTATGTCCTGTACCAGAACAAGTTCAATACGTTTAAAAATGTCAATAAATAGTTTGCAGTCTGTCTACAGACATTTATCAAGAATATTCTTTCAGTCGTATATATACAAGCAATAGTGAAGGATATCTACATATAAGAATACACATATGTAACATCAATGTTGGTTTACATTGATGTGAAGTTATTAATGTGACATTGTTTCCATTCAATCTATATGCGCATCATGTGTAGATAGATTGCAATCAATCAATCATCAATTAAATTAATTCTACTCAAAACAAGAACTAAATTCAGCGTATTTCTCCCAAATAAATACTCACCTGTATGTGCTGAAGGCCTCCTCCTTTTGTTTCTCCATCTCCTGGGGCCTTTTTTTCAATAAATCCTTCAGCCCCTCATATGCTTCCAAGGACATAGCAAAAGGACAGCCTAAAAGGAGGAAAGGGTTAATATTATATCGATAATGATCATTATATTCCAGTGAAATACCTACTCTGTTTACACAGGTCCTTCTCAATCTGCTGGATCTCTCTTTGCACAGCTCTGGAAGATCCTGTCAGGTAGCGGCAATGGTTCTTCATCTCTTTGATGAGAATCCCATCCTCTTCTCAAAGTCGAGAGAGCAGCATGACTTTGTCAAAGGCCATTTTTTTTGTCTCGAGGGGGACTGTGGATGCTATAACGAAGTGATTATGTTGAGTTTCTTTAACAGTAATGAAAACAAACTTCCATCGTTGTTAATGAATTAAAACTTATATTACTCCTTAAAGGGATAGTGGAAATCCGCGAATTTTGGGTTTAACTTGTGTATTTTTATTAAAAATAAGCATAATAAACAATTTTTTTTTAATTTCATGCGCCTAGTTTCATTTTATTTTCAATTTTACTGCTCCCGACCACGCCCTCTCAATGAAACGAAATACTTGGTGATGACGAAAACAAAGGAAGACGGGCACAAACATTGGACGAGGCACGAGTATTTTATTATGTTTTCTGGCTGATTTAATGCATCATTAGCCTGTACCATTGTGTACAACGCCATTTATTGCCTGTCGATGAGGCGACCGGAGGCCTCGTCATCCGATAATCCGGTACACAGTGTCGAATGTGTACACTCCAGTCATCATATAGACATGATAGACTAACAGTACTGTGAGTACAGCCTACACTTGACAGGCAGCCTGGCTAGCCTAGGATTAGGACCATACTACGTCAAAAGACCGATTGGCTCTAGCTGTATATCATGCTAGTATACAATTCATTTAAATGTATTCATGTAATTAATGCCCATAAGGCTGTTACATATACAATAATAAATGTGACAAGATAATTGATGTGAACCTGACCCTGGTATGTTATGAAATGTACCCTACATGCAGTCATCCTCGGGCATAGCCATAGGCCTACAGTGCATGCATGCCAACTTTTGCAATATATAATATAGCGCCTTGCGTGAGCTATGCTTAGGGACCTACCAGTCAAGATTATTTGTGCGTAGGGGTGCATCATCTGGCGCCTGGTCCTGGTCATCCTCGCCATTGCCCATGCCATGAACTACCTCCATCACCTCGGGCTCGAACAAATAAGGACGTAATGGTCCATCGTCTGGCTCACTGGATACCTCGTACAATCCTTCTTCTTTGTCTGGTATATTTGCCCTTCCACGTTGATTCTGCATAGACGCCATGGTTTGTTATTGTTTCGTCTTCCTGAGTTTTCCTCACTTCCGGTTTGGCTGACTCGATCATTTCGTTTCTAAAAAAGTTCGGGGAAGCTGCAATAAAGTGCTTCTAACATGCGTAAGGCAATTATTATATTTTTTTAATCAGGTGTGATTGTTTTGGTACGTAATTATGCTTGTATATAAGTTAAAACGAAACTATTTGGGGTTCAATTTCCACTATCCCTTTAAGAACAAGTGACAAAATAGTATATGGAAAATTGTGTGGAAGATTTAAATAGACTGCATGACTGATCATGTCAAACAAAAACAGTATAAAAAACAGCAAAGATATAAAAATTCCCGCTTTGTTAAGTGCAGAAAAATGCATGTAGCAGAATCCCATGGCCAAATAGGGACGTCTTGACTTAGGACTGCATCTGCTGTATCAACAGCCTCTGTGTCTAGCACAAGGTTGTTGTAAGCTGCAATCGCCTCCTCCAGTCTCCGCTTGTTCTTTGCAATGATCTCCCGTTTGGGCTTGCGGTCTTTGTTATTGTCTATAAATGACAGGAAGTGCAAACGTGAAAAATATCAAAATAATTTGTTCTCTTACTCCGAACATGCCACAAATTACTGTAACCGTGAAAGTGACAAGAGAAGCGTTATTTCAAAAATAATACAACAACAATAATAATAATATTAACACCTATGGTTCTGTACAGCTCAATTTTCCGCTGTTTGATTTTGAGGGCGAGGGCCTCCATGACCCGCTGCAGCCCCTGTTGATCCTGGCAGTTGGTGGATTTTGGACCTTAATGTAAACATTAAATTGTCAATTAACACAATTTCCTTAAATGTAAAATGTCACCAAACAGTTGACAGTTAATATTTTGTAGCTACAGGAAAAATCTTACTGGATGCAGCCCACTCCTCAACCTCCTTCACCCACTGCTTCATTCCCTCCTCTGTTGTCTGCAGTTTTGTTTGCAGGTTTTGAATGTCCTTGTCCATTTCATCAGTCCTTTTCTTGGTCTGAAAATGTTATACATTACATTTGTATCATTGTCAGAAAACAACACCTACCACTAGTGTTTTCTTTGTCACTAAAGTAGGCTGTTCAATTTGAGTTGTCATAGTAGCAGTTAGAAGTTTCAGCCTCAATTAAAAGTTAACAGATACTTTAGGTCATCAATGAACACATTCACAGGACTTAACGAGGACATCAAAGCATCAAAAATAGTTTGACGGACATCAGTGCATGACTGTCAAAACATTTTCACTGAGCTGTTGTCGAGCAACCGAATATATTTAGTCTATGTTTAAGAAAAGAGTTGCAGCCAAAACGTATGCACATTGTTGTATTGTATATTGGGGGAAAAGCTATTAAATTACATGACAAATGTACCTTCACATATCGTTGAGACAGGTATCTGTGCAAGTTCTGCTTCTTCCTCAAGTTCCATCCACGAGCACGTATCGTTATCATGTCAGTACGTCCTGAAACATATTGTTTTACTTTTTAGAATTGTCCTTGAGCCACAATATGATGTTAAAACAACTACTCACTTGCTTTGGACATGTATTTTGTGGTCGTTGCCACACGAGAGAGGTATGAATTGACCACTTCCTCTCCAACTGTCAAACCTAGAGCAATTTGAAACGGACACTGAACTTTCTTTTTTTTTATTACCGAAAGAATATCATTGTAACATACCTGCCCCTTCCTGGTTGCGACCACTCCACTCCACCTGAGAATAAGCAACAATAAATTGAATGATGTCAGTTTAGACATTAAAATACCCTATTAACCAAAAACGATTTACATTTATACCTCGCATTTTGTCGAGTGACCTTTCGCATGCATCACTGACAGAAATGGCCGCATTTGCAGGACATACTGCAGTTCTGGAAAGGACTCAATTACCCTCTGTATATATGGGTAGTATTTACACATGACGTCAGTGCAAACAAACTCAATATTGTGTTCTTTTCCAAGATCTTGCTGGAGGTAGAGAGGGTAGGCAAAGATTTCCCCACGAAACATGTTGAGGCCTGCAACCAAAACAAAGATAGATTTATTTGAAAAGGGTTTATTTCATTACTATATTAATGGATATTCTAAAAAATACAAAGATAAGTTATTACTGTCATGAAAGTGCATACTTACTTGTGAATCATAACTGGTATTCAAATATTTATGGCATTTTTGTAAGTACAACAAATATGTAAATGGGTATTTAAATATATAAAGTTGCATCAAATATAATTTATATAATTACCGAAATAGTAATACTATAATGATAATAAATATTGTATCGTATAGCCCAATGAAACGTAAAATAAATGTAACTGTCGCAGTATTTCGCGGGTGAGAGATGTTACCACGCCCCCTCTAACCTACAGTTGCTTATGCCTTTAGAAGCTAGTAAGCTATTTGATATAATGCTGCCAAGATGCCAGGGAAGTGCAGATTCAACAACGTATGGCTTCTCAAGGATAACTACCAATTGTGGCTGTCAAAAGACACTGACCCAAGGCGTGCTAAATGCAAACTATGTTCTAAAATAATCGATATTTCGAATATGGGCGAGGCAGCGCTTGCTAGCCACATGAAGGGGACAAAGCACCAGACCGCAGTAGCCGCTGTTGCTAGCAGCGCAATGTTCCGTACATTTATGAATGTTGACGCTACACCAAGTAATGCTACTTCAGTTTCAACAGCAACGAAACAGACAACGTTAAACGTTCCGTCAAAACACGATGTTATCAAAGCGGAGATACTTTGGGCTTTAAAAATCATGGATTCTCACTACTCATACAAGTCATCCGAGGACACGAGCCGTCTTTTTGCGGCGATGTTCCCGGACAGCGAGATTGCAGCTCAATTTGCATGCGGTGAGAGTAAGTGTTCCTATGTCTGCACATATGGGCTTGCTCCGTATTTTAAGAGACTCATTCTGACTGACGTTTCTAAACAAACGGCATATGTAGTGCTGTTTGATGAAACGATGAACCACCATTTGCAGTCAAAACAAATGGATGTACACGTGAGGCTGTGGGATGGAGCAGAAGTCAAGACGAACTACATTGGCTCTGAATTTTTGGGACATTCCACTGCAATTGATATCATTGAAAATATGAGCAAAGGACTGTCCGAGACGGGAGTGAATAACCTCATTCAGCTTTCCATGGACGGGCCACATGTGAACTGGAAAGTGTTTGAACTCCTACAGAAAGAGATGCAGAAGCAGGCAGACAAATCGCTTCTCAACATTGGTTCATGCGGTTTGCATATCCTGCACAATGCATTCAGAGATGGATGCAAAGCTACCAGCTGGGACATTGAGCACATTCTCTCGAGCCTATATTGGCTTTTCCACGATTGTCCAGCTCGTCGTGAGGACTTTGTTACCGCCACTGGATGTAACACCGTGATGCTAAAGTTCTGCAGAGTCCGTTGGATTGAAAATGTCACCGTGTCTGACCGAGCTTTAAAGTTTTGGCCCTACGTGACAACCTACGTGGAGTTAGTTAACAAGGGTGATCTACCGGATCCTAAGGTTAAGTCTTTTGAGGCTGTGAAGAAAAGCTCCAAGGATCCGCTGTTCATCCCAAAAGTGATGATATTCAACAGCATCGCAAGAGAGATCAAGCCTTTCCTCACCCTTTACCAGACGGATAAGCCTATGCTACCCTTCTTCAGCGAGGATTTGTTTCAACTGATGAAAGGTAAGGTTGTCTCATTTCATATGTGTTTACTGTCTGTTTCTGTGCCTCTATGATGTAGCTAATGCCTTATATTTAGTTTTACCTGCCGCTATAGTATTGTAATGTTTGACATTGGAGTCGGAGACAAAAATGTAGTTCTTTAGTTTAATAACTATTTTGTGAACATACAGAGTACATGTCCAAGACAAGCGTAACAGGTCACAACAACATTAGCAGACTTATACTCTCAACTTTCAACTCCAAGAGCGGGGTCAACCTCATACTGGCCAGCTGTCCCCCTCTTCTCCCCCAACCATGGGCCCCCACACTGACCATTCTTACTGTGCAGCATTGTGATTGGCTGAGAGATGGGAGATGCAAGACTGACACACACAGCACCCAATACAGGTTCTATACAGGGTCGCTGTAGTATTAACTTAAACTAAAAGAAGCCAGCAAGCAATCATAATTAAAGATGAGTATGGGCATATTTGGTAATTTGGTAATCTTCCATATCAGCATTGTGTTTCTTTGAATTCCAATAACATTTTAAATCCCTACTCTGAATGATAATTAAACAACAGTGCCACCTATAGACTGGAAATAGTAACATGCAAGGACGAGGCACATTTGTACTAATAAAAAAACATGTCTTAGTTTATTTCACCTATGTTTTACCCTGTCGTTTCATTGAGATGCAGTTTCTTTTGAAAGACAGATCTAGTCCAAGAAATGACAGTGCCAGGATGTTTCATGACAAATAATGCATACACAATTCGATACAAATAATCATATTAAAATCTAGCGACATCAGGATAGGAATCAAGGCTTAGATTAAAACCACACGCAAACCAGACAAGTTCATTCAGACTAAGCTTTGAGATGTCATGATGTAAAATTAGTAGGTCTGCAACTGACAATTATTTGATTATTGTAATGGCTTAAGACCATGAAATGACAGAAAATAAGGTAATCAATTATACAACTATGGTAAATGTTCATCACACATTATCTGAGCCAAAACATTAATCTTTAATTGACTTAGTTTGTATACAGCAGTTAGAAGCCTAACTTTAATTTGTATAAGTTGCAACAGACAAAAACAATTTTGATAAAGTAGTAAATGGCACAGATCAGAGTTTCTTACATGATTACATGTACAAAAATAAGAATAATAAAAAAATCACAGCTATTAAAATGAAACTGAGATTTATAAATCTTCTGTTGATTCAACTCATTGTTTTGTTTCATCCTAGTAAGTTGTCTTTGTTACAAATATGCAATTGCATTTCATCTGTACAGATAGACGAAACAATATTTTCCATCTCTTGGTGTATATATGGTATTTGACAGTTGCACTTGAATTTTTCACACCAATTTTAATTCTATGTTATTCACAGGGCTAATGGGGCGATTCTTCAAAGAGGAACCTATGAAGGAGGCCACCACAGTTTTGAAGCTTCTTCATATGCCTCTCCAAGACAGCAGGGATGCCACACAAATCAACCTGGGATTCTCAGCTGAAACCTGTCTTAAGCAACTAAGATCCATCAACAAGGTATCAGAGAGGCAGGCACTGGAGCTCAGGATGGAATGCAAGACATTCTTGATCAAGCTACTGGAGAAGCTACAGAATAAGGCTCCAGTGAACCAGCAGCTTGTGAGAAGTATGCGGTGTCTTGACCCAAGATACATGGCTGAGTCCAAGGAAGTGTGCCTGGCTCAAATGAAAAGGATTCTGCACCACCTTGTCGGGGCTAACCATGTTGAGGAGTCAGTGTGTGATGACATCCTTAGAGAGTTCAGCGAGTTTTGTGATTTTGCTGCCCTTCAAGCAAACTTCAGGGAATTTGAGCCCATTACAGACAGAGTGGACACCCTACTACATTCAACAATGGGAGCCAACAAAGCTTTTTCCAAGGTGTGGCATGTGGTGAAAATGCTGCTGGTTCTCTCTCATGGACAGGCGAGTGTTGAGAGAAGGTTCTCAATCAATAAAGAGTTGATTGTGGAGAATCAGAAGGAGGCCTCCCTGGTTGCTCAGAGGCTCATCGTTGGCCATATCAGATCTGTTGGTGGTGTAACCAATGTGCAACTCACCAAAGAGCTTTTGATCTCAGTTTCTGGAGCAAGGCAAAGGTACCACAGCTACCTGGATGACCAGAAGAGGGCCAATGCTAAGGAAAAGGGTGTGCAAAAAAGAAAGGCTCTTGCAGATGAGCTGGATGAACTTAAAAAAAGAGGGCCAGAGTACAGAACGACATTGGTGCATTGGAGAAGTCGGCAGACGAGTATGCTGACAAAGCAGAAACCAGTGGTAAACTGACTTTCATCACAAAATCAAACAGTTTGCGTCGCACTGCCAAAGAAAAGAAGGCATCTCTTCAAGACCTTGGGAAGGAAATCGATGAGAAGCTTGCTGAAATGAAGCGTTAAGTTGCTGTTACTGTTACCATGACAATGGTATTATAAGGGGATGTACTGTACGGACAGTCAAAAACATTTTCTTTCATTTAACTTTTTTTATTTTTAGCTGTAAATCAGTTAGCATTCCTACCCCAATTTATTTTTCTCTTCATTATCTCTTTTTTTGTTTGATAGCATTTTTTATTTACCTTTTGAGTCATCGACAAAATGTATCTAAGTGTGCCCGTCTCGTTCCTTATTTGTTTTAGATAGGCACAACATGTTTCAGACTTTATTTTCCTGCTAACCCATGTTAAAATAAACAATTTTCAGTGGTACCGCGGAGTAATTTTTTTGGTCATGGAAAATTAGGTTAAGGTCATGGAAAAGTCTTGGAAAAGTCATTGAAAATCATTGGTGAAAAAGTGTATGAACCCTGAATATAAGTATATAAAGATAATAGCCCATTTTGCTTTCTTGCTACTTTCCCCTGACGATTGAAGAGATACATTTTTCTGTTGCCGTCCAGAGACACTGCGACCATGTCATCACCACAGGCAGGACATGAGAAATGGTCATCTCCAAGAAGTTTATCAATTTCGTGCCGGCAATATGTCCATTCCAAGAAACTTCTTTGGAAATTGTCACCAGATGTTATCCCAGCCTAATATGTAGGAATTCATAATTAAATGCTAGATACATGTCAACATGCAAATACTATAAAACATGGATTAAGTATAATATTTCTTTATCTTTCCTCCAAGTCCTTTTGCAAATTATTGCACAAATTCACTTTATCTGCCAAATCTAAAATACAATACACAATTTGTATAATGTATCAAAATGTGCATTACCCTGCCAGCACGAACTGAGCGACTTTCCAGCATTCCAATGAAAGCGTGTCTGCTCAGACCAGGTGCACTGATTTTGAGATCTTCATATGTGGCAAAAAGATCGATGGAAAAAACAGTTTGGAATTCAATTGTTCCAGGCCAGTATCCATTTGAGATCAATTCTCTGATCTGTGGTGTCCACTGGCAGTGGCAGTTCTCACAGGTCAGCAGAGGAACAGAGAGGTCATAACGACCTGTTGGGACAAGCACCAAGTCAAATCAAAGTCACAATAAAGCTAAGAAAATGTATTTGTACTTTTACAAATATTCAAAGATATGTTACCATTTATGTTGATGAAGATTACTTTTTGCCCACCACTCAATGACACATTGTCTGCATTGCAGCTGCAAATATTTGTGGGCAAAGCAAATGGCAGAAGACGAACTATGTAAAACAAAGGGATAATGGTTACTTCTACTGGGCAAGTACAGGTATATCATACATTATGATGGGATTGAAAAGTCCTTTTAGTCAAAAAGGTAGATACAGTATATACCTTCTTTACACGGTGATGGCTGACCACTAGCATCTTCAGTGATAATATCAGTAGGAGGAAGAGCTTTGTAACTATCTCCGACAAATAGGCATCTGTTATGCAAACTGTACTTCCGATGTAAAGTTATGTCACATTTGGGGCACAACAAGGGTTGTGGAAGGCAGTCTGTGCAACAAATGACTGCATCTTTAGCTTTGCACAGTTGACAAAGACCCTTCGGGATCTTTCCTGCCTCAAGCATGGCTTCAAGAAGCTGAGGTCTTGCTTTCCGCCATCTTTCATCAGATAAAGCCTGACGTACTGTCCATGTTCGACCAGATGAGGCTTCTGTGGAATTTGAACATCCGGCAACATCCTCCTCAACTGCATCAACCATCTTTTGCAGTTCCTGTATATGAAGGTCTTGGGAAATGAGGATAACAGGTGTAAGCAAGACAGAATAGATGGTAAAGAAAGCCTCAAGAGTCAGAAAACAATTTAAAATGTCAGGTGGTTATTCAAATTGATTGTGTTTACATGGGCATGAATAACCCGTTTATAATAGGGTTATTAGAGTATGCTGTTTATGTGTTTGCACATGTGAACACAATATTGCCTCATAAATGTGTTATTCATGTCCATGTAAACAAACTAATTGAGTGAGATTAAAAACTGTAATGTCATGTTCACCAAATTATTATACAATTGCTCAAAATTAAGTTTTATCAATGTACTTGCAAAATGTCTTTCAGAAATATATTAGTGTTCAATTTATGAAATTATAATTAAACTCAATATATTGTGATGTACACTGAAGTGAGTAAGTATGAGTTTATTAAATGGATATGGTGGCATAACTATTTTGATATAGAATCTTACCAATCATATTGTGGGTCTGTTGCACCTCAGAGGTGACTGTGCCTGCATCTCAAAACATAGAGGGAATTCATCATTACGACATTTGACTTAAACTGTGACCGTTGACTCAATATTGCATCCCTATTTTCCATGTTCATTTAGCACTATACGAATAATTTTCATTGCAATACATGTAGTACTTAATTTAAAATACTCTCAAAGTGACACATGTGCCAGGTACATACGGCCCCATACTCACATGCAAAACACCTAAAAAAAAGGACAAACTGTAGCAAAATGTTGACACTGATAAAAGAGCTTACCTTCTGTCCTATCTGCAACATGTTCTGCAGAAATATTTGGTAACTGCGACTGACCAGTTCTCTCCTGACGTTTGGCGTGCACAAGGAAGACAAGAATAGTAATTAAAGAATTACATTTTCAAAAAAGAAACAGAAAAACACAGATGCAACAGTATGATCTGGCTTAACATACGTTTTGAAGAACTGCGACTCTTTAGAATCAGCCGCCCAAATTGGTCTCTTTTTCTCCATTTTACTGCAGGCTGACGGTCCTATTTAGCATGGTAATACAAAGAAGAGAGTTAAAGAGAAGTATCCATACATTTAAATGGAACATTAAACTGTGCTGAATACTGAAACTAAGTTAATTATTTCGTCATTATATAGACCATTACGTAGAGATGTCCATGGACATAGTATACTATTTTCCCTTTAGATTAAACTTTTTTGTTTCCTGTATCCAACACAAATACAGTTGGAATATACAACTGTATTGGTGAAATGAATAGGATGTTTGCAGACGTGAATAGATTTACTTTTGGCATTTGTTAATCTCTATTAGACAAAGTGGACATTTGTAGTAGATGTTTTTGGACAAAGATTGCTGGAAAGTTACAAGTTACGGCATGTGTATACTGTACTGTGTGTGTGCAGGGGTTACAATAAAAGCTAGTTAGAGCAGTACTGTACATTCAGACATAACACAACGGATTTAAAAGCATTGATTTAAACATCATTGATGACATATTACATAAAGTACCTGCTGCATAAACCCAATAATGTATCTTATAAACAATCAATTCAAGGATTACTTAACCTCTTTAGCTTGTAGTTTTTCACCCAGTTTAGCTTTAACTTTGTCGATTTCTTCCTTGTCTTCATCAGTATCAGATTCATCCCAGTTTAGAGTGGTCCTTCGAGGTGCCTGTCGCCCAGCCATGGTTTCGTTGAGGAAGACACAAATCAAGCTTGGTCCGTGGTATCTGTTGGTAGCACAAACAGAAACTGCATTTCAAACAATTGTATTATTAGTATGTTTGTACAAAGTATATTATACACATTATAATGTATAATGTCCTTTATTGTTTTATGTTTCATGTGGAACCTATATGCTGCAGGTCTCCCTTGAAAAAGAGATCTATGATCTCAATGGGACCAATCTGGTTAAATAAAGGTTTGAAATGAAATTAAATGAAAAGTAAAACAAAACAAAAAAGATCTAACGGTAAAAACATTATGTTTCCTTTCTCTTTTCGTTAACTTTACCTTGAACAATATAACAGGTAGGTTAGCTTCAAAGACAACACATTTAATGCTGATTACACCGTCCTTTAACGTTGGTTTGAATGACAGCATTGTTAACATACATACTTACTTCTGATAAAGACAGTTCTGAATATATCCAAGAAGATAAACCGCTAAAATATTGCTTCTACAGTCCGTTTCACCTCCAACGGGGCGGGAACCTTCAGAATCAGGATGAGGAAATACGTCACGCGTGTATAACGTAGTAACCATAGCAATCCGACATACGTACAGATGTAGCACTCCAGATCAGACTCAAATGGGTGTGTCCCAGTCAAAAGCCCAGCGGATGCCAGTGGCTGGGGGTGTTGCCAAATTGCTAGAGGGCGTTGCCCAATTTCCCCATTTGTTCAATTACAGGATTTAACCATGAGATGGCGCTTCATTCACAAAATACACAATGGGCGAGAAACATCAATATTTGAGATCAAATAAAGTATATAGTTTGCTTTATGCAGTATATTTCTTGTAATATTGTACAGTAGATTGAAGTAAATCAATTTATACATTAAGATAAGATGGACCTTTATTAATCCCGTGGGGAAATTCAGGAGTTCAAACAGCAACAGGGTGAGAGTGAAAAACAGGACAGCACAGATTAATCTAATCTGTAATAATTACAGACTAGAAACTATGAAATAAGAAATGAATAAAACTAAAATGTAATTATCATATCATATATTATAATGTATTGTATTAAGTAATATCATACATTAACCCCATTATAGCAGATGCCACATTGAATGGATGAACACATGTATGCATAAATAATTACTAAATACAGTATTTCTAAATACAGCTTGTAAAAATACTTATATGTATTTAATCTTAACCCTTTGGAGTCGACCGTCATGCCGGCGTGATCAGATCACATGACCTGTTCAAGCCGGTGCCGCATAAAAACAACAGTCCGGACAACATTGCCGTGTGTTTCTGTCGAAAGTACTGGCTTGAAACTATTTCAAACCGGAGAGACGTGATGTAAGAATTACATATTTATTGTTTACACGTCATATGAATAAAATGATTGCCATGATAATACGACAGGAGAATGTAATGGTGTTTGGCGATTAGGCCCCGGTTTGCAGGATAATCATTCAGGAGGGAAAGCACCGCTCCGATGAAATCCCCAAAACCAGTGAAGTATGAAATACTGAGATTAACTGAGTTGCTTACCTTGTGGGGTGACTGGTGATCTGGGAAGGAAAGATAATAGATTAACACGTATATGAGCGACATAGTGCCGGAATCACTGCCGGAGCTTACGGGTAATGCTGAGACTCTGACTGCCGAAATCAGTGCCGGTCTTACCTGAAAACGACCTGCGGGTTGCATGCCTGGCCAGCAGGGCTTGACTACGCCGAGGAGCGAGCGGTTTCGTTTTGTAACGGTGGCCCAACGTCCACGACACCGAAGTGTACGGTAGCCCGCAACTACGACACCGAAGTGTATGGTGGCCTTCCGCCACGCCTGACTTCGCAGGCTATATCTATATATATATCTTTTTCTTTACTCTTTCTTTCTTTTTCCTTTGTTTTGTAACTGACACCGGAGTGTACGGTGGCCTGAGTCCATGCCTGACTTCACAGGATATCTCTTTCTTTTCCTTCTTTACTCTTTCTTTATTTTGTAACTGCCACGGGGTGTACGGTGGCCCGAGTCCACGCCTGACTGCAGGAAATACATTTTACACTGATACGTTTGAGCAAGGCCTGGGAATGAAATACCTGTGTGCCGGAGATGAAGCCTGTTACATGTAGTTGCAGCGTGAGACGAAACATTATTCCCTGTGGGCGGGGCCCGCGGAATTAGGACAGGAATGCCGTTTTGAATATCAGGAACCTTAGTGAGACATGTATACTTGTGAATGTGTTTATGAGCCACCACCAGTGATATGCATAGATACCATAGTTAGGGTCTGAGAGATCTTTGGGAAGCCAGTACGGCGCTGATGTCTGGGCGAATGTAGGTTGTGAAGGCGGAGGAGGACCACTGTCCTAGTTGTTGTAGGGATGAGGTCGAGAGACCTTGATTAGCAGCAGAGGTGGCTGCACCTATCCTGAAGGAATGTCCCGGGTATGATATAGGTGATAGGCCGGATTTAATGAGAACTTGCTTGAGGTAGAAATTGACAGGGGCCATGACCCTGCAAACCACTCTCCCTGGAAGAAACCCCCAAAACTCACGGATGGGGCGGCATCCGTGAAGAACCTCATTGAGTCAGAGGAACGCACGAGGTCATCGTAAAAGAAAGTAACTCCGTTCCAGTGGGCGAGCAGGAGGGACCAGAAACGTAGGTTTGAGCGGCAGCCTTCGTCTAAGAAAACGCAGTCATGGAGTTTGTCGACCGCTGATGCTGCGTCCAGGAGGCGGGAGATGAACGAGCGCCCCTGGGGGATGACGTGCATGGCGAAGTTGAGGTGTCCGGGAAGGGAGAGCAACTGTTGTTTTGTGATAACTTGTTGCTCGCAGTATGACTTGGTGATGTCCCGGATGTGCTGCAATTTGTCGGAGGGGAGAGACGCCTTCATGTCTATGGAGTCGAGGATGATGCCTAAGAACTCTAAGCGTATGTCGGGACCTAACCTTTTCTCTTTGGAGAGAGGGACACCTAACTCCTGAAGCAGTGTTTACGCTTGGCCAGTGAGGTCCCTGAGCTGTCCTGTGGCGGGTCTATGGGGAGGAGTCGTCCAGTAGGTGAAGGACGGAGGGGATTCTGACGATGTTCAGCAGGATCCAGCAGAGCGCTTCCGAGAAGGAATTGAAGATGCAGGGGCTGCTTCTGCGAACGGTGAAAATAGAGTTTGGACTCCCACTTAATACCGGACGAATTCCACTGAGACGGATGAATGAGGATGATTTTGAAGGCATCGGTAATGTCCGCTTTGGAGAGCTGGGCTCCGTGCCTTGTGAACTTGATCATCTTTATTGCATTATCCACTGAGGCATGGTGAAGGGAGAACTGATCTGGAGGGATGATGCTATTGACGCTGCCGAATGCCGGAGCGGGGAGCGGACAGATCGAAAATCAGCCTTTTATTTACGTGTGGCTTATTCCGATGGAATTTGAATGGAACACTGAGAAGGGGGAGGAGCTAAAAGGGCCGATTATATATCCTTTGAGAAGTTCTTTGTCGATGAGCTGGGAAACTATGTTGGGTTCTTTAGCGGCTGACTGTAAGTTTCTTGCTACGAAAGTCACTGTGGGAGATGGGAGGACCCCTACCCTGAAGCCTTGGGAGAGCCCTGACGGGAGATAGTCAACAAACACGGAATCTGGGTGAGTAGATAGAGCAGCTGCTAGCTGAGGGATGATAATGGGAGTGGAGGGGTGATATTCCAATTTGTATTTATTTATTTTTTCTTTCCCCCTCCACGAGGTTTCTGACGCAGTGCTACTGTGATGGCCCGTCTACACGGTGGCGTGCGTTAAAGCTTCCAACGCTCCTGCCCATTCACTTTGAATAGGGTGACGTCACTTTTAGCAGGACTGTATTTTGGGAAGTGACGTGGAGCGTTGCTGGTGTTGCTCGCTTCAAAAGTTGAGCAATGTTCAATTTTTTTTTCTTTTTTTTTAAACATTGCTATTGCTTTGTATCTCGGGGGCAAGAGATTCATGTGATTGGTTGTTGGTCACGTTGCTCGCAAAAAAAACAGTAGCGTAGGCAGAAATGTACTTTAGGGTGGGCCAGATTTTTGGCAGATTACTTTTAGAATACTTCCAAGTTCCTTTCTTCCCCTTCTTCTTCTTCTTTCTTTGGAATACTTTCTTTTCCATAACAGATGGGTATGTTTTGGTGAACGGGAGACACGTATTTTACTGTTTTATCAAGAGCACAACACAACATCTTAGTGTCATTCTGGGCAGCTCTCATCTGCACCACACGTAAAACTCACCCATACTGCATTCTTGTACAGTCTTAAAACCTTTCCTTGGAATATGTTATGCATTGTAAGGTGTCCTTGGGTGCCCTAAATAGAATGAATTATCATTATTTATTATCTGAAACGATGTAATAACTTTTTTTTCAGTCACTTGCCCTATACATTCAGCAGGCCATTCACTTTGATTTCATCCCGTTATAAATGTCATCATTTCGACAATAAATAAATGCTACATAAACGTTATCTTCCACGTTTTATCTAACCATCTCCGTTTCTACTTTTCAATATAATTTGAAAGATCTCTCTCTCTCTCTCTCTCTCTCTCTCTTTCAATCTGAATGAGTGTGTAACTAATGTAATGTAACCTCATGTGGAGGAGAGGGCATGTCTGCTCTCTCTCTCTCTCTCTCTCTCTCTCTCTCTCTCTCTCTCTCTCTCTCTCTCTCTCTCTGAGTGTGTACAGTAGGCTATGTGTATGTGTGTGTGTCAGGTTGAACGGAAATGCCACTTTTAGGGTTAAGGTTAATTATTTTTCACATTGCCTGAAGCTAATGAGATGCACGGTTACAACTGGGAAAGAGACCAGTCTCTCCTCACTTGATAATGAACTTTGGTGAAGGTCAAGAAGCGGTCAATGTGACGTAACGCCTCCAGGGCACGTGTGTGGAAGTATGATCCCGGGGTCTGATAGATATTAATATGAGGATGTGCAAAACAGACAAACTAATAAGGCTTAATTTAAACATTAAAGAATACTTTAGGTCAAGGTCTTCTTTTGAATAAGAAAAAAGCTTTTGGGGTATAGAAGAAGAATATGGAGGGATGAATCCCTCTTTAATGGTCACACAGAGCACACAGCACACACAGTGACATTTGTATCTACAGATACATATTAAGCCTGACAAAGTACTTAACGTCTAATATATTGCTTTCTTGAAATGTTAACTTTGTTGAAGCACTTATTTTAACTGATATAATACATATGTATTATACTCTTATAAGATGTATGTAGATAGTATAAGAAATGTGCTGAATATGACAGTTTAATGGTGGAGGTATACACACATATTGATAGATGTCTTGTGGACTGTTGAGGAACATGCAAGTTTTTAATTCTGCACTGTAGTTGTGATATGTCAATAAACCTTAGAAAATCTTGAAATCTTGAAAGGGATGTGCAAAATAGTCATTACATACAGTCTTTAACTAACTATTAGTAGAGAATAACGAGTAATGAATATACTTTATAGGGATCCTATTAATATCTAATAATACAATGCAATAACATGCTTTAACCACCAGGTGTCCCTTTATATCAGCTGTGCACCTTTATGGTGTAAATACAGCCGATCTACCAAT
>CM070480.1:50499272-50530023 GCA_036324585.1 Champsocephalus esox | reverse complement strand
TGTCATTAAAAAAATATAAATTATTCAAAGAGGGCATCCTAACTAAACATTGACATATACCGGTCTGTGATAAGACAAATAGTCACATTACAATATGGCCAAATGAATTCATTGTTTCAATTTTTTTTTATCAGAAAATTGTATAATTTCACATAAATTAGGGTCTATCGGCCCTAAATTCCAAAACTGAGCGAAAAATGTGTGGTAATGGGTTGTACTGAAGTAGAACTAAAGGTGTAACACAAAATTGATTGACATTTAATACCTTATGCTTGAAATAACAGTCAAGCAAGACGGGGTCAAAAATTACCCAAGAGGGCACAAGGTGTGATTATGTGTTGTCATTAAAAAAATATAAATGTTTCAAAAAGGGCATCCTAACTAAACTTTGACATATACCAGTCTGTGATAAGACAAATAGTCACAATACAATATGGTCAAATTAATTCATTGTTTCAATATTTTTTTTTATCAGAAAATGGTATAATTTCATATAAATTAGGGTCTATCGGACCCTAGATTCCAAAACTGAGGGAAAAATGTGTGGTAATGGGTTGTACTGAAGTAGAACTAAAGGTGTACAAAATTGATTCACATGTAATACTTAATGCGTTAAATATCAGACAAGCCAGATGGGGTCATTTTTGACCCCAGAGGGCACAAGGTGCATGGTAATCGGGAGGACATTACGAGGGTTAAGTTAAGAAATACACATTTAAATAATGATTTGTGGTCATCAAAAACATGAATAATAATTGATATCACTTATATCTTGTCCGTTTGTGCTACAATTGTTTGCCTGAGTTTTTTCTATATTACACATTTATCAATAACAGAATACATTTGAAATATCAATGCTTCAATTTATAGCAAACAACTACAAAGAGACACAAAAACATTACATAGAAACCCAATCAACAAAAAATAAATGCCAAACATCTGCCAAGAGACAATAAGAGACCACAGAGACACACAGCGATCACAAAGAGATGCACAACTATAGAGAGATGGTTAACAACTGCAAAGAGACACAACATGACTACAAGGAGACACACAGCAACCACAGGGAGACAAAGAACAAACATATGATTACAATTCAATATCCCCCATTTTACAATAGGACATTTAAAATATTATTTGCAAATGTTTTAACCATCTCCTTAGATTTGTCAGAATACTCTCAATTCAGTAGGCTACTTAAAAACGCAAATATATTTTAAAGACTACAATTCCCTAAGAGCCGCAGGAAAAAATAAATAATAACGCGGGATTTATACAGTCGTTGCTCATTTTTGGTAGTCTGCGGTAACTTTTCGGCGGAGTGCGGTACATTTTGGCGGACTGTGGTGCATGTCCAGACTCTGCAGAACGTCAACGGGTAAGACATTTATTGTATGAACGTAATATGAGCTAGATAGTAACATTAGTTGTGTTTGCAATCGGTCCATCTTGATACAGACGTTTCATGAGAAGATTTCACAGAGAAGGGTTATGTACATTTATGTTACCTGTAAATATAACTTGTTGCTAGGCTACCCACAAAAACTGTACATTTGTACATGCAATATTATAGGCTATACAAGACATAGACATCTCCGGAGCTTTGGAGACAGAGCCTTCTCTGTGGCTGCCCCAAAGCTCTGGAACTCCCTCCCCCAAGACCTCCGTGAGTCCGAGTCCCTCACTCTGTTCCAGTCCCGCCTCAAAACCCACCTTTTCACCTCTATCCGTAAAACACCCCCCCACTCATTTTCGACCTCCTCCTGACTGCCACTGTGTTTTGTTTTGTTGTTTTTGCTGTTTTTCTACCTGCCCCAGTCTATCTACCCCCCCCCCTCATATTGTAAAGCGTCTTTGGGTACTATAAAAGCGCTATATAAATCCAATATATTATTATTATTATTATAGCTCTCCTAACACTTGACCAGCACCATATTGCACAAAATACACAGTCTAACATTCATGTTTTAAAGTCACTTTCAATAACTAGCTAACTGTGAACTTCATCCTATTGTTGCAGACATGTTGGCGATACGCAATGTCAAGAAATCTGTGGCATGCCAGGACAAGATTTTTGTTGCATGCAAGAAATGTCCTAAATGTGAGGCCCAACAGCCACACAAGGACAGACTGGTTAAAGAAAGAAGGAGTAAAAGGAGTGGAAAGAAAGAATAAAGAAAAACTGCAACTGCGCACATGTCCTAGACTCCAGCTTCAAAATGGTAAGCACAAGTGGTAACACAACTTTACATATTTTAACTTTTACTTACGTTATACACTGGACCTTTGTTGACTACATACATCTTTACATCTGCATGTAAACGGTCTGCAGAGTCACAAACCCTCAAAGTACACCCTGTAGCGAGTAAAACTCTAACACAGAAAATACCTGTCTATGCTGCCCCAGAACACCTTGTTGGACATTTCTCTTTTTCCATTGTTTTCTACCTGGGTATGGTGACGTGCCCATACCCAAATGGAACAATCCGTGGAGCCGTTACGTTACGTCCGTGGAGCCGTTACGTTAAGTCTGCAGATTGGTCCATTTGGACCAATCTGCAGACTTCCTCACTCAATCTTTTCTCAGCTGCAGCTCCGCCGATTTCTCCTCCCTGAGACGACGGGACGCTGTGAAGCTGTGAGTCGGTGTTTGAGTACACACACAAACTCCCAGCCAGGCTGCGGGTGTGTGTGTGTGTGTGTGTGTGTGTTCGGGCTGGTTTCGGGCTGAGTTTAGCTGTGTCTCACTGTCTCGCAGAAGGCCACTGGGCTCACAGGGAGGGGGGGGCAGGAGCTCCAACAAGCCGTTTAGGACAGAGAGTGAATACACATACTACTGTATACAGAGATGCTGTGAGAAACCAATGTGAGTTTGGAAAATTGAACAGTATAAATCTATTTTAGTAGAGCTCAACAATGTAATTATTATCAGTAGAAATGGCCATGACATGGGACCTTTAAACACATGGATGAAATACTTTTCTGATGTGAAATTCAGGCTTTATGACTTGCATTTACTTATTACCATTTCAGTTGGACCGGCTTGCTGCTCTGGGGTATTTTCCACTTTTGCTTTTGGGGAAAAAGAATAAGAATGGCTACACAGCAGATGTCTTCAGTAGCATACAGATGAAGCTGGATGACTGCTTGGAAGAAGATATCAAATCAGTGTATGCGAAAGTATTAAAGTGTGAGTATCTTTTACTGTATTGATGATTTCTTTGAAAGTAATTTAAAATCTGATATTGGAGCTTACATTTTTTTTAAAGATGATATTCTTTGATGTGTTGATGTGTATTTCCATGGATTGGAAGCAAGCATTTAGATTAAAGGTAATTTGCTTATTAACCAATGATGCCCTTAATTCAGTAATATTGAGCCTTGAATAAATTGGCATTTGTGTGCACTTTACAGGAGTCTTGCCCACCACTCCTTCTTCTACTAGTATTATTATTGTGATCTAGATTTGCATTCAACTACGTATGACTATTCCACAAGTAGCTATGTGGGGCAGAAGCATGTCTAAATACATTGTAATGCACAGCCATGTGTTTACCTTTAATTTGAGAATTTTTTTTTCTCCAACAGAAACTGAATTTGTAGTGCTTGATTTCTGTCCTGTGGATGGTACTGATTTGGTCGTGGAGGCTACTGATGTGGTCGAAGAGGGGGATTACAGATCCAATGCAGAGGGACAGGGAGAGCAAGGTACTGAGTGATATTGGCACTGACACAATGATTTATTTAAAACGTAATTATTGTAATTATTTTACTATCGTAAAATATGTATGGTCAAATTCAATTTGCTCTTGTGGCTCTGATATGTAGAATCTCAAAGCCATGATGTGGAAGTGGTGAATGGGGGAGAGCCAACAAAAGTTCTAGAAATTAAAAGGATTACAACAATATTAGTCTTAAAGTCCACTTGTGACCCTCGGTCGATGAAATTATAATGGAAAAAAGGCTGCCACTCAATGATCAATTTGATATTTGAATGACTATGTATCCAAGAAACTAGATTAATTAATTAATGTGGAAGCGCCGGATTTATTTTTGTACATGACTGCCGTGTATCCATTACACTTGTTAAAGCTGTGCAGCTCTGCACGCTGTCGCATATAGATATATATATATATATATAGGCCTATATATATATATATATATATATGCGCCTACGTATTTTACTTACGCATTCATGGAGTCTGCAATCTCCTGCCAACTTTGCTTGCGCCGTTTGGCAGCCACAAGTGTGCTACTTTTAGCCTGAATTATTGGTTTCAAATCCTCGTAGCGGCTCATGATGATTGTCTGCTCCTCCGCAGTGAAGTACATTGCTCTTGGTTTCTCCATGTCTGATTGGTCGAATGCTCCAGATCTCACCCCTCTCATGTGAACGCGCACCTAACTAGATAGGACACGGCTGGCTTGAGCGATCCACTTGATAACCAGCGTCGTAGTACAGTTTAGCGAGAGCGCGTATGTTTTGGATAAGGCCAACCGGCTAACTCAAACATATCCAGGTCAGGTTGAGCCAGCTTCGTAGGACAGGCCCCAGTTGAATTGAGGCGAATATTTGTCATTGTCCATATGATAATAAACATTAGCATAAAACATATTTGTCCACTGATATGTAGATAAGAGTATTAAAAACTTGAAAAAATATTCCTCTAAGGTACATTTAGAACAGATAAAAAATGTGCGATTAATTTGCGATTAACTATTTTAATCGACTGACAGCCCTAGTATATATATATATATATATAGATATTTACACATATATAAATACATATATATAAATAAACTGTATGTATCATGAATATCATTTACAAATAAAGATGGATGAATGCGTGTATTGTGTTATTGAGGAGAAGGTTCTGGGACAATATGGCATAGATGATGGCGCTTGTGTAACTGTGGCAGGGGGTGTTCATGTGGGATGGGGAACACTCAAAGATTTGTATTCAGGAACATTATTTTTTCAACAGTTTTTGGATTGAGCCGATTTCTTTTCTTGCTTACAATTTCCCCGCATTTTGAAAACACTCGCTCAGATGGAACCGATGATGCTGGCATGCTTACAAATTGTTTCGTCAGTTGGAACAGATAGGGATACACATGTTGATGGTCCACCCAGTACGCCAGTGGGTCTTTCCATCTTTCCAGCGGTGGATCAGTCATGTACCGCTGCACCTCCACTGTAGCATCTGCTGTGGCATTCCTTGCCGTCCTCGCTTCAGAAGCATCTCTGTCCAGAGTTTCCCAATAAGACCTGAAAGACAAACATGACCGTCCTCGCTTCAGAAGCATCTCTGTCCAGAGTTTCCCAATAAGACCTGAAAGACAAACACGACCGTCCTCGCTTCAGAAGCATTTCTGTCCAGAGTTTCCCAATAAGACCTGAAAGACAAACATGACCGTCCTCGCTTCAGAAGCATCTCTGTCCAGAGTTTCCCAATAAGACCTGAAAGACAAACATGACCGTCCTCGCTTCAGAAGCATCTCTGTCCAGAGTTTCCCAATAAGACCTGAAAGACAAACATGACCGTCCTCGCTTCAGAAGCATCTCTGTCCAGAGTTTCCCAATAAGACCTGAAAGACAAACATGACCGTCCTCGCTTCAGAAGCATCTCTGTCCAGAGTTTCCCAATAAGACCTGAAAGACAAACATGACCGTCCTCGCTTCAGAAGCATCTCTGTCCAGAGTTTCCCAATAAGACCTGAAAGACAAACATGACCGTCCTCGCTTCAGAAGCATCTCTGTCCAGAGTTTCCCAATAAGACCTGAAAGACAAACATGACCGTCCTCGCTTCAGAAGCATCTCTGTCCAGAGTTTCCCAATAAGACCTGAAAGACAAACATGACCGTCCTCGCTTCAGAAGCATCTCTGTCCAGAGTTTCCCAATAAGACCTGAAAGACAAACATGACCGTCCTCGCTTCAGAAGCATCTCTGTCCAGAGTTTCCCAATAAGACCTGAAAGACAAACATGACCGTCCTCGCTTCAGAAGCATCTCTGTCCAGAGTTTCCCAATAAGACCTGAAAGACAAACATGACCGTCCTCGCTTCAGAAGCATCTCTGTCCAGAGTTTCCCAATAAGACCTGAAAGACAAACATGACCGTCCTCGCTTCAGAAGCATCTCTGTCCAGAGTTTCCCAATAAGACCTGAAAGACAAACATGACCGTCCTCGCTTCAGAAGCATCTCTGTCCAGAGTTTCCCAATAAGACCTGAAAGACAAACATGACCGTCCTCGCTTCAGAAGCATCTCTGTCCAGAGTTTCCCAATAGACCTGAAAGACAAACATGACCGTCCTCGCTTCAGAAGCATCTCTGTCCAGAGTTTCCCAATAAGACCTGAAAGACAAACATGACCGTCCTCGCTTCAGAAGCATCTCTGTCCAGAGTTTCCCAATAAGACCTGAAAGACAAACATGACCGTCCTCGCTTCAGAAGCATCTCTGTCCAGAGTTTCCCAATAAGACCTGAAAGACAAACATGACCGTCCTCGCTTCAGAAGCATCTCTGTCCAGAGTTTCCCAATAAGACCTGAAAGACAAACATGACCGTCCTCGCTTCAGAAGCATCTCTGTCCAGAGTTTCCCAATAAGACCTGAAAGACAAACATGACCGTCCTCGCTTCAGAAGCATCTCTGTCCAGAGTTTCCCAATAAGACCTGAAAGACAAACATGACCGTCCTCGCTTCAGAAGCATCTCTGTCCAGAGTTTCCCAATAAGACCTGAAAGACAAACATGACCGTCCTCGCTTCAGAAGCATCTCTGTCCAGAGTTTCCCAATAAGACCTGAAAGACAAACATGACCGTCCTCGCTTCAGAAGCATCTCTGTCCAGAGTTTCCCAATAAGACCTGAAAGACAAACATGACCGTCCTCGCTTCAGAAGCATCTCTGTCCAGAGTTTCCCAATAAGACCTGAAAGACAAACATGACCGTCCTCGCTTCAGAAGCATCTCTGTCCAGAGTTTCCCAATAAGACCTGAAAGACAAACATGACCGTCCTCGCTTCAGAAGCATCTCTGTCCAGAGTTTCCCAATAAGACCTGAAAGACAAACATGACCGTCCTCGCTTCAGAAGCATCTCTGTCCAGAGTTTCCCAATAAGACCTGAAAGACAAACATGACCGTCCTCGCTTCAGAAGCATCTCTGTCCAGAGTTTCCCAATAAGACCTGAAAGACAAACATGACCGTCCTCGCTTCAGAAGCATCTCTGTCCAGAGTTTCCCAATAAGACCTGAAAGACAAACATGACCGTCCTCGCTTCAGAAGCATCTCTGTCCAGAGTTTCCCAAAGGACCTGAAAGACAAACATGACCGTCCTCGCTTCAGAAGCATCTCTGTCCAGAGTTTCCCAATAAGACCTGAAAGACAAACATGACCGTCCTCGCTTCAGAAGCATCTCTGTCCAGAGTTTCCCAATAAGACCTGAAAGACAAACATGACCGTCCTCGCTTCAGAAGCATCTCTGTCCAGAGTTTCCCAATAAGACCTGAAAGACAAACATGACCGTCCTCGCTTCAGAAGCATCTCTGTCCAGAGTTTCCCAATAAGACCTGAAAGACAAACATGACCGTCCTCGCTTCAGAAGCATCTCTGTCCAGAGTTTCCCAATAAGACCTGAAAGACAAACATGACCGTCCTCGCTTCAGAAGCATCTCTGTCCGAGTTTCCCAAAGGACCTGAAAGACAAACATGACCGTCCTCGCTTCAGAAGCATCTCTGTCCAGAGTTTCCCAAAGGACCTGAAAGACAAACATGACCGTCCTCGCTTCAGAAGCATCTCTGTCCAGAGTTTCCCAATAAGACCTGAAAGACAAACATGACCGTCCTCGCTTCAGAAGCATCTCTGTCCAGAGTTTCCCAATAAGACCTGAAAGACAAACATGACCGTCCTCGCTTCAGAAGCATCTCTGTCCAGAGTTTCCCAATAAGACCTGAAAGACAAACATGACCGTCCTCGCTTCAGAAGCATCTCTGTCCAGAGTTTCCCAATAAGACCTGAAAGACAAACATGACCGTCCTCGCTTCAGAAGCATCTCTGTCCAGAGTTTCCCAATAAGACCTGAAAGACAAACATGACCGTCCTCGCTTCAGAAGCATCTCTGTCCAGAGTTTCCCATAAGACCTGAAAGACAAACATGACCGTCCTCGCTTCAGAAGCATCTCTGTCCAGAGTTTCCCAATAAGACCTGAAAGACAAACATGACCGTCCTCGCTTCAGAAGCATCTCTGTCCAGAGTTTCCCAATAAGACCTGAAAGACAAACATGACCGTCCTCGCTTCAGAAGCATCTCTGTCCAGAGTTTCCCAAAGGACCTGAAAGACAAACATGACCGTCCTCGCTTCAGAAGCATCTCTGTCCAGAGTTTCCCAATAAGACCTGAAAGACAAACATGACCGTCCTCGCTTCAGAAGCATCTCTGTCCAGAGTTTCCCAATAAGACCTGAAAGACAAACATGACCGTCCTCGCTTCAGAAGCATCTCTGTCCAGAGTTTCCCAATAAGACCTGAAAGACAAACATGACCGTCCTCGCTTCAGAAGCATCTCTGTCCAGAGTTTCCCAAAGGACCTGAAAGACAAACATGACCGTCCTCGCTTCAGAAGCATCTCTGTCCAGAGTTTCCCAATAAGACCTGAAAGACAAACATGACCGTCCTCGCTTCAGAAGCATCTCTGTCCAGAGTTTCCCAAAGGACCTGAAAGACAAACATGACCGTCCTCGCTTCAGAAGCATCTCTGTCCAGAGTTTCCCAAAGGACCTGAAAGACAAACATGACCGTCCTCGCTTCAGAAGCATCTCTGTCCAGAGTTTCCCAAAGGACCTGAAAGACAAACATGACCGTCCTCGCTTCAGAAGCATCTCTGTCCAGAGTTTCCCAAAGGACCTGAAAGACAAACATGACCGTCCTCGCTTCAGAAGCATCTCTGTCCAGAGTTTCCCAATAAGACCTGAAAGACAAACATGACCGTCCTCGCTTCAGAAGCATCTCTGTCCAGAGTTTCCCAAAGGACCTGAAAGACAAACATGACTGTAATCATCAGTACTGACAGGTTTCAATGTGTATTCTTTTTTACTTATACTTATTTTGTCTTGCATTTGATCAATTAACTATTTATAACATTACCTGTGGATGATGGATTGTCAACATTTGCTGGTGCCGGTTGAGCTGATGTGGAGGGCTGTTCTTCTGTAGGTGTGTCAGGTTGTGCGTTTTTCCTCAGCTGTGTGCAAAACGCTGCCAGTCGTTTAACTGATGCTGCTGCCTGTACTTGATTGTAGGATCCAATAGTTTTGAATCTAGGATCCAGCAGTGTTGACAGGGTCAATGCAGTTTGGCTCTCGCTGGTGTCAAACTTGTTTTGCATATTTGACACCATGTTCTGTCCCAGTAGTTGTGCTGTGTCGTGGCTTGTTTTTCCAATTGTGTCGTACAAATATAGCATTAACATTTTCGTCATTGGGATGATTTTGGATCCTGAGACTCTCTTCTCCTCGGAGAGTTCCACTGTTGCCTGGAAAAAGGGGGAGAGCAATTGCAGGCATGCATCTGCTGTTTCATAGTCTTCAGAGGACAGAAGTAGTTATACAAATGCCACTTTTATCACATTAGTATGCATTGAATGTGACAGGTCACCCCGCCCCCTTTGATCGGAAGTCCCGCCCCCACTTCCGGCGGAAGTCCCGACCCCAAAGCCCCGCCCCTTCCAGTATACGCCCCGCCCCCTCCTGGCGGATGTTCCGCCCCTACTTCCGGCGGATGTCCCGCCCCCGCTTCCGGTTTACAAAATAAAATAAATTAAAATTAAAAAAATGAGAAAAATAAAATGCCGTTGTTTCAATCAATTAGTATGCATAGGATATATGTCCCGCCTCCTAACCACTTCCTGTGCCCCCCCTCCTAATCCTGTATACAGTATTGAATGTAACTTACAAATACTTGCAAATAACATGAAATTAATCAAAGTAAAGCATCTAAAAAACCATATATTTAAAAAAAGTCAGCCTCTCTGTTTTTGCGAACAGTCTGAGATAAGTCAGGACATGAGGGGAGAGACCATATGGCGGCCGAGGGGAGGGGGGAACACACACACACACACACACACACACACACACACACACACACTTTTTCCTATAACAGCCTTAGATTGTAATTATTTAGAAGCTTTTAATGAAGTATCCTTCTAAGTACAAAATACATGTTGAAGCCCTCAAGTAAAATGAAGGAGTTTTCTGTATTATGCATCACTGAGTTTTAAAAGCTACATAGTTTGACTGCAAAATACTGACTTTTCTCCAATGGGCTCCGCCTACCACTCAACATAACAATCCCCACCTTTCCTCACCAGATCATTTAAACATGAGAACCCTTCAAGGACATTTTAGAGAGCAGCAACCATGGATCTGAGAAAAACCAAGTCTCTCCCCACGATCTGCAGCCTGGAGCAAACGTCTGGAGGACCTCCATCCTCACCTACAATGTGGACACCAGATCTGGACAGCGCTATGGCCGGTATTGATATCACAGGGTGGCTTGATATGCCTCAACCTCCATCTACTCACGACTCTCCAGAGGAATCAACAGCAGTAGGCATTGATTCGCCATGCTTTCCTTGTGCTCCAGAGGTTGGTGTTGATATGCCATGCTTTCCTTGTGCTCCCGAGGGTGATGCTACAGAACGTGCTAGGACATCGGCATTCCTGAATACGGTAAAAGCAGTTGTAGTTCATCTGTTGGATAGAGTCGTATACCTTTACAGAAAGGAAACATGTAACGGATGTCAAGTCGATCACCCCAGTCAGATGCAGCACAAGTGTTTATTCCCTACCGGTGAATACTATCTGGATCGAAACTATGATGAAGTGGTAAAGAGACTATGGACCGTTCGTTTCATTCCAGCCATTCGGGACGCTCTGCACCAGAACCACCTTCATGTATCGGAGAGGAGAGTCTTTGGAGCTACCGAGGCGATTCTGCACAACCTCAGAAACACCAGACTCTTTGAGGCTAAAATCGAGAAGCTATACGAACAGCTGGTAGAGAACGACGAGACCCAACTGAAGATTACAAGAGCAGCTTGGGACTTCTGGCAGCATTAGGAAGAGTTTTTATTTATTTTTGATACTTTTTCTTTAAAGTATGTTTTATTTAAATGTTACTTGATATCGTGTGTCCTTCCTTTTATTATTCTCTGCTTGGAGAAATGTTGTATATACATATCAATAAAATGCATTGTAAGAAAAACTGTTGTACTCATTACCTCATCGGGCTGTAACAGGAAACATGTCTGAGAAACGTGTTATGCATAAGGTGTATTACACTCCATCTAATCCAGGGAGTTTAGGAGGTGTGGATAAACTCCATAGAGCTGTACAGAATGAAATGGGTAAACAAATAAATGTAGAGAAAGTCAGAGAATATTTATCTGAGCAGGATGCATATACTTTGCACAAACCTGCTAGGGTGCATTTTGTAAGAAACAGAGTTTTCGTACTCAGACCGCTGCAGCAATTTCAAGCAGATCTCTGCGATATGCAGTCGCTGTCCGAATATAATGATGGTTTTAATTATTTGTTAACAGTCGTAGATGTATTTTCGAAAAAAGCCTATGCTCAAGCATTAAAGAAAAAGACGGGTATTGAGTTTGCCAAAGCCTATGATACAATTTTAACACACAGTGAGATCCCTAAAAAGTTACAAAGAGATGCGAGGAAATAATTCTTTAACCCTCTGGAGTCGGTGGACATGCCGGCGCGTCCAAGTGCACTTTTATTTACGTATTTAATCACAGATTTTCGCTTGTAAGGAGTAGAAATACGATTCAGATATCTGCGGAATCGCTAGAATCGTAGCTTTTCAAGAGTATCTCCTGTGAGACTGTACCCAGGGCACAGCAGCCACTATTGCCGCTCAAAGCAGCGTGATTCAGCGTTACACTGTGTGTGATTGGTGGATTTGTGTGTCAGTCAAGGACATCTCGGCCGGCCGGCAGCCATGTCGGTCTGAAATGACCAATGGACACTCGAGAAATCTAAGGACCTACCCACTAATAACAAAACATATAACAGGTTTCTCCCATCAGTTTCAGTCTTTTAGTCTATGAAGAAGATGGAGAAAATGGCTCGAAGGAACTTTACCGTTGCGGACGCGCTGGATTTTTATTTTCGCGAGCGGCAGTGAAGAAGATGGCTCATCAGAACCTGAAGGCTTCGACTCTTCTGAAGAAGAAGAATACAGGGACAGCAGGGATCCATTTGAGGATGGGTAAGTGTAAATATAACTTGTAGTGCATTTGCCATTGTGTGAGGAGTACCGCGAAAATGAACAATGGATTTATCAACCTTTTTATTTTCCCCTCGTGAACTTTTTCTCGGGACAAAATAGACTCTTGATTAGTAAACGTTTACTCTGTGTAAATGTTATGAATGTGTAAACGTTATTTTGGCATGTATAAGTAAGGTTACATGTGTAGATGAATAAAAATAATCCTTTATTCGTCCCACAACGGAGACATTTATAGACATGTCTTTTACTTTATCATACCGTTCTGTACAGATGAGACTTTGTCATAGACTTATTTACATGTGTGTCTGTGATTATTTTACCGTACTGTGCTGTACAGATGAGACTGTCATATACTTATGTGTGTGTAATTCACTTATAATAATTATTGTCCCACCATTTTTATTTGTTTTACAGAGAGGTTTCACAGCTGCCTGGGCCTAGCGGCCCACAGATGACATTTATCCAGAAGCCTCCAGCTGTGTCTGCCACCATGTTGAGATCTACCGTGGATCAAGGGCCTTCACCACTGCCATCCCCACCAAGGACTAGCGGACCAGCATCACGACAGCTGCCTCCATCTCTGCCTGCGACGAGGTCAAGATACACCTCAGCTCCACCACAGCCATCACCATCAACCCGGACAGCAAAGAGGTCTCGTAGAGCACACGTACCTCCCACACAGCCACCAGCTGCCCATGCACCATCACCCCCCACCTGCACAGCAGCCAGCTCCACTGTCTTGGAAGACAGACGAAGACCCTGACACTGCTCCTGGTACAGGAGCCTGTTTTATCATTTCCTGGACATTGCCACTACAAACAGCTACATTATGTACAAGGAAGTCTGTCTGTCACAACAGAAGAAGCCCATGACACACAGAGCATTCATGGAGGAGCTGAGTGCTGAGCTCTGTGGCAAGCCTGTCCATACACCTCCTGTCCGGGCACCTGTAGCTCATCTTCCTGTGCCCATTGCTGATGGCCAGGCAGCAAGCGACAGGGCCACCACAGGTCGCAGGAAATGCGAACATTGCTACTTCCAAGGCAAGAGAAAGGACACACCTTGGAAGTGCAAGCAGTGTGATGTTGCCCTGTGTGTCTCACTGGAACGCAACTGCTTTGAGGCATGGCATGAGGACTTAATCTGAGTGAAAGTCCATCATCTTCTCCCGCTTATCCATGGTTGGGTTGAGTGGTGAGTGAAAGTGTTTTTTACAAATAGTTGAAAAAAAGCTCTGGTGTTCAATATTGTAACAAGTGTGTATTTGCTGTTTTTATTTGTATGAATAGTTGGTTGAAGGAAAAAAAGTTCTGATGTTCAATATTGTAAATAGTGAGATGTTGCAGTTATATTTATATACATTGTTGGTATTATAATAAATTGTTGGTATTATAATAAATTGTTGGTTGAAAAAAAAAGTTCTAATGCTCAATTCTTTTTTTTGTACACATCACATGAACCTTGGTATGTAATATGAAGTCATTATTCAGTCCTGATGTATCTCAGTCCCTGCTGTGGTAAAAGTAGAGTGATTGACAGCTGTTTTACTCAGAATTCGAATTTATAAAATTTCATTTTTGACATGAATAACACATTTATATACAGTGTAATTCAAATATTTCACTACTTTTGGAATCCTAAGACTTTGGTAACCAAATCTAAAACACCAAAACAATTCGATCACATGAGTACATTTGTGTTTTCACAAGAGTTTTGAAGATTTTCCGAAAATCGGATGTCACATTTTAAGCTTTTGAGCTACTTATCTCATCAAACAGTGCTCTAAGGTGAGTAATTTGCATATATAGCAATACTAGAGATTGTCCTGAACATTTTGATATATAACACATGGGTGCCATGTTAGAAGAAATACATTTAAAAGGTGATTTAAGAAAATGTCTAAAAATCGAGAAAATACCCTTAGACTCCAGAGGGTTAATAAAGTTTTTCAAAACTTGTTGAAGAAAAGAGGTATTGCACACTATGCAACAGCCAGTGACATGAAGGCCTGTGTGGTAGAGAGATTTAACCGTACGCTGAAAACTAAAATGTGGAGGTATTTTACAGCTAAAAACACTCATAGATATTTAGACGTCTTACATGAACTAATTGAAAATTACAATAATAGTTATCACCGAAGTATTAAAATGACACCAATGCAGGTGACAAAGGAAAATGCGGCTCAAGTGTTTCGGAACCTGTATACTCCCTCTAGCCAGCGTAAAAAAGCTGCTGTCAAAATGAGCTTTAAGGAGGGCGAACTTGTAAGGATTTCCAAATTGAGAGGGGTATTTGATAAAAAATATGAGCAGAGTTATACTGACGAACTATTTACGGTGTCTGAAGGCTTACCTCGGCAGCCACCTGTTTACAAGCTCAAAGATTATGATGGAGAAGAGATCAAGGGGACTTTTTATGAGAAAGAGTTACAAAAAGTGAAGATAGCCAATGACAAGGCTTTTCAAGTCGAGAAAATTCTAGAAAGGCGTGTGGTGAGAGGGAAAAAACAAATGTTTGTATCGTGGCATAATTGGCCCGAAAAATTCAACAGCTGGGTTGATGCAGGCGAAATAAAAGATGTATAAAAACAAACAGAATCAACGCTCAGTCCTTCATTACAGCCATGGCAAAATTATTTCAGGTGGCTCTGGCTTTATTAGGAAAACAAACATATAATACAAATGGGTTAGGGGTTAACTGTAATCATCGTGGACTTAATAGTCTAACAAAATACTTTTATCTGAATACATTTGTTCTTTTTAAGAGCACTTTTTGAAATTATTTATTTATTATTTCAGTGGAACAATCCAGTTTTTGTTAACATCAACGCTTTCTTCTCTTTTTCTTGTGTTACTAAGATACACACTTTGGTGTATGCAACACTTGTTCAGATAAACAAGGTTTTTTATTTTTTGATAAACTTACATATTTCAGTTATTTTATGTTACCAAGATACTTTGAGATACACCCTGATGTACGCAACACTTAACAAAGGGTATAATATGAAGTACTTGGTAAGGAAGGGGTTTTTCTTTAAGGGTGCAAAACTTTAGAACAGGGTAAAATATTCATTAAATTGTATTGAATTGAGTTTTATTTTTTGATTTTCAACATACTATTTGTACACAATGACTTCCATATTTCTGACAAACTGTACTTTTCTGACTTTTTTCTGTAGAATCTTGACAAAACTATTACTTGTTCTTAAATGATGACCTATTGTTGGAGATGAGATGAAAAAGCTACAACGCTTAAAGTACTTTTTTTCTAAAAACTCTCAATTCTTTAAATGACTCCCCCCATTCAACGCAATAAGCCCCACCCTCCACTCAGCAAATCATCTAAAACGAAGGACCTCGCTAAGACGACCGTTGTAAACTAGCCATGCAGCAGAGAAAAGCCAAGACTCCCCCCGCGAGTTGCAGCCAGGAACAGACTCCACCAGCAACACCACCATGTGGGAAACCCGAATCTTGCAGTACTGCTGCTGCTGATGCTACTCCTCGGGTCAAGAAGTCTCAGTTTAGGGACACTGTGAAAGCGGAGTTGTTTTATATTCTGGAGATGGTGATGTATCGGTACAGAAAAGAAATCTGCAAAGAATGCCGACGCAGTAATCCCGACCAGAGGCAACACGATTGTTGGAATGACATGCCCGATTTCTTCTTCAGAAACAATTACAAAGCGTTTATGAAAAGACTTTGGCTCGCCGACTTCGTTGCCGTGATTGACCAGAGTCTTATTGAAAAAGGCATTTGCGAGGATAAACTGAGGATAGGACGCGCTTCGGAAGCTTTTCTGCACAAGCTTGTAAAATGCAGATGCCTCAAGGAGAGACTTGAGCTGTATTTCATCTGAATTTGCAGAAACAAGTTTAATATTCTGAAAGCCAAGACTTTGTTTATTTGAAATCAGATGAAAACAAACTGTAACGGACCCTGCCGTGTTATCTATGATTACTATACGCGGACATTCATAATGTCAGCCGGAGGGAGGGGGCGGCGCTGTGCAAGAGCAGAGTGCCTGTCATCTTCCCTTCACACGCTTAATGAATGTATTTATCGTGTGAGTTTGGAAATAAAAGTTTCTTATTCTGAAAGCCAAGACTTTGTTTGTTTAAAATCAAACAAAACACCCGAACCCCGAAAAAATAGTTTTTTACGCAAATCCACGTTTATTTTGAAATGAGCCGTTGAGACTTCCGACTGATTTTGATAGAGCGGGTCACATATGGAATGAACATTGTATTGGTGTCACAAAGGTCAAAAACAGGATTAAGAAAACACCTATGGATACTCACCTGCTCACCGTGACATACGGAGGCTTCACGAAAGTTACATGGGAAATAAGCCCCTCCTCCACCTCTATATAAACAGCGTGTGGAAGCCCTTTCCAGCTCACTCTGTCCTGATGCAGCGCAGCGAATGCATCTGTCTTGCGCACGTGTACACGTGTATAGCTGCATATCCTCCTGAATGCTGATCCGCACACGCACAGCTACATGTTCCTATCATACACACTGCTTGGATTTGATCACCTTGCAGGGCTATCCTGGGGGAGATTGTTTAGTTATAATAAGCCGAAATAATCAGACTCCTGGGTTTACTACTGAAGATGTGTATTAGAATTGTTATATGTTAGTGATAGTAAAAACACTACTATGATAGCTATCACTCAACGTCATTTCATTTTTCTTGGGGTCTAAGGTGGGAGTTGGATCTGCCTCGGTGGAGAGCAAGGATGGCCAGTGCATTCAGTCCTGTAGCCGTCTTGGCAGCAGGATTCAAACCCTTTCCTCCCCGACTCAGCGAGTGCCCCATGTTCTCAATTCTGTGGCAGGTTCGCTCTCTCTGGTGGCCCCTGATAATTCACTGCCTGATACTCTCTCCCCCTCATTATAATTAGAATCCTAACCGTCAAACCCTTTCCAGCTCGTAACCTAAAATGGACGCCCACGTGCTTACTCCTCCTCATGCCTTAAAACTAAAATGGCGGCCCACTTGAAATTAATTAAGAGAACACGTGAATTGTAAATAAATAAGGAGACAACATAACAATTTGAATGAACATTTTATTGGGGTTACAAAGGTCCAACATAGGATTAAGAAAATACATGGCAATTTACCTGCTTACGGGAACATACGGTAGCTTCACAAACTCACAGACAAATAAGCTCCTCCCACACCTATATATTCAAGAGTGCAGAAGCCATTTTCGGCTCACTCAGTCCTGATGCATGGCAGCGAAGGCATCTCTCGTGCTTACTCGTCTCTGATATCCTCCTGAATGCTGAAAGCACAAACGCACAGCTACATGTTCCAATGATGAAGAATTATGATGTACTGCCTGATACTCTCTCCCCCTCATTATAATTAGAATCCTAACCGTCAAACCCTTTCCAGCTCGTAACCTAAAATGGACGCCCATGTGCCCACTCCTCTTCATGCCTTAAAACTAAAATGGCGGCACACTTGAAATTAATTAACCCTCCGGTATCATTCGATTGGACAACGCAAATTAGTCATTCGAGACAAAAATGTCCACTGCAAAAGACTTTGATCAAAACATGATATTAAAAGTTTTTTTTCACAACTTTTTTGGGTTCAATCTTTAAAGCAACTTCCGCCCTAATAGAAAATACCAAAAAAGTAATAATTTTCAGGATTTTAACCCTTTCAATGCCATTTTGAAAACATGAAACTGCTGTTTTTTTCATGATGAAAACAGAGAAAATGAGTTATTTTCCCAAAAATACATATCTGGGGACTGGCTCTATTTTTTTTTATAACAGTCTTGGATATGTCAAAGATTAGCAACAAACATTTTTTTTTGCATTATTAGTTTTTGCACAAAATCAGATTGAACAAAAAAGTTACAAAATAGTCATTCGGGACAAAAATGTCCACTTCCAAAAACTGATCTAAAAGGACAACAGATGAATGTTTTTTTAAACTTGTTGGGGTTAAATCTTTCTATCAACTTCAGTCCTGATCAAAAATACCAAATATTAACTTAACGGATTTTAACCCTTGAACACAGTTGAAAACATGAATTTGCGTTTTCTATGAAAAAACGGAGAATTGTAAGTGGCTACTGCCTGAGATCGAATGCTGTGGTTTTATTAAATGTGCCAACTGCTAGGACTGTCTTAGGGAAGACAGCTTTTAGATGCGCAGCTCCTCTGTCTTGGAACAGTCTGCAAATTAAATGGAAACTGAGCAATCTGGTGCCACTAAATGTTTTTAAAGCTCGGTTGGATGCTACTCAATCGGAAGCTATTGGTACCTGTTTATGTGGATAATTTTGTAAATGATGCTGTATGATGTCCTTTTGTTGTTCTGTTTATGTTTTTATGTTTCATGTGGAACAACTTGAACAGGTCTCCCTTGGAAAAGAGATCAATGATCTCAATGGGATTTTATCTGTATAAATAAAGGTTTTAAATGAATATAATAAATGTTGGGGAGGTCGGCTTTTTTTTTAAATGTATCACAGTCTTGGATATGTCAAAGATTAGCAACAACATTGATTTAGATTTTTTGCACAAAAATGGTATTGAAAGGGTTAAAATCCTGAAAATGATTACATTTTTGGTATTTTCTATTAGGGTGGAAGTTGCTTTAAAGATTGAACCCAAAAAAGTTGTGAAAAAAACCTTTTAATATAATGTTTTTATCAAAGTATTTTGCAGTGGAATTTTTTGTCTCGAATGACTAATTTGCATAGTCGATTTGTTACACAGTGAATTAAAGACCAATTTGAAAAATTGAAATTTAAATTCCAATAGATCGAGAAAATAGCCTTGTTACAAAAATGCAGGCTGTTTGCACCAACACAACCAAAGTTATTGCAAAATGAAAAGTGAAAAATGTACCCATATGGACAAAAACGTCCACAGTGATACCGGAGGGATAAATCCAGAGATGGGGTCTTTACTAAAAAAAAGTAATATATTACATATTACTTTAAAAAAAAGTAATATATTACACTACTTCTGTCATAGTCTGCTCCATCATTCACCAGTAGTTTTCCATTCACCTGTCTCACCTGTTTTCCACACCCACTCGTTAACTCACTTCACTCTCTTTCTCTTTTGCACCCATTAGCTTCCGCCAGTATTTAAACCCGCACCTTACACACACTCTTTGCCAGATTGTACTTTGCCTCATGCTTGTCTCTCCCGCGTTCAAAACTAGATTGCCTACCCGGTTCCGACCCTGCCTGTCCCTGACCTGCCTGCTCTGCCTGTTTCCTGATCCTGCCTGTCCCTCGACTATCCTGTCTGGCCTGTTATCCGACCCTGCCTGTATCCACGCTGACCGCCTCGCTTACTCCCTGACCCTCTGCCTGTCCCTGACTCACCTTCTGCCCGCTGTCCTCCGGTGCTTTAAACTGCCCGGTTGGTATTCCTCCGATCCAGTGGAATCTCCAATAAAGTATATTACCAATTCTCCTTGGTTTCTCGAGTGTTGCATTTGGGTTCTCCTTAAGATTGTGACAACTTCGTTACTCTCTACATAAAGTAATTTGTTACTTTACTCGTTACTTTACTCGCAGGGCCGGCCCGCCCCTCCCTACAGGCAGATCACGCAGACTGCTAATTATTATATTATATTGGCATCATATTCAAGCCAACTCTAACGATCAAGCCAGTGTGGCTGAAACGTTCTCTCCCTCTTCTTCTCGTACTCCCTGTCACTCTCCTTTAACTCCTCCGGTGTCTTTCTTTTATTTAAGGACTGTTTTTTCCCCGGCACTTGGCTGGTTACTGGTGATTTTAAAAACATTTTGCCGAATGGTTAGGTGGCGCAAAAGTCTGTAGTGAGCGCGCAGCACGAGCACGGGCCTGCTCACGCTGCACGCGAACGAGAGCCTGCTCGTGCTGCGCTCTACTCCGCAACACACAGCTGCAGAGTAGACGGAACGGAACAATCTAACAAAATTGCTTGTCAAAACACCAATATTACAGAACAATGTGAATGTATGTCTTACTGTTTTTAGTGGCCCGAGCGGGCAAGTGGAAAGTACGTTATGCTGGCCCGGGTGTCTAAATAGTGCCTCCGGGCCAGCGGGCCATTTATAATGTCGAGCCCTGCCTTGTTACATCTTTGCATCGGCTTGACTGCTCTTCCTTGGCCCCGAATGGGTTCAAGAACAGGGACCTGTTCTCGTTCAAATACATGATCTATGGAAGTGCAAAGAAATTATTAAAGTGTTGAGTGTTAAATAAATAAAAATGTCTTGACCATTAACATTTTAGATTACTTACAATAAGGGTCCAGTGTGCCCCGTCACAGACAGCTCCGGCTGCCACCTCATGTTTTGACAAGTCCAACTGAAAAATATTTGTACATACATCAGTACCAAGCGGCAAACTCTGGGGAAGAGCCGGGAAGCCAATACGGAAGTGCCACACATTGCAGTTCATATATTGGCCGATAGGCGATGGCTGCAGAAAGGAGCAATTTCCATAGACCCTCATGTTAAAATGCCCAATTTTACAGCAGAAAAAAAACATGTTTCTACCCCTGGCTCCATACATTTTATTATCGATATAGTTAGATTCCACCTTCATGATTATGGATCTGTGAGTGAATTATTTTCTAACACGACCCTTTTATTTATATTAGGTCTTAAAGTGTGTGCATAAATTAGGGCGTGGCCACATTGAGTGACGGCTCTGTCAAGTGCCTGCTGCTGTTAGCTTCTTGTCTCTCTGCTAGCTGCTCCGTGAAGCTAGCTACAGGGACTCTGCCTGCTCAGCTCATCCAGGAAACACAACTTGTAGCCGGCCGTGATTGTTTGTTCTTCATGCTTATATATCGGACTATTGTGACTCGATCTGCGGTTAAAACAGACGGTGCATGAATGCGGTAAGTACAATTCGAGTGCTTTATTTATGTGTTAATGATTTTAATCATCTATGTAATTAATGTTAAGGCTTGGGTTAGCATGTAAGCTAGTGGTAGCTACATCGGTGCTAACGATGCTAATTGTAGCCTCCAACTTACAATCATAGACTGTATATATAAAGGTTAAAACGAAATAGACAAGTGTTAAGTGGGATAATACTGTTGAACAAACGGCTGAGTTGGGTCGAGTGGCGGGGGAAGCCTCTGGATAGACCTGGTAAGCCCAAACGTGTAGTTCGGGTGAACTGGGAACGTCTGGAGGAGGCCCAAGTTCAGGAGGCCTTCAACTCACACCTCCGGCGGAGCTTTTCGGGCATTCCTGTGGAGGTTGGGGACATTGAACCAGAGTGGTCGGTGTTCAAAGCCTCTATTGCCGAAGCCGCGGCGGGGAGCTGTGGTCTCAAGGTCCTAGGTGCCTCAAGGGGCGGTAACCCTCGAACCTCCTGGTGGACACCGGTGGTCAGGGAAGCCGTCCGACTGAAGAAGGAGGCCTTCAGGGATTTGTTATCCCGGGGGACTCCCGAGGCAGTTGCAAGGTACCGACAGGCCCGAAGGGCAGCAGCCTCATCCGTGGCCGAGGCAAAGCAGCGGATGTGGGAGAAGTTCGGAGAAGACATGGAGAAGGACTTTCGGGCGGCACCAAAGTTGTTCTGGAAAACTGTCCGACACCTCAGGAGGGGGAAGCAGGGAACCATCCAAGCTGTGTACAGTAAGGAAGGGACGTTGTTGACCTCAACTGATGGAGTGTTGGGGCGTTGGAAGGAACACTTTGAGGAACTCCTGAACCCGACAACTCCGCCCTCTATGTTAGAGGCAGAGCTGGAGTATGACGGGGGATCAACGCCAATCTCCCGGGGGGAGGTCACTGGGGTCGTCAAACAACTCCACAGTGGCAAAGCCCCGGGGGTGGATGAGATCCGCCCGGAAATGCTGAAGGCTCTGGGTGTTGAGGGACTGTCATGGTTGACACGTCTCATCAACGTTGCGTGGAAGTCGGAAACGGTACCGAAGGAGTGGCAGACCGGGGTGGTGGTCCCCCTTTTCAAAAAGGGGGATCAGAGGGTGTGTGCCAATTACAGAGGCATCACACTACTCAGCCTCCCCGGGAAAGTTTACTCCAAGGTACTCGAAAGGAGGGTCAGGCCGATTGTCGAACCTCAGATTGAGGAGGAACAATGCGGATTCCGTCCTGGTCGTGGAACGACGGATCAGCTTTTTACTCTCGCAAGGATCCTGGAGGGGGCTTGGGAGTACGCTTATCCGGTCTACATGTGTTTTGTAGACTTGGAGAAGGCGTATGACCGGGTTCCCCGGGAGGTACTGTGGGAGGTGCTGCGGGAGTATGGGGTGAGGGGGTCTCTACTCAGGGCCATCCAATCTCTGTACTCCCAAAGCGAGAGCTGTGTCCGGGTCCTCGGCAGTAAGTCGGACCCATTTCCGGTGAGGGTTGGCCTCCGCCAGGGCTGCGCTTTGTCACCAATCCTGTTTGTAATATACATGGATCGGATTTCGAGGCGTAGTCGTGGGGGGGGGGTCTGCAGTTCGGTGGACTAAGGATTGCACCACTGCTTTTTGCAGATGATGTGGTTCTGATGGCTTCATCGGTCTGCGACCTTCAGCACTCACTGGATCGGTTCGCAACCGAGTGTGAAGCGGCTGGGATGAGGATCAGCACCTCCAAATCTGAGGCCATGGTTCTCAGCAGGAAACCGATGGATTGTCCACTCCAAGTAGGGAATGAGTCCTTACCCCAAGTGAAGGAGTTCAAGTATCTCGGGGTCTTGTTCTCGAGTGAGGGATCAATGGAGCGTGAGATGGGCCGGAGAATCGGAGCAGCGGGAGCGGTATTGCAGTCGCTTTACCGCACCGTTGTGACGAAAAGGGAGCTGAGCCGGAAGGCAAAGCTCTCTGTCTACCGGGCCATTTTCGTTCCTACCCTCACCTATGGTCATGAAGGATGGGTCATGACCGAAAGAACGAGATCGCGGATACAAGCGGCCGAGATGGGTTTCCTCCGCCGGGTGGCTGGTGTCTCCCTTAGAGATAAGGTGAGAAGTTCGGTCATCAGGGAGGGACTCGGAGTTGAGCCGCTCCTCCTTCGCGTCGAAAGAAGCCAGTTGAGGTGGTTCGGGCACCTAGTTAGGATGCCACCTGGGCGCCTCCCTAGGGAGGTGTTCCAGGCACGTCCAGCTGGGAAGAGACCAAGGGGTAGACCTAGGACCAGGTGGAGGGATTATATCTCTTCGCTGGCCTGGGAGCGCCTTGGGATCCCCCAGTCAGAGCTGGTTGATGTCGCCAGGGAAAAGAAAGTTTGGGGCTCTCTGCTGGAACTGCTACCCCCGCGACCCGACCACGGATAAGCGGGAGAAGATGGATGGATGGACAAACGGCTTCTGTTTGAGGTTGATAAAATAAGGTTACATCCTTGTAACTTAGAGATATTTTATTATGTAGGTAGAACTGTATGCATCTAAGGTTAATTTAAATTGGCTATGCTAGAGTATGTAGACAAGCTAATGTCGAAGTAGTGTATGTGAAATCAACCTCACAATAAGATGTGTGTATATTACAATTATTAATGTCATATTTCAAGATGATTACTTAGATATTACAATATGGTTGGTTGAGCTGGAGTTCATTATCGAGCTTACACCGGAGGGATAAATCCAGAGATGGGGTCTTTACTAAAAAAAAGTAATATATTACATATTACTTTAAAAAAAAGTAATATATTACACTATTTCTGTCATAGTCTGCTCCATCATTCACCAGTAGTTTTCCATTCACCTGTCTCACCTGTTTTCCACACCCACTCGTTAACTCACTTCACTCTCTTTCTCTTTTGCACCCATTAGCTTCCGCCAGTATTTAAACCCGCACCTTACACACACTCTTTGCCAGATTGTACTTTGCCTCATGCTTGTCTCTCCCGCGTTCAAAACTAGATTGCCTACCCGGTTCCGACCCTGCCTGTCCCTGACCTGCCTGCTCTGCCTGTTTCCTGATCCTGCCTGTCCCTCGACTATCCTGTCTGGCCTGTTATCCGACCCTGCCTGTATCCACGCTGACCGCCTCGCTTACTCCCTGACCCTCTGCCTGTCCCTGACTCACCTTCTGCCCGCTGTCCTCCGGTGCTTTAAACTGCCCGGTTGGTATTCCTCCGATCCAGTGGAATCTCCAATAAAGTATATTACCAATTCTCCTTGGTTTCTCGAGTGCTGCATTTGGGTTCTCCTTAAGATTGTGACAACTTCGTTACTCTCTACATAAAGTAATTTGTTACTTTACTCGTACTTTACTCGCAGGGCCGGCCCGCCCCTCCCTACAGGCAGATCACGCAGACTGCTAATTATTATATTATATTGGCATCATATTCAAGCCAACTCTAACGATCAAGCCAGTGTGGCTGAAACGTTCTCTCCCTCTTCTTCTCGTACTCCCTGTCACTCTCCTTTAACTCCTCCGGTGTCTTTCTTTTATTTAAGGACTGTTTTTTCCCCGGCACTTGGCTGGTTACTGGTGATTTTAAAAACATTTTGCCGAATGGTTAGGTGGCGCAAAAGTCTGTAGTGAGCGCGCAGCACGAGCACGGGCCTGCTCACGCTGCACGCGAACGAGAGCCTGCTCGTGCTGCGCTCTACTCCGCAACACACAGCTGCAGAGTAGACGGAACGGAACAATCTAACAAAATTGCTTGTCAAAACACCAATATTACAGAACAATGTGAATGTATGTCTTACTGTTTTTAGTGGCCCGAGCGGGCAAGTGGAAAGTACGTTATGCTGGCCCGGGTGTCTAAATAGTGCCTCCGGGCCAGCGGGCCATTTATAATGTCGAGCCCTGCCTTGTTACATCTTTGCATCGGCTTGACTGCTCTTCCTTGGCCCCGAATGGGTTCAAGAACAGGGACCTGTTCTCGTTCAAATACATGATCTATGGAAGTGCAAAGAAATTATTAAAGTGTTGAGTGTTAAATAAATAAAAATGTCTTGACCATTAACATTTTAGATTACTTACAATAAGGGTCCAGTGTGCCCCGTCACAGACAGCTCCGGCTGCCACCTCATGTTTTGACAAGTCCAACTGAAAAATATTTGTACATACATCAGTACCAAGCGGCAAACTCTGGGGAAGAGCCGGGAAGCCAATACGGAAGTGCCACACATTGCAGTTCATATATTGGCCGATAGGCGATGGCTGCAGAAAGGAGCAATTTCCATAGACCCTCATGTTAAAATGCCCAATTTTACAGCAGAAAAAAAACATGTTTCTACCCCTGGCTCCATACATTTTATTATCGATATAGTTAGATTCCACCTTCATGATTATGGATCTGTGAGTGAATTATTTTCTAACACGACCCTTTTATTTATATTAGGTCTTAAAGTGTGTGCATAAATTAGGGCGTGGCCACATTGAGTGACGGCTCTGTCAAGTGCCTGCTGCTGTTAGCTTCTTGTCTCTCTGCTAGCTGCTCCGTGAAGCTAGCTACAGGGACTCTGCCTGCTCAGCTCATCCAGGAAACACAACTTGTAGCCGGCCGTGATTGTTTGTTCTTCATGCTTATATATCGGACTATTGTGACTCGATCTGCGGTTAAAACAGACGGTGCATGAATGCGGTAAGTACAATTCGAGTGCTTTATTTATGTGTTAATGATTTTAATCATCTATGTAATTAATGTTAAGGCTTGGGTTAGCATGTAAGCTAGTGGTAGCTACATCGGTGCTAACGATGCTAATTGTAGCCTCCAACTTACAATCATAGACTGTATATATAAAGGTTAAAACGAAATAGACAAGTGTTAAGTGGGATAATACTGTTGAACAAACGGCTGAGTTGGGTCGAGTGGCGGGGGAAGCCTCTGGATAGACCTGGTAAGCCCAAACGTGTAGTTCGGGTGAACTGGGAACGTCTGGAGGAGGCCCAAGTTCAGGAGGCCTTCAACTCACACCTCCGGCGGAGCTTTTCGGGCATTCCTGTGGAGGTTGGGGACATTGAACCAGAGTGGTCGGTGTTCAAAGCCTCTATTGCCGAAGCCGCGGCGGGGAGCTGTGGTCTCAAGGTCCTAGGTGCCTCAAGGGGCGGTAACCCTCGAACCTCCTGGTGGACACCGGTGGTCAGGGAAGCCGTCCGACTGAAGAAGGAGGCCTTCAGGGATTTGTTATCCCGGGGGACTCCCGAGGCAGTTGCAAGTTACCGACAGGCCCGAAGGGCAGCAGCCTCATCCGTGGCCGAGGCAAAGCAGCGGGTGTGGGAGAAGTTCGGAGAAGACATGGAGAAGGACTTTCGGGCGGCACCAAAGTTGTTCTGGAAAACTGTCCGACACCTCAGGAGGGGGAAGCAGGGAACCATCCAAGCTGTGTACAGTAAGGATGGGACGTTGTTGACCTCAACTGATGGAGTGTTGGGGCGTTGGAAGGAACACTTTGAGGAACTCCTGAACCCGACAACTCCGCCCTCTATGTTAGAGGCAGAGCTGGAGTATGACGGGGGATCAACGCCAATCTCCCGGGGGGAGGTCACTGGGGTCGTCAAACAACTCCACAGTGGCAAAGCCCCGGGGGTGGATGAGATCCGCCCGGAAATGCTGAAGGCTCTGGGTGTTGAGGGACTGTCATGGTTGACACGTCTCATCAACGTTGCGTGGAAGTCGGAAACGGTACCGAAGGAGTGGCAGACCGGGGTGGTGGTCCCCCTTTTCAAAAAGGGGGATCAGAGGGTGTGTGCCAATTACAGAGGCATCACACTACTCAGCCTCCCCGGGAAAGTTTACTCCAAGGTACTCGAAAGGAGGGTCAGGCCGATTGTCGAACCTCAGATTGAGGAGGAACAATGCGGATTCCGTCCTGGTCGTGGAACGACGGATCAGCTTTTTACTCTCGCAAGGATCCTGGAGGGGGCCTGGGAGTACGCTTATCCGGTCTACATGTGTTTTGTAGACTTGGAGAAGGCGTATGACCGGGTTCCCCGGGAGGTACTGTGGGAGGTGCTGCGGGAGTATGGGGTGAGGGGGTCTCTACTCAGGGCCATCCAATCTCTGTACTCCCAAAGCGAGAGCTGTGTCCGGGTCCTCGGCAGTAAGTCGGACCCATTTCCGGTGAGGGTTGGCCTCCGCCAGGGCTGCGCTTTGTCACCAATCCTGTTTGTAATATACATGGATCGGATTTCGAGGCGTAGTCGTGGGGGGGGGGTCTGCAGTTCGGTGGACTAAGGATTGCACCACTGCTTTTTGCAGATGATGTGGTTCTGATGGCTTCATCGGTCTGCGACCTTCAGCACTCACTGGATCGGTTCGCAACCGAGTGTGAAGCGGCTGGGATGAGGATCAGCACCTCCAAATCTGAGGCCATGGTTCTCAGCAGGAAACCGATGGACTGTCCACTCCAAGTAGGGAATGAGTCCTTACCCCAAGTGAAGGAGTTCAAGTATCTCGGGGTCTTGTTCTCGAGTGAGGGATCAATGGAGCGTGAGATGGGCCGGAGAATCGGAGCAGCGGGAGCGGTATTGCAGTCGCTTTACCGCACCGTTGTGACGAAAAGGGAGCTGAGCCGGAAGGCAAAGCTCTCTGTCTACCGGGCCATTTTCGTTCCTACCCTCACCTATGGTCATGAAGGATGGGTCATGACCGAAAGAACGAGATCGCGGATACAAGCGGCCGAGATGGGTTTCCTCCGCCGGGTGGCTGGTGTCTCCCTTAGAGATAAGGTGAGAAGTTCGGTCATCAGGGAGGGACTCGGAGTTGAGCCACTCCTCCTTCGCGTCGAAAGAAGCCAGTTGAGGTGGTTCGGGCACCTAGTTAGGATGCCACCTGGGCGCCTCCCTAGGGAGGTGTTCCAGGCACGTCCAGCTGGGAAGAGACCAAGGGGTAGACCTAGGACCAGGTGGAGGGATTATATCTCTTCGCTGGCCTGGGAGCGCCTTGGGATCCCCCAGTCAGAGCTGGTTGATGTCGCCAGGGAAAAGAAAGTTTTGGGGCTCTCTGCTGGAACTGCTACCCCCGCGACCCGACCACGGATAAGCGGGAGAAGATGGATGGATGGACAAACGGCTTCTGTTTGAGGTTGATAAAATAAGGTTACATCCTTGTAACTTAGAGATATTTTGTTATGTAGGTAGAACTGTATGCATCTAAGGTTAATTTAAATTGGCTATGCTAGAGTATGTAGACAAGCTAATGTCGAAGTAGTGTATGTGAAATCAACCTCACAATAAGATGTGTGTATATTACAATTATTAATGTCATATTTCAAGATGATTACTTAGATATTACAATATGGTTGGTTGAGCTGGAGTTCATTATCGAGCTTACACGTTAACGTCACAGTCATCTGAAGAACGAACCCAAACCTTGTTGTTTTTATTAATTGCATTACCAAATGGGTATCAAATAAACAGTAAGCATTGGTAACACAACTTCCAAAGTTACAGTAAAATAAAAAGGACCCTGACTCGGACAATACACAATCCAACATGTTCAACAGCAGAGAATCAGTTATATTGTTTGTACACTTGGTTCTTTACATATATATATCTGTTTGTTTAAGGTGTCCAGGTGATGCAGACAGGCTGGACCAGAGAGTGAGAGACAGAGCTGGACTCCTCACAGCAGTGAATTCAGCTCAGGAACAAAGATTCTTTTTTCATACTGTACAAAGAATCAAGAAATATATTGGTTGAAATGAATGAAGTATTGACTTGAATACACTGATATACATTCCAATAAACAATACTAAATACTAGATCACCTACACATCAGTTAAGTTGAGGGTTTATTCCATGCAAAAAATTACATTTAGATATTTAGCAATATGACTTTGTCAGCTCTCTAATTTAATGTATTGAAGGCAAAGATATTTAACAAATAGTGAGAACTGCTACTATTTATCTCTCAATATTGTCTGTAAAACGTGGTAAAAGTTATTATTTCAGTTAGACAACAGAGCAAGCTTCTACAGTTGCACTACGTTTTGTAACAGTTAAATATTATTTTGATAACATATATTTCAATGTTGATGAACTTCATACTGTGCATTCATAATCTGATTGCTCACTGTTAAAATAAAAACATTACAATTACAAAATAATGATATCTCCAGCCCCTAAACACACAAACACACCGCTTTCATAAATAACACACTTGTTCTGCAATAATATGTTTTATGTTTCCTGTCATTTTTGTTCGGAAAGGACATGCCTGAAAGACACGACATGTTCTCCTTCTCTGAGGGTCAAGAAGAACATCCAAGAGGAACATTAAAAGCTGATATGAGATTTTAAGACCAGTACAGGACATTCACTAAGAAACTACTTTTATTGTAAAAACAGTCAGCTGATCGAATGCAGCTGTTTCCACATCTACACTCCATCAGCTGATTATTTCTATTTGCCTCGCTTTATGAGCTTCACATCACCTGTGCCTTGTACCGCAGAGTTTGCAACGTCACAAATAAATGGGGCCAATCTTCAGTCAGATGTGAATGTGTATTCTAACATTTTCAGTAAGAATAATGGACAAAAGGAATGCAAATACAAATACAATGTATTGAAATGTGAACCAAAAGTTAATCAAATGTTTTAAATAAAAAGCACATATGGACAGAAGGTGTAAACCTATTAAATGTATAAGTAAACACATTTAGTCAAATAAAGTGACAGACTAGGCCTGTGCAGTTGGTATCAGCTGTGCCCAGCATGGGCTCCTCCATCAGGCCTGGTCCTCCTCGCAGAGGAAAGACCCTCAGTCCTCTCCAAACCAACAGACAGGACGTCCATCACACAGAGGTTTCTCCCTGAAGTCTCTGCTGCTCTCTGGACACCAGGCTGTCTCAATCCGTCCACACTGAATATGAGAGGGGGAAAATGAAAATAATAAATGCTTTAGACAATAAGAAACATAAAGTTGACTGTTGAGTTGCTCAGTTTTTCTAGATTGTCAATACTATTACTGTATAACTAATATCTCAGGTTAAGAGGCACATTCAAATAAAGATTGGTCTTTAGTAGTTATACTGATGCGGCACTCGTCTCATTAGTATTCATAAATGTGACAGGTCGCCACGCCCCCTTTTTACCGGAAGCCCCGCCCCCAAAAATATTAATCAGAAATTTATCAAAAAAGTAATTAAACTAATTAAACCGTTTCCGGTGGATGTCCCGATTCCGGTTTACAAAATTAAATTAGAAAAATAATATGCCGTTGTTTCAATTAATATGTCCAGCCTCCTAACCACTTCCTGTGTGGTTAATCCTGTATATTTAGTATTGAATGTAACTTACAAATAACATGAGATTAATTAAAGCATCTAAAAACAAACATTTATATTTTTAATCCTCTTTGGTCTCTGCTCCTAGGAGATAGTGATAAAAACATGTGGTGGCTAAGGGGACACACACACACACACACCCATAAACACATACACACACATTCTCTGGTCCCTCACCTCCCCACGACCTCGCGGCGTCACAGTGACTGTTCATGATGGCAGACATATTGGTAAAACATATGTTTTTTGGAGGAGGGGAACACACACAC